>OZ025251.1:4796678-5005052 GCA_964019135.1 Arenicola marina
TAAGACGGACTAAAGAAGAAGCTTGTAAGATAGTAATTTGACATCAAACTGTGTCCGAGTGCGGCTAGGTTATAAATAAACTGTCTGCCCTGAGTGAGGCCCGTGCGTACAGGGGCCGACATGAACATGACAGGGACAGTCTCCCATCTAACCGCCAATAAATACTGGTACCCGAGCGCACCACCCTGTCACCCCCTCAACGGGGGGAGTTAGGGAGGGGGGCGCTGCCCGGTACGGCGGGGACGGCCCTCCCCACCGCCCCACCCCCACCAGGCCACCTGGCGGCGTGCAGGGGGGAGGCATCGAATCACTGGCGATAGCAGGTAACACGATCAGATAACAGCAACAGCCGTCCGTACCCCCTCGCCCCTCCCCTCCGCCACCCGCCACCGCAAATCGTAATATTCAACGCCCACCGCTGCCCCAATCCAGGAGGCCTGACCTCAGGTCAAAGAGAACTGGGGCTCCAGCCAGCACCCAGTACCCGGCCCTTGGGCTCTGGCCCTTGGGCCCAAGCTCTTGGACCCTAGCCCTTGGGCCCTAGCCTTTGGAACCCTAGCCCTTGGGCCCTAGTTCTTGGGCGAGCCCTAGCCCTTGGGCCCTAGTTCTTGGGCGAGCCCCAGCCCTTGGGCCCTAGCCCTTGGGCCCTAGCCCTTGGGTCCTAGCCCTTGAGCTCTAGCCCCTGGGCCCTAGTCCTTGGAACCCTAGCCCTTGGGCCCTGGCCTTGGGAGACCCCTAGCCCTTGGGCCCTGGCCTTGGGAGACCCCTAGCCCTTGGGCCCTGGCCTTGGGAGACCCCTAGCCCTTGGGCCCTGGCCTTGGGTGACCCCTAGCCCTTGGGCCCTGGCCCCCGGCCAACAGGGGCGATCGGTTCGGCGCCATCGGTTCAGCGAGGTGACGGGGTTAGAGGGGAGTCCTGGGGTGGTGTCCCGGGGTGGAGTTCTGGGGGTGGGGTCCCCGGGGGTGGGGTCCCGGGGGTGGTGTCCCGAGGTGGAGTCCTGGGGGTGGGGTCCTGGGGTGTAGTCCCGGGGGTGGGGTCCCGGGGGTGGGGTCCCGGGGGTGGCGTCCTGGGGATGGGGTCCCCGGGGGTGGGGTCCCGGGGATGGGGTCCCCGGGGGTGGGGGTGGCATGGCCGTACCACGCACCGCGCCCTGCTGACCCCCCTGTCGTGGCGAGTGGAGCGAGACGGGGTGAGACGGAGCCATCCCTGGACCATCAACACACACCATGTTTACCAACACCTGGGAGGCGGTGTAAACAGCCGCCCCAAACACGCCAGGACCGCTGCAATCCAGCCCTGCGGCTGGGGAATCGAACCAGGAGGAGCGGTGGACATCTACACCGTGTTATAACTCGGGTGTCTGAAAAACTGGAAGCTTCTCAGGCCATGCAATGCCTTGAGGGGTCGTTGTCCCAGCAATGCCATCGGGGGTCGTTGTCCCAGCAATGCCATGAGGGGTCGTTGTCCCAGCAATGCCATCAGGGGTCGTTGCCCCAGCAATGCCATCGGGGGTCGTTGTCCCAGCAATGCCATCAGGGGTCGTTGCCCCAGCAATGCCATCGGGGGTCGTTGTCCCAGCAATGCCATCGGGGGTCGTTGTCCCAGCAATGCCATCGGGGGTCGTTGTCCCAGCAATGCCATCGGGGGTCGTTGTCCCAGCAATGCCATCAGGGGTCGTTGCCCATGCAATGCCATCGGGGGTCGTTACCCCAGCAATGCCATCAGGGGTCGTTGCCCCAGCAATGCCATCGGGGGTCGTTGCCCCAGCAATGCCATCGGGGGTCGTTGCCCCAGCGAGTCAATACGTGGGGTGTGAGTAGTGGGGCCACGTGGCGGGGTGTCCGCTGTAAAACACAGAGTAATACAATAGGCTAGAAACGCGGGAGACGTGGCAGGCCCAGCGAACCTGAGGGTCGCAAAGTGACTTTAGGCCACTTTTTTGCCCACAAGGGCTAAACTGGGCCAAGAGACTGGGCCGGGATGGTGCAGAATAATTGGATAAAACTTGCCCCAGAATAGGTGCATGGGTCTAGACTCGAACCAGGGACCTGTTGATCTGCGGTCTAAGGCGCTAACCACTACACCAGAGAGGCCCCCAGGACCTGTTGATCTAGTGCGCTAACCACTACACAAGAGAGGCCCCCAGGACCTGTTGATCTAGTGTGCTAACCACTACACCAGAGAGGCCCCCAGGACCTGTTGATCTAGTGCGCTAACCACTACACCAGAGAGGCCCCCAGGACCTGTTGATCTAGTGTGCTAACCACTACACCAGAGAGGCCCCCAGGACCTGTTGATCTAGTGCGGCAGATCAATGGCCAACGGCTACCAACCGCCTGATGAGGTCTCCTCGCAGTCCTGGCTCTGAAGCCCTACAGAAGGTGAATGAGCCGTAGCAATGGACGCGAGGATCCAGGGACCGATCCCCCAACTGACGAACCCTGGAACGTCTCAGCGACATTCAAAGTCACGATTTTCGCGTGTACGTTCAGCCCGACCGCCCCCCCCCCCCGTCCCCAACCCCCACCACCCCCGCGGGATTATCGGCGGAAGTTCCTGATGGCCGTTATCATAATGGATGAGGCCGATATGAAGGCTGCGGTCGGTGCGGGAGAGTGACGAGCGGCATACGGTCGTGTTATCACGGACGCCGTAACACGGGTCAGAGGCGGCAGCTGTTGCTCAGCCACGATTGTGGCTAGGCCGAAGAGAGGGGGGGGGGGGGGGTTCGCGACAGGTGGGGTGGTACGCTGCGCGGGTACGGTAGGTAGGGTAGGGTAATGATTTAAAACCCTAAATATATAGCGGCAATAATATCCAAGGTCAGTTGACTTCCTCCCCACCCGCCCCCCACCCCCACCCCCGCCGCCCCCACGCCACGCCACCCCCCCCCCCCACCCCCGCCGCCCGCCCCCACGGGGCACCAATCTCACATTTCACGCCAGATTCCGCGGCCAAGGGAACCGTAGAATGCGTCCACGACCCGAGTCTCTCTCCCTATAGTACAGACCGGCACACATCAACGGCATCATCAAGTATCACAGGCCTTAACTATGTTAAACAGCATCAAAATACAAACATCGGACGTATCACCTGAAGCCTCTGAATCGATGTCTCTGAATCTTAATCGTAAGCATTAGAAGTCTTTGAATCTTACAGAAGTATCGTAAGCATTAGAAGTCTTTGAATCTGAGAGAAGTATCGTAAGCATTAGACGTATCGTAAGCCACACAATTCTCATCATCTTTAGAAGTATCGTATGCCTTACTTCGTGATTGTGACACACTCCAAAGGGAAGAAGTTCACACCAATTCATCGATTGACTCGCAAGACGTGGGGAAGTCGCGACTTTCATGCCACGGATCCAGTCGCAATTTGTCTTACTTCGAAACTTGAATGGTATGCAAATAAGTTACACCAAGAAGCAGTATTAACACCCAACACATCATGAAGTTTCTGGAGGGTCGGGGAGGACTCAAACTGAAATGCTGCCGATAAATCAGAGGGAGGTTGACAAGCGTTGCTATGGGAGCAAAGGCTCTGAAGGGTCGTTGCTATGGGAGTAAAGGCTCTGATGGGTCGTTGCTATGGGAGTACAGGCTCTGAAGGGTCGTTGCCATAGGAGTAAAGGCTCTGAAGGGTCGTTGCCACATGAGCAAAGGCTCTGAAGGGTCGTTGCTATGGGAGTAAAGGCTCTGAAGGGTCGTTGCCACAGGAGCAAAGGCTCTGAAGGGTCGTTGCTATGGGAGTAAAGGCTCTGAAGGGTCGTTGCCACAGGAGCAAAGGCTCTGAAGGGTCGTTGCTATGGGAGTAAAGGCTCTGAAGGGTCGTTGCCATAGGAGTAAAGGCTCTGAAGGGTCGTTGCTATGGGAGCAAAAGGATGCGATGGATGGTTGCCATGGCAGCAGCAGCTGCTGTGAGTGATTAAGGCGGCGTTGCCCCATTAACTGGGCGGCGAGACAATCCTCCTCGCAACCAACAGAAAACTGGAGTAACTTCAATCTGCACCTTTGTGCCAGTAACTGTTAGTTAACATAAATAAATGTTCAAACGCGCGTTGTTTTTTGTTGGGGGCTAGAGAGGGCGGGGGGGGGGGGTGATGAATGTCTTGTGGTTTTATTGCGCAATACTGCGTACGAAACACGTGAAGCCGGAGCCGTTCGATTAGTCGCTTAGTTGGGGCGCGTGCTGTGGTGGTGGCAGCGGGGAAGGGTCGCCGCACATGCTCCAGCCCATGGCCACTGCAGTCAGCGCCTCACTAACCGGGCCTCACTGGGGTGGCTGCTGGAGGCGGTGAGGGGGGCGGGGGGCAAGGGCAAGGGAAGGGGGAAAGGGGAGGGGGGTGTCACAGAGTGGAAACTGGGAGGCTGGCATTGCTGAAGAAGGTTTTCCCTCTGTTGTCTGCGACCCCCTCCCCTCCACACCCCTTCCACCCCCCCCCAGTCGATGACACGTATCATCGGCCCGTCATGGTCGCCATGGTCACAGAGTAAACAACGCTCGGTGTGCCGCTCCGCCCGACTCCTTCAATCGCTGCGGTTTGACTGGCCGAGAGTGCTCACCTTCCCTCGGCCAACCGCTACAGTACTCCTTCCCATGGCCCACCGTTACCGCTACAGTACTCCTTCCCTCGGCCCACCGTTACCGCTACAGTACTCCCTCCCATGGCCCACCGTTACCGCTACAGTACTCCTTCCCTCGGCCCACCGTTACCGCTATAGTAATCCTTCCCATGGCCCACCGTTACCGCTACAGTACTCCTTCCCATGGCCCACCGTTACCGCTACAGTACTCCTTCCCATGGCCCACCGTTACCGCTACAGTACTCCCTCCCATGGCCCATCGTTACCGCTACAGTACTCCTTCCCATGGCCCACCGTTACCGCTACAGTAATCAATCCCATGGCCCACCGTTACCGCTACAGTACTCCTTCCCTCGGCCCACCGTTACCGCTACAGTGCTCCTTCCCTCGGCCCACCGTTACCGCTACAGTACTCCTTCCCTCGGCCCACCGTTACCGCTACAGTACTCCTTCCCTCGGCCCACCGTTATCGCTACAGAACTCCTTCCCTCGGCCCACCGCTACCGCTACAGCACTCCTTCCCTCGGCCCACCGTTACCGCTACAGTGCTCCTTCCCTCGGCCCACCGTTACTGCTACAGTACTCCTTCCCTCGGCCCACCGTTACCGCTACAGTACTCCTTCCCTCGGCCCACCGTTACCGCTACAGTACTCCTTCCCATGGCCCACCGTTACCGCTACAGTACTCCTTCCCTCGGCCCACCGTTACCGCTACAGTACTCCTTCCCTCGGCCCACCGTTACCGCTACAGTAATCCTTCACATGGCCCACCGTTACCGCTACAGTACTCCTTCCCTCGGCCCACCGTTACAGTGCTCCTTCCCTCGGCCCACCGTTACCGCTACAGTAATCCTTCCCATGGCCCACCGTTACCGCTACAGTACTCCTTCCCTCGGCCCACCGTTACCGCTACAGTACTCCTTCCCTCGGCCCACCGTTACCGCTACAGTAATCCTTCCCTCGGCCCACCGTTACCGCTACAGTACTCCTTCCCTCGGCCCACCGTTACCGCTACAGTGCTCCTTCCCTCGGCCCACCGTTACCGCTACAGTACTCCTTCCCTCGGCCCACCGTTACCGCTACAGTACTCCTTCCCTCGGCCCACCGTTACCGCTACAGTACTCCTTCCCTCGGCCCACCGTTACCGCTACAGTACTCCTTCCCTCGGCTCACCGTTACCGCTACAGTAATCCTTCCCTCGGCCCACTGTTACAGTACTCCTTCCCTCGGCCCACCGTTACCGCTACAGTACTCCTTCCCTCGGCCCACCGTTACCGCTACAGTACTCCTTCCCATGGCCCACCGTTACCGCTACAGTACTCCTTCCCTCGGCCCACCGTTACCGCTACAGTACTCCTTCCCTCGGCCCACCGTTACCGCTACAGTACTCCTTCCCTCGGCCCACCGTTACTGCTTCAGTACTCCTTCCCTCGGCCCACCGTTACCGCTACAGTACTCCTTCCCTCGGCCCACCGTTACCGCTACAGTACTCCTTCCCTCGGCCCACCGTTACCGCTACAGTACTCCTTCCCTCGGCCCACCGTTACCGCTACAGTGCTCCTTCCCTCGGCCCACCGTTACCGCTACAGTACTCCTTCCCTCGGCCCACCGTTACCGCTACAGTACTCCTTCCCTCGGCCCACCGTTACCGCTACAGTACTCCTTCCCTCGGCCCACCGTTACCGCTACAGTACTCCTTCCCTCGGCTCACCGTTACCGCTACAGTAATCCTTCCCTCGGCCCACTGTTACAGTACTCCTTCCCTCGGCCCACCGTTACCGCTACAGTACTCCTTCCCTCGGCCCACCGTTACCGCTACAGTACTCCTTCCCATGGCCCACCGTTACCGCTACAGTACTCCTTCCCTCGACCCACCGTTACCGCTACAGTACTCCTTCCCTCGGCCCACCGTTACCGCTACAGTACTCCTTCCCTCGGCCCACCGTTACCGCTACAGTACTCCTTCCCTCGGCCCACCGTTACCGCTACAGTACTCCTTACCTCGGCCCACCGTTACCGCTACAGTACTCCTTCCCATGGCCCACCGTTACCGCTACAGTACTCCTTCCCTCGGCCCACCGTTACCGCTACAGTACTCCTTCCCTCGGCCCACCGTTACCGCTACAGTGCTCCTTCCCTCGGCCCACCGTTACCGCTACAGTACTCCTTCCTTCGGCCCACCGTTACCGCTACAGTACTCCTTCCCTCGGCCCACCGTTACCGCTACAGTACTCCTTCCCTCGGCCAACCGTTACCGCTACAGTACTCCTTCCCTCGGCCCACCGTTACCGCTACAGTACTCCTTCCCTCGGCCCACCGTTACCGCTACAGTACTCCTTCCCTCGGCCCACCGTTACCGCTACAGTACTCCTTCCCTCGGCCCACCGCTACAGTACTCCTTCCCTCGGCCCACCGTTACCGCTACAGTACTCCTTCCCATGGCCCACCGTTACCGCTACAGTACTCCTTCCCTCGGCCCACCGCTACAGTACTCCTTCCCTCGGCCCACCGTTACCGCTACAGTAGTCCTACCCATGGCCCACCGTTACCGCTACAGTAATCCTTCCCTCGGCCCACCGTTACGGCTACAGTACTCCTTGAATAGGCATGGGGAGGTAGAGCTGACGATAACTTAGATGGAGGTTGACAAGCGCCACTGGAGGCTTTGTGCGTATATTGCCCAGTATCACGCCACATGAACGACACAATGACCTCACAGTCGATATAGTTACATAGAAATGGGTTGCCATGGGACGTTGCCATGGGAGCAGAGGCTCTTAGGGATCGTTGCCTTGGCAGCAGAAGCTGCGATGAGTCGTTGCCATGGCAACAGAAGCTGCGATTGGTCAATGCCAATGCAGCAGAAGCTGCGATGGGTCGTGGCCATGGCAGCGGAGGTTGCGATGGGTCGTTGCCATGGCAGCAAAAGCTGCGATGGGTCGTTGCCAATGCAGCAGAAGCTGCGAGTGGTTACGTCGGCGTTGCAACCATTAACCGGACGAGACAATAATTACACCAGCCTGAGTAATAAAGACCAATAGCTGGCGTGCCTAACTCCCCATGACGACGCTGCCGCCAAAGCAACCATCCAGTTGATGCTAAGCTGTCCTTGTAGCCAATCCCCAGTGTGATTGATACAGTTACCAGACATAGCACGCCACCCCCATTGCTCCCCCTTCCGTCCCAACACGCAATGCACTCGTCAATAAAAGTCACCGCAACTCCCAGCCAATGCACCAACCAGCCGGCCAGCCAGCCAACCAGTCAACGAGCCAGTCAACCAGCCAGTCAACCAGCCAGCCAACCAGCCAGCCAGTTAGTCAACCAACCAGTCAACCAGTCAGTCAACCAGTCAGCCAGCCAATCAACCAGCCAGCAAATTAGTCAACCAACCAGTCAACCAGTCAGTCAACTAATCAACCAACCAGCCAGCCAACCAGTCAGTCCACCAACCAACCAATCAACCAGTCAGTCAACCAACCAACCAGCCAGCCAGTCAACCAGTCAGTCAACCAACCAGCCAGCCCGCCAGCCATACAATAAACCAAGGAGTCAACCAGCCAGTCAGCCAGCCAGCCCACCAGTCAGCGATTTAGTCAACCAGCCAGGCAACCAGTCAGTCTACCAGCCCACCAGTCAATCAACCAGTCAACCAACCAGTCAACCAGCCAGGCAACCAGCCAGGCAACCAGCCAGTCAACCAGCCTGCCAAATAACCAGCCAGATAACCAGCCAGCCAACCAGCCAGCCAATCAGCCAGCCAACCAGCCAGCCAACCAGCCTGCCAAATAACCAGCCAGATAACCAGCCAGTCAACCAGCCAGTCAACCAGCCAGCCAACCAGCCAGTCAACCAGCCAGCCAACCAGCCAGCCAGCGAGCCAGGCAGTCAACCAGCCAGCCAACCAGCCAGTCAACCAGCCAGCCAACCAGCCAGCCAACCAGCCAGCCACCCAGCCAGTCAACCAGCCAGCCAACCAGCCAGCCAATCAGCCAGTCAACCAGCCAGCCAACCAGGCAGGTGCTGACATTCCCTGTAAAAGCACAGCACTGACAAACACCAGTCTGCCTGTTTTGCCTGTCAAGGGTGCCGGAAGGGGTGGGGGAGAGAGGGTGAATACACCCTCCCACTACCACCCCCCCCCCTCCCCCCAAGCAGGCTGGTGGGATATGCCACAGTAACAATGCTTCCACACAATGACACATCGCAGGGTGACGCACGTACAGTACATGCTACAGACAGCTAGCCGAACCCAAAGGCCCTCTCGGCCTCACCCTGTCTATTAAACCCACGTCACAGGGTCGGCAGAGGGTCGGCAGAGGGTTGGCAGAGGGTTGGCAGAGGGTCGGCAGAGGGTCGGCAGAGACACGGCAGAGGGTCGGCAGAGGGTCGGCAGAGGGTCGGCAGAGACACAGCAGAGGGTCGGCACAGGGGTCAGCCATTGCCGCCGCTTCACATCACGAAGCCAACCCGTCACCTCCCAAGCAGAGGTCACAGGGCGGGGTGGGGAAGGTGGGGGTTCACCGTCCCAGCGGCGCGCGCGGGGGGAGGGAGGGGGGGGGTATCTACGCAGTGCCACCCTCCCTCCCGGGAGGAGATACGGCTGTATCGCCCTTTAATACCGGCAGCCAATAGCACAAATGGACATTCATTAGCTCGGCATGACATGCCTGTATATATACCGCGGCCCCTTGTTTTCTCCGGCGCGCGGTGTGCTTAGCGCTACAGTCCCCATGCGCATATAAATCAGACCCAGATCTTTGTAGTGGTGTATAGATTACGCGGACCAGCGGCCAAGCGCTCCCCAAAGTCCTCGCTCGGCGGGCCGTAATTCAGTCTTTAGTGCTCTCAGTGGCGGATACAGGCACGGTACAGACCTCTGGGGGGTCACAAGGGGGCAGGGGGCAGGGGTAGAGGGAGCAGGGGGCAGGGGTAGAGAGAAGAGGGGGAAGGGGACATGGGGCAGAGGGGGAAGGGGCCAGAGGGGAAAGGGGCCAGAGGGGGAAGGGGCCAGAGGGGGAAGGGGCCAGAGGGGGAAGGGGCCAGAGGGGGAAGGGGCCAGAGGGGCCAGAGGGGGAAGGGGCCAGAGGGGGAAGGGGCCAGAGGGGGAAGGGGCCAGAGGGGGAAGGGGCCAGAGGGGGAAGGGTCCAGAGGGGGAAGGGGCCAGAGGGGGAAGGGGCCAGAGGGGGAAGGGGCCAAAAGGGGAAAAGGCCAGAGGGGGAAGGGGCCAGAGGGGGAAGGGGCCAGAGGGGGAAGGGGCCAGAGGGCCAGAGGGGGAAGGGGCCAGAGGGGGAAGGAGCCAGAGGGGAAAAGGGCCAGAGGGGAAAGGGGCAAGAGGGGGAAGGGGCCAGAGGGGGAAGGGGTACAGGGGGAAGGGGCCAGATGGGGAAGAGGCCAAAAAGGGAAGGGGCCAGAGGGGGAAGGGGCCAGAGGGGGAAGGGGCCAGAGGGGACATGGGCCAGAGGGGGAAGGGGCCAGAGGGGGAAGGGGCCAGAGGGGAAAGGGGCCAAAGGGGGAAGGGGTAGAGGGGGAAGGGGCCAGAGGGGGAAGGGGCCAGAGGGGGAAGGGGTACAGGGGGAAGAGGCCAAAAAAAGAAGGGGCCAGAGGGGCAGGGGCCAGAGGTAAAAAGGGGCCTAAGGCGGAAGGGGCCACTGGCGGAAAGGGGCCAGAAGGGGCCTTTGGACTTGGGCCAGAGAGGGGAGGGGCCAGAGGAGGAATGTGGAAGGGGGTAGGGCTAGAGGGAGAAGGGGCCAGAGGGGGAAGGGGCCAGAGGGGGAAGGGGCCAGAGGGAGAAGGGGCCAGAGGGGGGAGGGGCCAAAGGGGGAAGGGGCCAGAGGAAGAGGGAATGGGCCAGAGGTGGAAGGGGGCAGGGCCAGAGGGGGAAGGGGCCAGAGGGGGGAGGGGCCAGAGGGGGGAGGGGCCAGAGGAGGAAGGTGGAAGGGGGCATGGCCAGAGGGGGAAGGGGCCAGAGGGGGGAAGGGCCAGAGGGGGGAGGGGCCAGGAGGAAGGTGGAAGGGGGAAGGGGGCAGGGTCAGAGGGGGCAGGGGCAGAGGGGGAAGGGGCCAGATGGGACTGGCTCCCCGACTGGGGCCACAGTCCCAATGGCCAATAACCCCTGACAGAGCACCCTACATGGGGGACGTAAGATTACTCCTCCCCGGTCACCCAAGGCTACGCACAGAGGATTGATTGTTTCCCGACGTCGAAGGCCTTTTTGTCGTCCTTATACCGGAAGCATCGGCCTGTGACGACATCGCATGGTCGGTCACGTGTTTGGTTGGCGCCGCGTGGTTGGAGCGTCGCGTACCATTCCTGGCGTTTAAAGTGAAGGCGACGGCGGAACCCTTTAGGCCTGACAAACGAGTCATGTCAGGAGGTAATAAGGTAATACTATATGGCCTGACCAGTGCACAACGTGGGTCTTTTCTGGTCACTGAAATTCACTGCCTGGAGCCTGCATACCAAATCTAAACTATGCAATAAACGAGTGCACTACACACAAATCGGTGACGTAGTACACTTAGCTTCCAACAAACGATCAGATGTCAAGCTGAGTTTATTTCTTCCATATTTATCATTCCATTTTAAGCCAATGTTACAGTTCTGTTAACTGTGAATGCTTTTATCGCCGCATATTACGCCAACTTGTTGTAAGTTTGTTACCTTCACCCTGTCCTGCCCCAGTCCCCAAGCCATTGCCACTGACAGCAAGTCCCTGCGGCACAGCATTCCATCGATATGTACATTGCACATCACTTCACAGTCCGGCGGGAAGGACAGCCAGCCAACGTAAATCGGCTCAGATATCAATAGCGTAAACTGCATAATTAACCATCTGTTTACCAACAAACTGGCGGCCACATCAAATGTGTCACAACCTTTACGGCGAGTTATTAATGACGTGGCTTCCGGTCGATGATCCCGCTCAACAGGTGTTGTGTATGGCCGCCTGCCCCCCCCCCCCCACCCACCCCCCCCCCCCCCCGCCGGTATCAGTCGCCGCGTTAAACCAGACCCTTCAACAGCGCCAATCCAGTGAGATTTATGGTATAAATGCCAGGCACAGATTCCCGATTAAGGAGATTAGCAACATCAGTGGCATTAGGAATATATGTCCTCAGCCGATCCGGGCGTTGTCCATGGTAATCGTGAGGGGCATGGGAGGTGGCTTGGGTCGAGCGGCTTATGAAGGTCACGTGGCGCCAATGGCGAGGATCAACGTAGATTACCCCAACATGACATGAAAGGAATCCATTGGTGTTTTAGGCCGCTTTTGTGCACACACGGGTTAAACCTTAAACTTACTCAAAGCGAGGCCGCACGATGAACGATGACGTCAAACAATGAACGGTGACGCCGCACAATGAACGATGACGTCGAACAATGAACGATGACGTCGAACAATGAACGGTGACGCCGCACAATAAACGATGACGTCGAACAATGAACGATGACGTCGAACAATGAACGATGACGTCGAACAATGAACGATGACGTCGAACAATGAACGATGATGCCGCACAATGAACGATGACGTCGAACAATGAACGATGACGCCGCACAATGAACGATGACGCCGCACAATGAACGATGACGCCGCACAATGAACGATGACGCCGCACAATGAACGATGACGCCGAACAATGAACGATGACGTCGAACAATGAACGATGACGTCGAACAATGAACGATGACGCCGCACAATGAACGATGACGTCGAACAATGAACGGTGACGTCGAACAATGAACGATGACGCCGCACAATGAACGATGACGCCGCACAATGAACGATGACGCCGCACAACGAACGATGACGTCGAACAACGAACGATGACGTCGAACAATGAACGATGACGTCGAACAATGAACGATGACGCCGCACAATGAACGATGACGTCGAACAATGAACGATGACGTCGAACAATGAACGATGACGCCGCACAATGAACGATGACGCCGCACAATGAACGATGACGCCGCACAATGAACGATGACGCCGCACAATGAACGATGACGCCGCACAATGAACGATGACGCCGCACAATGAACGATGACGCCGCACAATGAACGATGACGCCGCACAATGAACGATGACGCCGCACAATGAACGATGACGCCGCACAATGAACGATGACGTCGAACAATGAACGATGACGTCGAACAATGAACGATGACGCCGAACAATGAACGATGACGCCGCACAATGAACGATGACGTCGAACAATGAACGATGACGTCGAACAATGAACGATGACGCCGCACAATGAACGATGACGCCGCACAATGAACGATGACGTCGAACAATGAACGATGACGTCGAACAATGAACGATGACGCCGCACAATGAACGATGACGTCGAACAATGAAGTCGAACAATGAACGATGACGCCGCACAATGAACGATGACGTCGAACAATGAACGATGACGTCGAACAATGACGCCAAACAATGAGCGATGACGCCGCATACTGACCGATGACGTCGAACAACGAACGATGACGCCGGGTGACGGGTGAAATACTGGTAACAAGTCAGACCGTGCTATACATGGTATAATGCAGCCAGTAGGTCCGAGTGGGATGCCTCCCCTCCCCCCCCCCTTCCCCGATCCTTCCCGATTGACCATGTAAAACCTGACGCTCCCTTCAACTCCTTACTGTCCATACCCAGTGCTGACAAGGAATGCACGTTACGAGACGAACTGCTGTACAAATACTAGCACTTTACTCGGACTGCACAGCGCGTGTGACAGCGGAACTGGCTTCAACAACCTCCAGTCCGCAATCCCTGACTGTCCTGCCAGCATGCCGCTCGCACCCTCAGTGAGGAGACGAAACAGCTATTGCGCAGTTAATATTGCTGGGATAGAGTATCTATGCATGCTTCATTGATGTCACCCGCTTCATCTATTGTCAGTTAACGGTAACATCTGAATCATCCCACCCTAGTCTGTCCAGTGTCTAGGCGAGTGGTTGGCTGAGCCGTGGATTAAACAAACCCCACCAAGCAGCCCCCCCCCCCTCAATGACTGGGGCTTAACAGTATCACTTTGACTGAGTAGCTGTAACATAGCCTGCTATAGACAACTGGGCCTGTCAGTTCGAATGTCGGGGGTGAATCATATTTCAGGGGCGGCTCTAAGCGGGGTGGGAGGGTATAAAAGTCGGGTTTTCCGACGAAATATATCGCAAAGTGGCATTTTGTAGACATAGCCCCTCAATGATAAAAGCTCTGTGTTAATGTCCTGTTGGATGGGGAAATATTCGGGCAGTTTGGAACTTACGGTTGGTAGTACATTTAGAACGCTTTAACCACTTTTGGTCATATCGCGTCAATGAGAGAAGAAAGGGAGAGTGGAGCCCCTCTCTGCGAAGAAGGACATGGGATCTTCATCCTGCGACTACACAGACATGGCCTGCTACTTACGGGCGATGGAGATCAGGCGATGGAGATGAGGCGATGGAGATGAGGCGATGGAGATGAGGCGATGGAGATGAGGCGATGGAGATGAGGCGATAGAGATGAGGCGATGGAGATGAGGCGATGGAGATGAGGCGATGGAGATGAGACGATGGAGATGAGGCGATGGAGATGAGGCGATGGAGATGAGACGATGGAGATGAGGCGATGGAGATGAGGCGATGGAGATGAGGCGATGGAGATGAGGCGATGGAGATGAGGCGATGGAGATGAGGCGATGGAGATGAGACGATGGAGATGAGGCGATGGAGATGAGGCGATGGAGATGAGGCGATGGAGATGAGACGATGGAGATTAGGCGATGGAGATTAGGCGATGGAGATGAGGCGATGGAGATGAGGCGATGGAGATGAGGCGATGGAGATGAGGCGATGGAGATGAGGCGATGGAGATGAGGCGATGGAGATGAGGCCCCAGAGTGGCCAAGCAGTGACTAGCGGTGGAGAGTCCAGGCACTCACCCTGTTGTCCCGCCACAGCGCCGACCAGCAGCCAGGACGTAATCCAGACGACAAGACGCATGTTAATCCTCCTTGTTCTTGTATAATCCGGGGACACGGCTCCAGAATGAGCCACACCGGCGGACAGGACGCTGGGGCGTGACGTCATGACCGCTGGGTCATGGTCCGGGGGAAAGTAGTATAGGGGACGGACTGCGGCCTCGCGCTGTGGGACCGTCACAACCCGGTCACGTGGCGGCTACCCCCAGGATGTGGCTGTCCTCAATGTTACCGCCGGGGCCTGGGGGTGCTGCGTACCTGCCTGCCCGCTCAGGGTGTGTGTGTGTGTGGGGGGGGGGGGGGGGGCGGGGAGGAGGGGTGGGAGATGTGAGCCAGCCCCAATGCCCGGCCCGCTATCCGCTCAGTCGTACGCCCGGCACTCTACGGTCAGCGTGTTGTCAGTAGCAACGGCTCCGTGCGGCCAAGAGCGCCACCTACAAAGAGAAGAGTGACTTATTATAAGATAGAGACCACATGTTCCATGGGGGTTCATTCAGACCTGCGTGTCCATGAGACATGCAAATGAGACATATATATACATGTAGTAGAATAAACATATGCAATGCAGGCTCCCTTTTCACGCTCGACACCAGCAGGACCACGGCGTCATGTCATCAGAATAATTTATATCATACAGTATATATAGCATGACCTAGCATGACGCCGGGCCGGCATTGCTAGGCCAGTGAGAGAGACAGTGTTTTACTGGGGACGTGGACTTGGTCATGGTACAGCAGCCCTACCATGTCTCCCACTAAACACCAGTATATTATCCATCCTTGGATGAACCCATACTTATATCATGAGACCCCCCTCCCCTCCCCCCCCCCCAACCCCCACACCCTCAGGCCCTCCCCCGTTCCTCACCCTCACCCACATTTAGCTACCTCCTAGTCTGACAATCGATCGCCCGAACCAAGAAAGACATTGATTTTTGGCCTCGCATGACGTTCTTTCCCCCCCCCCCCTCCCTTCTCTGTCACAGTCCGGCCGGAAGGTGGTCCGGCCCACTTGCATTATGTCGTGGTTCTGGGCCAGGACATCAACAAGCAGCCGCCGGGGTGCCACAGTCACGTCGCCGTCACGTCGCAGTCACGTCGCCGTCACGTCGCCGTCACGTCGCCGTCACGTCGCCGTCACATCGCCGCCACGTCGCCGTCACGTCGCCGTCACGTCGCCGTCACGTCGCAGTCACGTCATGTCCCATCGCCTCACGTATCGAGACGCTTCGATATACGGTATACACACACATATATATAGATTATAGATAGCGCCCGCCATAACAGATCGAACCTAGATGGGTGCGCTGTGTATAGCAGCGCATGAAGAAGCTGGAAAGCAACAACATTATCTGACGAAGCCTAGTTATTACCCTATAATTTATTTCACAGGACATATCTATACTTATACTATTACATTTAACTGCTGTCAACGTTTCTCAGCGGAAGGTCTTCATGGTAATATCATTTTGCATTGTGTATTGTGTGTGGTTGTGCATTACTGCACACGTGCACGACAGGCATGTACCGGGCCCCAACGGCCTTCCGGTAGCCACCCCCCCCCCCCCCACCACCCACCTCTCCCTCTCCTCTCTCAGTCCTCCAACACACCATTAATATATAGGTAGGTCTTTTGTCTGATTACAGCGGTGGGGTACGACTCACCTGTCCTGACATCCCGAAGGGCGGCCCTCACGTTGCCATGGAGCCCTCGCCTCGGTTTACGCGGGTAATGAGGGTGTCGGGTACACCAGAGTTTAGCACAGACCGTTATCGCACGCTGCGCCACGACAACACTCAGATTTATAGGCGTCACCACTATAATTAAAAACCTTTTTTTCACTGGGATCACGTGTTACAGTATATATATATATGTATGTCTATGCCCCGCTATATGGTATCGATATTCATGTGTTTTAGGATTATTGAAATGCCGAAGTCATGCTTCATAGTGAGGCAGACATACCGAGCGGTCGGCCCAGCCGTACTTCACAGTGACTGAGGCAGACATGCCGAGCGGTCGGCCCAGCCGTACTTCACAGTGACTGAGGCAGACATACCGAGCGGTCGGCCCAGCCGTACTTCACAGTGACTGAGGCAGACATACCAAGCGGTCGGCCCAGCCGTACTTCACAGTGACTGAGGCAGACATACCGAGCGGTCGGCCCAGCCGTACTTCACAGTGACTGAGGCAGACATACCGAGCGGTCGGCCCAGCCGTACTTCACAGTGGCTAAGGCAGACATACCGAGCGGTCGGCCCAGCCGTACTTCACAGTGACTGAGGCAGACATACCGAGCGGTCGGCCCAGCCGTACTTCACAGTGACTGAGGCAGACATACCGAGCGGTCGGCCCAGCCGTACTTCACAGTGACTGAGGCAGACATACCGAGCGGTCGCCCCAGCCGTACTTCACAGTGACTGAGGCAGACATACCGAGCGGTCGGCCCAGCCGTACTTCACAGTGACTGAGGCAGACATACCGAGCGGTCGGCCCAGCCGTACTTCATAGTGACTGAGGCAGACATACCGAGCGGTCGGCCCAGCCGTACTTCACAGTGACTGAGGCAGACATACCGAGCGGTCGGCCCAGCCGTACTTCACAGTGACTGAGGCAGACATACCGAGCGGTCGGCCCAGCCGTACTTCACAGTGGCTGAGGCAGACATACCGAGCGGTCGGCCCAGCCGTACTTCACAGTGACTGAGGCAGACATACCAAGCGGTCGACCCAGCCGTACTTCACAGTGACTGAGGCAGACATACCGAGCGGTCGGCCCAGCCGTACTTCACAGTGACTGAGGCAGACATACCGAGCGGTCGGCCCAGCCGTACTTCACAGTGACTGAGGCAGACATACCGAGCGGTCGGCCCAGCCGTACTTCACAGTGACTGAGGCAGACATACCGAGCGGTCGGCCCAACCGTACTTCACAGTGACTGAGGCAGACATATCGAGCGGTCGGCCCAGCCGTACTTCACAGTGACTGAGGCAGCCATACCGAGCGGTCGGCCCAGCCGTACTTCACAGTGACTGAGGCAGACATACCGAGCGGTCGGCCCAGCCGTACTTCACAGTGACTGAGGCAGACATACCGAGCGGTTGGCCCAGCCGTACTGCACAGTGACTGAGGCAGACATACCGAGCGGTCGGCCCAGCCGTACTTCACAGTGACTGAGGCAGACATACCGAGCGGTCGGCCCAGCCGTACTTCACAGTGACTGAGGCAGACATACCGAGTGGTCGGCCCAGCTGTACTTCACAGTGACTGAGGCAGACATACCAAGCGGTCGGCCCAGCCGTACTTCACAGTGACTGAGGCAGACATACCGAGCGGTCGGCCCAGCCGTACTTCACAGTGACTGAGGCAGACATACCGAGCGGTCGGCCCAGCCGTACTTCACAGTGACTGAGGCAGACATACCGAGCGGTCGGCCCAGCCGTACTTCACAGTGACTGAGGCAGACATGCCGAGCGGTCGGCCCAGCCGTACTTCACAGTGGCTGAGGCAGACATACCGAGCGGTCGGCCCAGCCGTACTTCACAGTGACTGAGGCAGACATACCGAGCGGTCGGCCCAGCCGTACTTCACAGTGACTGAGGCAGACATACCGAGCGGTCGGCCCAGCCGTACTTCACAGTGACTGAGGCAGACATACCGAGCGGTCGCCCCAGCCGTACTTCACAGTGACTGAGGCAGACATACCGAGCGGTCGGCCCAGCCGTACTTCACAGTGACTGAGGCAGACATACCGAGCGGTCGGCCCAACCGTACTTCACAGTGACTGAGGCAGACATACCGAGCGGTCGGCCCAGCCGTACTTCACAGTGACTGAGGCAGACATACCGAGCGGTCGGCCCAGCCGTACTTCACAGTGACTGAGGCAGACATACCGAGCGGTCGGCCCAGCCGTACTTCACAGTGACTGAGGCAGACATACCGAGCGGTCGGCCCAGCCGTACTTCACAGTGGCTGAGGCAGACATACCGAGCGGTCGGCCCAGCCGTACTTCGCAGTGACTGAGGCAGACATACCGAGCGGTCGGCCCAGCCACGCAGTCTCGCCTCACTTGCCGGTACATAACAACGGGGGTGAACACAGAGAGTTGCCCCCCCACCACCCACACGTGCGTCCTGCATGTTCGATGTTATCTGTACGTGCTCAGAAATCGAAAAAAACCTTCCAGGGTTATGCATTTCGTTAAGTGTAACCCTACTCCAATGACAACGGGTCTCCGCTTTTCCCGTATTTTGTAGCCAAATGATTAGATTCGATCTAGCCTCCGAGGACCGACAATCGTTAAGAGCCTTTTTACAACCCACTACTGGCAAGAATCCACCACTCGGGCGACTAAAACCGACATAAACCGATTAATAGCAGACCCAGCTGGCGGATTGTGGAAATCTGGATCACATCCCTGTGCCAGACGTCGACACTGGCAACACACGGGCATCTCACCGGAACTCTTCATCAGGCCATACAAAGACAGTTCCATTATTTCGGAATTTGAAAAGAGCAAATAGCTTTGAGGGAGAAAGTCTCGGACGTCCCGGCTTAAAATGTGTCAATATTTCCACTGCACCATATTCGAGAATTTACGTCACTCGCGACAGCTATTCATGTACTTACTGGCGTCTTACGAAGGAAGTGAGTTCGTCCGACCTTGTGCAAATCGACTATTGTCAGATTGTAATAAAATATTCACCGTTGCTTGGAGGAGAAAAATCACCCACGACGTTTACTTCCCTTCCTGGCTACATGTGCGTGATATTGTACGTAGCTTGACAGTAGACGCCACCTTATACGTCAGCAGACTTGGACCTGGTCCAGCCTTGGGCTTCACGACTCAGTGCCCCTCGACCCAGCACAAAGCACACGGAAATGGTGCCAAACCGCCATTGAATAACAGGGGTTAAGTAAGCAAGGTCCTTTCGTGGCAGAGAGCGACCGAGGTAACTTTACCTGGGGCCGGGCGGTCACTCGGAACAGTATGAAGGCATGGTAGGAAGGTCACACGTCTAAGGTCAGCGTTCCTCGTATTAACCCTATATATGCGACGTTCGCCTTCTTACTATAGGGGGGGGGGGGAATTAAACCACGGTTCTGTTGATTAGTTCAGAAGCTCAAAGCCTGAATAAATCCCAGAGCTCTTTATAACAAAGCAGCTTTATAGCCCCATTAGCTACTGGACATTGGTGTTATACGCGCATCTATGGTGTACTATGGGCCAAAAGATCAGAGCTAGGACACAAACCTCTAGCTCACTTAACCGTCCACCTACAGCAGCCTATACACTGGCCCCACTGGTCGCCACCACGGATGGCGTGGCAGGCAGTCTTCCCGGCAAGCAATACCTCCCTGTTGATTTATAGCTTCCCACAGACGAAGCAGAGCCTCTTGGAGGCCCTTGATGAGGTCAATGGCGCAGGGCTCGGGCTGACCTGGCCGCCGCAGAAAGGCCCCCGCGGCCAGAGGGGCCGGAGGGAGACATGTTGCCGTGATCAATGCCCCCTCAACTCACTTTATCGCGGTTTAATAAGCGCCAGATTCAGCAGAGTATCCCACGGAGATCTCGGTGTGGGCCACTACAGTGGCGCTCCCTATCGGGACGCCGCCGGTGGTAGCCGGACTTCCATCGATATCCATAAAACCGACAGCGCCATCAGTGTGAGACAAGCGAACGACAACTCCCGCCATAAACTGGCTTCGATAAGACGAGATTCGTCAGTAAACCACGGTAGTTACATGTGGCGGTTTTCAAGACAAAGTCCCATCAATTATCTCATTACCTGCCATAAACTGGCTTCGATAGGCGCCATGTGAAACAAGCAAACGACTACTCCTGCCATAAACTGGCTTCGATAGGCGCTATGTGAGACAAGCGAACAACTCCTGCCATAAACTGGCTTCGATAGGCGCCATGTGAAACAAGCAAACGACAACTCCTGCCATAAACTGGCTTCGATAGGCGCTATGTGAGACAAGCGAACAACTCCTGCCATAAACTGGCTTCGATAGGCGCCATGTGAGACAAGCGAACGACAACTCCTGCCATAAACTGGCTTTGACAGGCGCCATGTGAGACAAGCGAACAACTCCTGACATAAACTGGCTTCGATAGGCGCTATGTGAGACAAGCAAACGACAACCTGTCATGAACTGGCTTCGACAAGACGAAATTCACGAGTAAACCTCGGTAGTTACATGGAGCTCCGGTAATGCAAAAATAACACAAAAGTCACTTTTATTTACGCGAAGGATAGTGAATGAATGTGCACTTTTTGGGCAGTTTTCAAGATAAAGTTATACCCATTAATTATCTCATTATCTCGTGAGGTTTCAGGCCCGTCATTTCTCGGCGACGCTAAACCTGTGGGGACAATCGCATACATGTGGCATATATCCGGTCGTACCATGTGTCCTGACTGCGAGACAATGCCATAGAACCAACCTACCCCCGACTGGGGGAATCTGTTTTCTAACCCGAAACAAGCAGCGTCTAATTTTGACGATAAACGTCGTCTGGGGTATCTGGAAATACCTTTTCTGCCATATTTACTATTTCACTAGAAGATAACATTAGTTTTGTTAAAGATGATATCATAATCTTTCATTGCAGCATACTACGCAGACCATGTTTAATTGGCTTCAGATATCTGTATACATAACTTAAGCCAATGAATACCCCGGGCCAGGCCGGGCAGGGTGGTTAACCAAAGCAGGAGTGTATAAAAAGTGACGCTGATCCAGACTGAGGGGTGAGATAACCAGACGTGAGTGGGTGGAGTGTAGGCTGCGTGTTCACTGTCAGGATCGGATTGCTTCAAGCCCCCCATGTGCAGACGTCCATCAGTCAGAGAACCACAGAAAACATCCCCCGTTTGAATTCACAACAAATAGACGATGGTTACTCCCCGGACATTCTTCTGAACCGTTTTAACGTCTCCCCGGGGAGCAATACGAGCTGGCTTGACTCGTTAAACCCGGGCAACGTGTATGCAAGGTTCTTGGGCCTTCCCTGTTGTCTGAGGCAGCCGTCTGTCTGAAAGTGACACCAAAGTCAAGGTCACAGGAACGCCGCGGGAAGGCCACATCACCAGGCGTCCTCAGAAATGTGAAACCCAACACCTCTCTGTCTGCGACGCGCATATCGCAGGCGCCAGCTACTGTCGGGTTCTGCCGGACGTTGGCGGGAGAGCGTGGGGGGGGGGCACCTGTGATGGGTGACAAATCACGCTCCTTTTTTGCGGTAGACGATACGGCTTTTCCGCCCATTAGAATACTCATTCAACATTCTAGGTTTTTCAACCTACCTATTCCGGAAGGCTGTGGGGAGGGGGAGTGAGGGAGGTGCTTGTGCCCACACCGAACCAGCCAAGACAGGGTAACGCCTCATACCACTGTCATCGCTACTGGCGCCAGGAAGAGAAGACGACAAAGATAAATCTTTAATTGCCGTCGGTTATCAAGCAAGGGACATTAATTCATATGGGTATATGGAAGCAAATACCGTAGTTGTTTGTTTTTTTTCGCGCAAAGAATTCTTAGCCAGTTTGATAAAATGTGCGCTGATTCCAGCGCGGGCAGCTATTAATTTTGTGTCACGATTTTGAATGTCATGTGAGTAAATACGAGTTGCGCGCAATCGTTAGAATGTTAACGTCCTACATAGTAGATAGATTCCTGTGGGTAAGGGTAGGTAGTGCCAACCCTCACCCCCAGGAACCAGTGGCGTAAGTCGTCTCAAAGAAACGTTAAATCCAGGGGAATGATTTAACTTCAAATAGTATCGCCACGATACAAAGCAGCCAAGATAATTTACTTTACAACAGCAGCACTGAGCAATCGACAAAACGTGAGGCAGCCATGTCACCGAGCAAGCTATCGACAAGATGTGAGGTAGCCATGTCGCCGAGCAAGCTATCGACAAGATGTGAGGTAGCCATGTCGCCGAGCAAGCTATCGACAAAACGTGAGGTAGCCATGTCGCCGAGCAAGCTATCGACAAGATGTGAGGTAGCCATGTCGCCGAGCAAGCTATCGACAAAACGTGAGGTAGCCATGTCGCCGAGCAAGCTATCGACAAGATGTGAGGTAGCCATGTCGCCGAGCAAGCTATCGACAAAACGTGAGGTAGCCATGTCACCGAGCAAGCTATCGACAAAACGTGAGGTAGCCATGTCGCCGATCAAGCTATCGACAAAACGTGAGGTAGCCATGTCGCCGAGCAAGCTATCGACAAAACGTGAGGTAGCCATGTCACCGAGCAAGCTATCGACAAAACGTAAGGTAGCCATGTCGCCGAGCAAGCTATCGACAAAACGTGAGGTAGCCATGTCGCCGAGCAAGCTATCGACAAGGTGTGAGGTAGCCATGTCGCCGAGCAAGCTATCGACAAAACGTGAGGTAGCCATGTCACCGAGCAAGCTATCGACAAAACGTGAGGTAGCCATGTCACCGAGCAAGCTATCGACAAAACGTGAGGTAGCCATGTCACCGAGCAAGCTATCGACAAAACGTGGGGTAGCCATGTCACCGAGCAAGCTATCGACAAAACGTGAGGTAGCCATGTCACCGATCAAGCTATCGACAAAACGTGAGGTAGCCATGTCACCGAGCAAGCTATCGACAAAACGTGAGGTAGCCGTGTCACCGATCAAGCTAACGACAAGACGTGAGGTAGCCATGTCACCGAGCAAGCTATCGACTAAACGTGAGGTAGCCATGTCACCGAGCAAGCTATCGACAAGACGTGAGGTAGCCATGTCACCGAGCAAGCTATCGACAAAACGTGAGGTAGCCATGTCACCGAGCAAGCTATCGACAAAACGTGAGGTAGCCATGTCACCGAGCAAGCTATCGACAAAACGTGAGGTAGCCATGTCACCGAGCAAGCTATCGACAAAACGTGAGGTAGCCATGTCACCGAGCAAGCTATCGACTAAACGTGAGGTAGCCATGTCACCGAGCAAGCTATCGACAAAACGTGAGGTAGCCATGTCACCGAGCAAGCTATCGACAAAACGTGAGGTAGCCATGTCACCGAGCAAGCTATCGACAAAACGTGAGGTAGCCATGTCACCGAGCAAGCTATCGACAAAACGTGAGGTAGCCATGTCACCGAGCAAGCTATCGACAAAACGTGAGGTAGCCATGTCACCGAGCAAGCTATCGACTAAACGTGAGGTAGCCATGTCACCGAGCAAGCTATCGACAAGACGTGAGGTAGCCATGTCGCCGAGCAAGCTATCGACAAGACGTGAGGTAGCCATGTCACCGGGCAAGCTATCGACAAGACCTGAGGTAGTCATGTCACCGAGCAAGCTATCGACAAGACGTGAGGTAGCCATGTCGCCGAGCAAGCTATCGACAAGACGTGAGGTAGCCATGTCACTGAGCAAGCTATCAACAAGATGTGAGGTAGCCATGTCGCCGAGCGAGCTATCGACAAAACGTGAGGTAGCCATGTCACCGAGCAAGCTATCGACAAGACGTGAGGTAGCCATGTCACCGAGCAAGCTATCGACAAAACGTGAGGTAGCCATGTCACCGGGCAAGCTATCGACAAGACGTGAGGTAGCCATGTCGCCGAGCAAGCTTTCGACAAGACGTGAAGTAGCCGTGTCGCCGAGCAAGCTATCGACAAGACGTGAGGTAGCCATGTCACCGAGCAAGCTATCGACAAAACGTGAGGTAGCCATGTCGCCTAGCAAGCTATCGACAAGACGTGAGGTATCCATGTCGCCGAGCAAGCTATGGACAAGAGGTGAGGTAGCCATGTCACCGAGCAAGCTATCGACAAGACGTGAGGTAGCCATGTCGCCGAGCAAGCTATCGACAAGAGGTGAGGTAGCCATGTCGCCGAGCATGCTATGGACAAGACGTGAGGTATCCATGTCGCCGAGCAAGCTATGGACAAGACGTGAGGTATGCATGTCGCCGAGCAAGCTATCGACAAGACGTGAAGTAGCCATGTCGCCGAGCAAGCTATCGACAAGACGTGAGGTAGCCATGTCGCCGAGCAAGCTATCGACAAGACGTCAGATAGCCATGTCACCGAGCAAGCTATCGACAAGACATGAGGTAGTCATGTCGCCGAGCAAGCTATCGACAAGACGTGAGGTATCCATGTCGCCGAGGAAGCTATCGACAAGACGTGAGGTATCCATGTCACCGAGCAAGCTATCGACAAGACGTGAGGTATCCATGTCACCGAGCAAGCTATCGACAAGACGTGAGGTAGCCATGTCACCGAGCAAACTATCGACAAGACGTGACGTATCCATGTCGCCGAGCAAGCTATCGACAAGACGTGAGGTAGCCATAGGTAGCCATGTCGCCGAGCAAGCTATCGACAAGACGTGAGTTATATAGCAGCCATATCGCCATCGACAAATGAATGCAATGAAGTTACCGACCCAGCGATGGAAAATGTTAAATTGTGGCTTTGACGGGCGATTGGCCACTCCTTCATCCGTCTGGCCACGCCCGGCAGAGGACAGCACTGTCCTCCATACATGTATGACACGTTATGGTCTGTGGGGGGGGGGGGCCTTGGGACGGTGTGGGTCAGACCCTGGGGACGGTGTAGGTCATACCCTGGGGATGGTGTGGGTCAGACCCTGGGGATGGTGTGAGTCATCCCTCACTGTGAGTCACCGCGCTGAGTCTCTCGCCCTGACGGACAGCTCACAGCCTCGGGACTCTACCTTCGGGCCCCACATTAATTGACTGCCACTTGATCAGTCGCCTTCCCGCTGCACACGACACATGTATTTATGTACCACTGATGACTGGAGGCGACGGGCAAAAAGTGGAGCCCATCACACAGACCTGAGCGGGGTCTGGGTGAGGCGTGGGGGCAGACATAGCGGCGTCGGTCAGCCACCCAGACCCCCGTACGTGTCGCCATGGACATACAGGTCGACACCTTGCAATGGGTCCCCTGGATGGGTGGCTGTGGGGGGTGGGGGGTGGGGGTGGAGTGGGGGGTCCTGGGACAAGCACGGTCAGCATGGGGGTGATGTGGTCTGTGACAGGCCCACAAAGTAATGGTCGTTGGCCATAGTTCACACACACGTTCAGGTGTTTTCACCTCTGTGGTGCCACGGTTGGCTGAACAACATAAGCAAGGCAAGCAAGGCCGGGCCCTCTCCTTCTATACATTTACACAGTGTGGTGGCTTATCAATACTGGTGAAGCAAAGAACGGGTATGCCACTCTGTGGACACCATTTTATCTGAGTAGCCTAAAACCAAAGTTAGAATATATATGTATATATCAATCAACTTTGGCAACAAATTGAGGTTGGAAATTAATGAAAACAACCCTAAACTCAAATACAGAGATTGACCAGAGAGCAACCAACAGGTTTCATTTCTTTAAAGCTCAGCATGCTACCATCTGAATTACAGAGGCTTGTGCTCCCCTTCCTTAAACTTGTATACAGTAATAATTCATTAGCATACATGTATGATACACCAGTTACTGGGCTGAGCAGAGCACAATCAACCATAGATAAGGTGCCCCTGAAGGTATACAATAACTAAATATATGCCTTATATCATTGTACTCTGTACTTTAAGGACAGTATTTATGATTAATCAGAAGAAATATCTTCTAGTATGTTTGATATCTCAAATACTTGTATATTTGATAGATAACTAACAGTAAATAACAGTTAAATGTTAAAACTTAATAATATAAATAGACTGTTTCAACACTGTTTTAATTACTGCAAAGTCTACAAACAAGATTAAAGATTTGACTTTTGATGGCAAGGTAAATACAATAAAACAGTTGACAGATAAACTTTGGAATTGGCATCATACAATTGATTTTACAGTATTACCTTGCATCATAATCCTACATTTGGTAAGCTATTGGCTTCATATATTTAGAGTACAATGAACATATCTCCATTAAGAAATGTTATTAAATATAAATTTCAAATTTAAAAAGATTCTATTTTACTTTAATATTAAATATACTCTAAAGAATTACAATATATACTAATTGTAACCACAAATGCAATGGTAAATTTATTAAGGTATTTTTTCTTGACAGCTGATTTTCATTGGAAGCTTTATATATATAAATATAAAAATATGGATTTGTTGGTTGTCTTGCGTTTTATTAAATAATTTAAAAAATACTGTGCAAGCTCCAAGAAATATATTTTAGTGACAAGATTTAGTCATTATTACACTTGACCATAAAATATTACCATTTTAGATCATGACATGGTTTTGGCTGGAAAAAACTGTTTGAATAGCTTTGACATAAAGTTAAATCTATATGTTTTTGTCCGGATGAGTCAAGTGCTACTAGCATGACAGTGACAGTGTTACTGTCAGTGCCTTGGGTCTTTAAGGTTAATAATAATAGGAACTGAGTCTGGGATCCAACTCCAGCCTGCATCAACATTTAACTTCCAAGCCAGTTGACAGTTCAGTTGGGGACAGCATGTATTTTAACTACAACAGCTATCACTGACATCAGGTCATAGCTTCTCTTTCTCTGTGATTTGACTGTTTGACAGATGACAGTTCCACCTTCCTTGGGTCAGTGGAGGATACAATCCTTGGGTCAGTGCCAACAGGCCAAGGTGCCGTCACTCCAGAGCCCAGCCTCGGGAGACCACAATGGAGTCCCTGGAGTGGGTCTCCCGAGGCTATCCAGCAGGCAGAGGCAGTCAGGGCTGAGGCTCAGGGCTGAGGCAGCTCACTCAACTTACTTGCACGTCTCAGACTCAACTCAGAATTTGGAAGGAACTGTTGAGACCTACCCTGAAATGCTGTCAATATTCCAATAACGTGGCGTGTTTACGACGATTTCGGCATCCAGCTGCCTGAAGCGTATTTTAAACTCCAACAAAACAAAGCCAGGATATCCGTACAGCCTCCACAACACTCACCAATGCCACTTCTTCTGCTCTGCTACAAACGCCTTTGGCGCTCGATCGCCATGTTGGATATGGTTGAATGCACACAACTTGAGAACTGGGCCAGTCGAAAATCTGCTTCGTGATTGGCTACATCTCCCAGGTAGTTCATGAATATGTAAATAGTATTTGTAAATATGAAAGCACGCTGAGGATGGAAAGCTGGAGTGCGATTAATGCATTAAAGGCGTGAAGTATTTATCATCAATGAAAGCAGCCTATCGCGGAGTGAAAGGTTGATGTATCTATGGCGTGGCGTCAAAATGGACCGCCGCCTCGTGAATGCCAGCATCTTGAACATATGTTGTCGATTTTGACTTCCGTGTCAATATTCTGACCCGAAGGCAGAGAGAAAATACTTGTTCAGACCGGAAAAAGTAATATTCTTATCACGACGTAGGCCTAGGCCCTATATATAGGCCGGTCAGAATTGACAACCACAAAAATATCTTATGAATGACAGCTACAGAAAACAGACCAGCTGCTATGGCCGTATAAATATATATGTCAAACGAATCAATCAAATGTTGTCCTGAACATGTGTTAGGCAAGGTGGTTGGCTAGCAATTGAAATGATTAATTTGTCCTTGTTGGCGTTAGCTCTGCACTACGACATGTACGCATATATCATATATCTGTCATCGCATTCAATTGTTCAATTTATCTGACTTCACTTGAAAGATTTAGTACACTAGCTGTTCAGCAGATCGACATGGTAAAAATCGTCATCTGTGGCGGATTTCACGAACGCAGTTTAGCCGACTAGGGCGCTTAGTCGTCTAAAGTTACCATGTAAACGATGGGCGATTTTAGCCGTCTAAGCCCCGTAGCCGGCTAAACTATGTTCGTGAATTAGGCCACTGCTCAGGATTAGCTGTTTTATAATTATATATATAATATAATTATCAATTATTATTAAAAAAAATTATATATATTTCAATGTAGAAAATGTGTGGTATTTTATGTGGGGTATTTGCTAGGGCTCTGGAACGGGGTGGGGAGTGGGATGGGGGCGCGGTCCAGTGCACAAGTTTATTTTTCAAAATTCTTTAACGATTTAACGGTTTCGAGTTTAAAATTCCATTCGGATTTCGAAAAACGAAATGTGTCAGTGACAGAATTCGGATTGCAATATCAGTATCGGGTGTCTATTTTTCAAATCCCGTAATGTCATCTGTCAATGCCATTAAATTACCCCTCTACTATACCGGCCCGTCTACAGGCTGTAGACGTCTTGCAGTGTTACGTTATGATTATGCCTCCCCCCCCACCACCCCCCACACCCCTCTCCCGTTTCAGGCTGCCAAAGGAAGTGTCCTGAATTCGTGTTCTTGGGTCCCCCCCCCCCCCACCCCCCGTTTCAGGCCACCCAAAGCAAGTGTTGAGTTAAAGTTGTGATGAGTCTTTTTTGCGTTTACCCCCACCTTCCCATACCTTAATTCTCCCGTTTGAGGCTTCACAGGGAGTGTGGAGTAGGTATGGTCGCCATCTTCTGCTCATGACAGATCAATAGGTCCTGGGTGTGAATCCGCACCTAATAGACCGATCCACACTCCGACACTAAGCCCCGCCCACGCTGGAGTCCTTTTTCCTTAAGCGTGAGTATAAACTTAGCTGATGGTAGGTACAAGTGAGCAGTACTCATCTCTGAAACTGAAAACAAAAGTGACATGTTGCTTTGTTTGTCCGACTTGTTTGTCCGACATAACGCATGGGGAAGACGTTTTTTCACCACATGATATGATAAAAGCGAAAGTGACGTCAGTGAATGATTGACAGTCTGGATCGGTCTATTTGAGACATGTTTCATTCCCTGCATCTTTCATCGTTCCGGGAGATTCTTTCGCCCAGCTTATAGCCTTTGTGTGCACAGCGGCGTAAAATATCCATTTATTTCATTTCTTTGTGTTCAAGTATGGAATGTAAAGAGGCAAATAAAACATGGAAAGTGCGTCGGGTCGGAACATCGTACAGATGGAAAGAACAGCGCAGGTATACGATACTATATTTATTCTACAACGACAGAAAGTAAAAACATTGTAGGAAAATACTTTGATGTCATTATTAGGTTGACAGGGCCATATGTCACACACCATACAACGTGCTTGCAGTTGAATAGAACGCCACTATTCATGCTCAATACCCAACCCTATTTTGATTAATAAATCCATCTTTCACTATTTGATTGGACAAATATTAACACAAAGCACGCTTTTACACGGAATTTGTAAGGTACTAATAATTTTGCAACACAAACACACTGCAACACATTCAACGCCATATTCAAACACCGCCACATGATTTACACCTGTCAATCGGGCTGACCGTAAGGCACCGTCGTATGTTAATATCAGCAAGGAAACATAATGCGGAATGTAAATGAAAATATTACGACGCAACACTTAGGAAAGTACAGAAAGTCAGATTAATAAATCTCTTAGGCACAGAGCAGCCGTCCCAGAAATAACACACGAACAAATTATTAAGTATCGAGCCACAATCCACAGATGACTAGATTCAGCAGTGTTTATCACAAGTTAAAGGTTTATGTAACGAATGGTTACAAATAATAGTGCATAAACTGATGGTTGTGGGGAAGGGACTACCAGCTCTGCTCCCCTTATTGTGCCCCACACGCCTCGTGGACAATATACAGTACATATACTGTTTCTGTTGTACTTACATCGAGATAAGCACAGCTAGGAGCTTTGATCCGTAGCCTAGAACCCCCAACCAAAGGGAGCACCAGCTAGGGCCCACGTCATCTTGTAGTATTTGTACTAGGTTCTGGCTGGTGCCATATACTGATGAAAATATGCTGATAAATGAACAGTAGAATGCAGAATATTAACGTCCTCTTATCATTACATTTGTAGTTTTGTTTTACTTCAACCACATGAAGTCGCCATGCTGTAACAGAAGCAAACTATGGAAAACAAACTCTAACACTTGCTGGTTTAGGCGAGATTTGTTTCCTGCCATGAATAGAATATCCAGAAAGAAACTAAGCCTCTTGGGTACAAAGAGAGTCGCAACGATTCTGTCGAAATTGAGTATACCACAGTTATAATGGTGACGTCATCATCTAATGACGTCAGACGTCACGTGACCAGGTCACAAATCCTCGTGCACGTGGGTCGGGTGTAAGCCATCCGTATCGACAGGCGGGGCAGGCGTAGGTGCTCCGGTGTCACCCTTCAAGGTCTTTTTCGTCTTTTTGTCTGCGATGAAAATAAACAAAACATGTATGATCTGCACTTTATTTTCCAAGCATAACTGTACCTTCTAATAATATCCATGATCGGATTTCCATAGAATGCCACAGAAGAAAAGACAAAATTCTGAAGAGATCTATTACATATATAATGATATATGTAAGAGTACTTTACATAGTAAATGCTCTACACGTAGTATGCTATATATATATATATATACCGCTATCAAGATTATGCTGTATACATTGATGCTATAAATAAAACATATATATATCCATTTATCCATAAACCATTTAAATTGATCCTTCCAAACACCTTAATTACGTCAAACACTCCTGCGATATCTATTTCGACAACGTCCATTTTGACTTAGTTTTGTTAATAACCGTAAAACCGTCAATCTGTAAACGACAATTATAACGTCTGGCTAGCTGTCTTTCAAACGTACTGTTCTTCTTCCTTTTCTTGGTCTTCTTTTCGCCGTCCTCGCCTTTCTCGTCCTCGTCATCTTGGCCCGGTACAAACGTCTCGTCCAGACACGCTGCAAGGAAACACGTGGCCACACGTCAGCCAGGAGACACCTCATCTGGCAACCTCTACTCCAATCAGTTCTATACCAGCGAATGGTTGGCCCAAAATCTAACGCGGACATTTGTAATGGAATAGAGATAAATAAACTACATATATATGTACATAAGACCAATTAATGGCCAATGGAAGATATGGGTAAGTTCTTTGATGATAGGTCTGGAATTACCACCGCCCTGTTACTTTCATACCGAAACGTTGTTCATATGGGTCTCGCGCCACGGTCACAAATCAACATATAACCTGTAGTAAGAGACCATTACCAAGTATTCTCATCAAAATCTATTTACAAATAAAACCGATAAATTAGATACTCACTTTGGTCCTTGTCCTTGAGGTACCGATCTCGGCACAGGTACTCTAGGACCCCTATGTTGTCCTGGTAGTTGTAATACCACTCATCTATGTCATCCTCGTGGTCCTCCGCTAACTTGAAACACTGAAACACCAGCACGTGGAAGATGTTAGCTTCACGCACTAAGTTTGAAGGAGACACAGAGAGCGCCGCTGGATCTACAGCAGAAGTCTCCGTCATCCATGTCCAAGGGTCTCAACGTTATACTAATACTAAACCATGCACTGTGTTCCACTGGGCCAGCAGTTAGGTGCCAAGCCGACAAATCATCATTGACGATCGCGTAGAACACTTGTTTTCAGTTACGCCTATCGTTGCAGTCAAAAACTGCTTCTATAAGTAGTGTAGATGGTGCAGGTCAGTCACTTAAAACATCTAAAAACATAGGCGCGAACTCTTGATCAAAGTATTTTCTCAAACCACACGTTTCTTCCGGGTAAACAACAGTTAGAAGGGCTATACTTCATTGGGTTTGTGAGGATTCTTTGCCCCGTTAGATCACATCGCATGATAAGGAAAGGTCACTGACAGAGAGAAGCCATGTCTCGGCGCTAACCCCCCATTGTAATATGTTAGATCACATCGCATGACAAGGAGGGGCCACAGACAGGGAGGAGCCATGTCTCGGCGCTAACCCCCCATTGTGACATGTTAGATCACATCGCATGACAAGGAAGCCCCAAAGACAGGGAGGAGCCATGTCTCGGCGCTAACCCCCCATTGTGACATGTTAGATCACATCGCATGACAAGGAAGCCCCAAAGACAGGGAGGAGCCATGTCTCGGCGCTAACCCCCCATTGTGACATGTTAGATCACATCGCATGACAAGGAAGCCCCAAAGACAGGGAGGAGCCATGTCTCGGCGCTAACCCCCCATTGTGACATGTTAGATCACATCGCATGACAAGGAAGCCCCAAAGACAGGGAGGAGCCATGTCTCGGCGCTAACCCCCCATTGTGACATGTTAGATCACATCGCATGACAAGGAAGCCCCAAAGACAGGGAGGAGCCATGTCTCGGCGCTAACCCCCCATTGTGACATGTTAGATCACATCGCATGACAAGGAGGGGCCACAGACAGGGATGAGCCATGGCTCGGCGCTAACCCCCCATTGTAACATGTTAGATCACATCGCATGACAAGGAAGGCCCAAAGACAGAGAGGAGCCATGTCTCGGCGCTAACCCCCCATTGTAACATGTTAGATCACATCGCATGACAAGGAGGGGCCATTGATAGACAGGATATCCTGGGTGTAACATATACCATTGAAAATAAACGTCTAGACATTCATTTGGAAAAGACAATAGGTTGACTGATGCCGCGGGCTGGGGTGCTCCAAGCCAAAATAACCACCACTACTATCGCTCTGGATTCAGTGGTTTCGGACAGTGCACTACAGAGACGTCGATAATCATCACAATACGGTTATTGCAATCAAGCAAAGATTACATTTAAACAATCGTACATGATTGGATAAGAAAGAAGATGTACATATCGCGCTGAAAACATCTGAACATAGATGCAACATCATATGAGAACGAAGAATCGTTCACAATCATGCTGTAGGGCAGTAGATCACGAATTGAATTCCCCACCACCACACCAAGAATATGGACCAAATTACATTCTTCACCATCATAAAACGACACAGTTGACAAACAGTGATGCACTTTTGATGTCTTACACGCTTATGCATCTTGGTCACTTCTGCAGCGGGTTCATTCCATAACGCATACGGAACATCCATAATAACGTTGACTCCCTTATTGCTGTCACCGTTTATGAACAAAAGAAAATAAACAAAAAAAGGTATTGAACCTTACGAATAGTTAGTTAGTAGTAAGAACTATGGTACCACCTGGAAAACGTCCGATCATCAGTAACGTCACTACCATCACTAAATGAACTTTGGAAACAGATTGGACATTTTCTCTTGGTGATACCATAACCTCGTATATTGGGTATAAAGGTAATGCACAAAGTCAGCGTATCAGCAGAAGAGACAGTAACAGTTCTATTCGGTCGTCTGTCTCCTGTGCTGATGCAGCTGCTAGACTTACAGATCTCTGCAGCTTGGTAACTTCCGCAGAAGGCTTGTCCCACAACTCAAAAGGGATACCCAGTTCTACTTTGACACCTTTATTTCTGGAAACCAACCACCAATTATGAAAACACCAGATTGCGTAATACAGATGTATATTTAAAATCAAAGGATACGACACAAGGAAGTCCCAAATGTGACACATGTTTGCACTAAAAATGTTTCAACAAAAAATACGGAATCAAAGAAAGTAATCAAGAAAACTCAGTACCCGACTGCACACGAGCATCAAGTCTCAGATCATTTCAATGAAAGTGCAGATGACAGATACCTTATCATGAACACCAAACCTGAAACTATAGGTGATGGCCCTTTCGCAATAAAAAGAAGGTTGATGAAAATTCAAGTGATTGGCCCAAGTCCCCAACGCCATACTTAACCTCCTGTGGTAGAGTTTTCAGTGCCATTTGCAATAGTTGCAAGGCGATAGCTTCAAATGAACAATAAATCGGGTTCGAATCCTCAACTTCCCACAGACCCTACAAGAGTTACATAGTTCTTGCATTCACTGAGGCATTAAGCAGAAGTATACTTACACCAATCCGTGGAGAGTCGACATGGTTTCGCTCTGCCCCTTGGCATACCGGTTGCTCCCTTTCCGCTCCGCATGCACGTTGTACTCTAGAATCTTCTCACAGATGTGGGGCTCGTGGAGGGCTTCAGTCAGGCGTAGCTCCCTTACGGAATCAAATAACGATGTTCGTCATATATGAAAATGATCACAGAATGCATTGAAAATATGCCAGTCACTTTATCGGGACAAGTTAAAAACAAAAACTTGGATTCACTTATACAAAAATCCATACAGTGAATTGCATATTACATAATTAATACATGTATATACAATACATAACCCGTGCGTCAAAGTCGATAGAGGAATTTATTGCTGCATATTACTGAAAAACATAAAATGTCATAATAATGTAATTTGTGTTTTAACAAAAAGTTACACAAAAACAACAACTATTCCATGGAATATTGTTGAAGTCACAAACAAAAGTATATGAAACAAGCATCAGCAACCAATGTAGCAAAAATCAAATACCGTACTGGACAACGAATCCAACCAAAACATTAACGGAGGAAAATAAAACAAAAGTGAATTCATTACAGGGCCAACTGAATAAATGAATGAATTAAACACCTGAACTACCTACCAGCAAAATCTTACACATTACTTACGAAGTTTTGTATTTAAATTTCTTTTTCTTGTTAAAGCCATGCCCTGTTTCAATAACGGCTTTGGAATTTGCTGTTTCGTCAAGTCGTCCTTGTAACTCAGTGGCAAAGTATTTGCAGACTGCAACACAGAGAAGACACCACTACCAACTGACTTCAGACACAACACATGGTTATAGATAGTGAACAGCTCCGACGTGAAACAACTACACCATTAATACGAGAGTATCAGTGGCAGTTCTGTCTGAATACACAACACAATAAATCAATTACATGAGAGATCAAAAGTAATCCTGTCAAGACATACAACACTTCCTTGACATGAGAGTACCGGAGGTAATACATTCAACAACCATAATGATGCATTCAACAACCGACGGGAAGGGTCTAGGTGAAGATGAGCCGCGTGTCTATGTCATGTCCCCATATATATACAGTCAGACCCCGTTAATCCGACACGTTCCGTTACAGCCCAATTTGTGTCGGATAACGAATATGTCGGATTAACGAATTCACAAATTCCAGGGGGGGGGGGGGGGCTTGATTGGGGGGGTCGGATTGTTTGTGCAGTCATTGAGTTATATTATATTATTATTATATTATATTATACTGTCTGCGACATTGAACACGTAGGCTACATGTGGGTAAACTGCTAATTTGAAGAAAGTATCCAAAAGTACTTAAAATAAGCTGGGACACTGAGTTCTTGACCGAAGACTTTGGCTGTAGTCATAAGTATTTCGTCAGTGACTGTAGCACCCTCAGAGCTTGCATCGTTGAACCATGTGCAGAGAGCATTCTCCATGGAGGCATGTTGGGCTGATCGTTTGCGGAGGACATTTTCTGAATCTTTGGTGACAGCCAGTCACTTGTCTTTTTTGCCGAAGATATCATCAATGACCATCAGTGTTAATCCTTTGTTTGTTAAGATATCATCAATAACCATCAGTGTTAATCCTTTGTTTGTTAAGATATCATCAATGACCATCAGTGTTAATCTTTGTTTGTTAAGATATCATCAATGACCATCAGTGTTAATCCTTTGTTTGTTAAGATATCATCAATAACCATCAGTGTTAATCCTTTGTTTGTTAAGATATCATCAATGACCATTAGTGTTAATCCTTTGTTTGTTAAGATATCATCAATAACCATCAGTGTTAATCCTTTGTTTGTTAAGATATCATCAATGACCATCAGTGTTAATCCTTTGTTTGTTAAGATATCATCAATAACCATCAGTGTTAATCCTTTGTTTGTTAAGATATCATCAATGACCATCGGTGTTAATCCTTTGTTTGTTAAGATATCATCAATAACCATCAGTGTTAATCCTTTGTTTGTTAAGATATCATCAATGACCATCAGTGTTAATCCTTTGTTTGTTAAGATATCATCAATAACCATCAGTGTTGATCCTTTGTTTGTTAAGATATCATCAATGACCATCAGTGTTAATCCTTTGTTTGTTAAGATATCATCAATAACCATCAGTGTTAATCCTTTGTTTGTTAAGATATCATCAATGACCATCAGTGTTAATCCTTTGTTTGTTAAGATATCATCAATGACCATCAGTGTTAATCCTTTGTTTGTTAAGATATCATCAATAACCATCAGTGTTAATCCTTTGTTTGTTAAGATATCATCAATAACCATCAGTGTTAATCCTTTGTTTGTTAAGATATCATCAATAACCATCAGTGTTAATCCTTTGTTTGTTAAGATATCATCAATAACCATCAGTGTTAATCCTTTGTTTGTTAAGATATCATCAATAACCATCAGTGTCAATCCTTTGTTTGTTAAGAGTCCACCGGTCACATATCACGACAAAAGAATGGAGCGAAAGCAATTAACACGGCGCGGCTTCACGGCCAATTGGTCGGATAAACGAGAGAAATAGGCACTTTGGTTGCAGAAAAGCCGTGTCGGTGTCAGAAAGCGAATGTCGGATTAATTAACCGCGGCAATTAGCATTGTGGAAATCCGTTGCAGGCCGAACTGTGTCGGATAGCGGGGTTTCCGGATTAACTGGTGTCGGATAAACGGGGTCTGACTGTACACTCTTCGTGAAGAAAGAATTGGGGCCATTGATCATGTACAAACATAGATACAGACACATTGTATTTGCACGGATGGAGATCGAACCAGGCACAGGCTGCTTTTCGCTGTCCTCGCAGAACACACTCGACGATAGCCGAACACAGCCACGGGCTGACCCCCCCCCCCCCCCCACCCACCCCTTCCCCAGCAAAGTAGGCCTAACTATGATGCTTTACGGGCATCTTAAGCTAAGTTCCACATCTGGCCCAAGTGGGGGTACTTGGGCTAACTGTCGCGCCACACTCACCCCCCTGCCGCATTCCCAAGTTAATGATACTTAGGTAAATCCCTTTAGTGAGTGGGATGCCAGTGGCGGATCCAGACGAAAGGGGGTATAGAAAGCACGTGCCCCTTCAAAGGAAATTAGGCGATAAAAAGGTAGCTTCCCCATTCGCGGCGTCAAAAGGCCAATTTCGTCCATTATCGGCGGCATTTTTAGACGGTAAAATGACGCGTGCATTCCCTGTTTCAGAATTCGCCACATGTATATAGTGTCAACACACGTACGGTTCACAGCTTGGCCGCCGATGGCACGGGAAATAATATAGGTGCTCGTTACTCGGTTAAAAGCGCGCGCGATCGTCCAACGACGTTACATACGACGTTTTTGTCTGATTTATGCCCCCCCCCCCTCCCCCAACCCCGTTGCGTATTATATACATATGTGTAGCAGTCAGTAAAACCATTCCTACTAGAGGGATCACCCCTTAGCCGAAGAGGTAGAGTGGTTGGCTTGAGATTGGGAGATCGTGAATTCGACTCCCGCTGGGGACCAATTAACCGGCCCCCGCCGTTACATGTGTCCCGCCCAAATGTACCCTTTTTCTCTCAGTCCCCGATGCAGAAATCTGCAAATTCTCTTGATATGCCCATCTGAGCCCGAAGTCTTTTTAAATTACAGCTAGTTATTCCAGTTCATATTGAATCATTATTAACATGCATATATTATGCAGGGGCGTGTGCCGGAATTCTTGAAAGTGGGGTGAGGGGTGGGGGCACAGGGACATAAAAACGCCTGAGACTGCACAGAATTTGAAACGGGGCGGCGGGGGTGAGGTATGTCTTCTGAAAGGGAAAGGGGGCACGTGGCACTTAACCCGAAAAGGGAGGGGGGGCACAGATATATGCAAGGGTCTGAAGGGGGGGGGGGTCAGATATATCCTAGGGTCTGAAAGGGAGGTCACACATAAAATGTGACATTCAATGTAAGCCTGAACTCCGAGTACATGATCGGGATCATAACGTGTTCATGGCAACTAGTTCTTAACTAGTGCGAAGTTTGTTGGACCTTCACGGATAAGGTGGTGGCGGAGGGAAGGGGGAGGGGAGGGGATGGAAGGGGGAGGGGCAGTAGAGGATTAGGGTTTGCCTTAGCCTAGAGGGGGCGAGGGGCGGTAGGCTCTATTGGATCGGGGCAATTACTGGCTAATCTATCCTCTATTTCATAAATATACGTCAATGAAATGAAATCGACAGTTTACACACGACACCGTCATGCAGCGCTCCTTGTGGTACCGCGTTCACGGTCACAAGATTTCATCAGTACCACATTGACAGACGATATGCTCATTCAAACGTCCTGTGCACACCCGTGCACACTTACGATCTCTTGTAATCAAATCTCTTTCTATCCTTGTCTTCAATGCCATGTCCCACCTCGATGAATTGCTTGAATCTGCCTGAATCTTGCAGCCGACTTTGCAATTCAGTTGCAAAATATTTGCAAACTGATGAAAGTGATATATTATTGATACCAAATTGTTACTTTTTAAATAATAAAAAAACGGTTAAATGCATACATGTATATAGCCAGCTTACCACTGTGTGCATCTGGGTAAATGGGAAAAAATGACAATGGTTCAATTATTCAGCCAGGACATTATTTATGCAAAAACATGCGACCAACCCTATACATGGCAAGAAAGGTATCGTGGAGAATTTTCATCATAACGCACACATGGAATGCTTGGTCCCAGACCAATCAGGCAGCGCCAGGTTTCCATTCGCTGCTGCCCCCTGGTGGAAGGGAAGTGCCATCATATGCATCTAAACATATCTCGTTATATGAACCTTGTCAAACATCTTAAGCGAATAAAAGACAAAATACAACCCTAATCATTAGCTGACCAGAATGTAAATTGCTGGCTAAAGCACATAAATGGAGACACAAAGCACGACATATCTTGACTTTACCTTCACACGGCGTCGGTTCTCGCTTGGCCGGGTCTGTCGATGTGTAGGGGTCTTCCTCGTCATCATCTCGCCTCGCAGTAGTTCCCGTCGTCAGTATAAACAATACAACGGCAAACAAGTAAAGCATATCCATGATGTAACTGTAGTGTCTACACCGTCCTAGCTTCAAGTGAGAACAGCAGTAAACAAAGCCCCGGTTCCCAGTGCGTCTGCAAGGCAGAAAGTGCCTCTACCAGTCTACCAGGGATCAGTTATTTTTTATCCCGGTGTAAAGATGGACTTAATGTCAGTGCAACCTAATTTTGGATGGGCTGTGTCTTTAATTGTTAATGTTAACATAACTTTGGTAGGAATATGGACAATGCGGCAAACATGCACTGTCAGATGATAAACATTTGCTGAACTTGTCGATGTGGTATGAGGGAACTCGTATGAGGGGATGTTCAGAATATAAAGGATCCCTCCCTCTCTGTACATCCGCCTTCTCCCAAATCCTTGAAACGACAAGAAGGAAGTGGAAATTCGTGTAGACTGACCATAGTCCGCGAATTTCTTCGTTTAAAGTATCCCAGAATATTATAGTAAACTCGTGATTATCAAGGTAGGTTTGATATGCTATGCTGTTCATATTACGTGCCTTGGTTGGGCTATTCATAGTTTTAGTCGAAAGTGTCCAACTTTAACTTGCTCATTTTTGTAACTAAACTTATAAGTTAAGCTTATGGGCCTAAACTAAAGTCAAAGTCATAAATGCCGTAGGGTGTCGTTTCGACCCATATTCTCCACGAATTTGTCGCGATCGCTCGAAAAATCAGTGACGTGAGAAAGCAACACCGTGCAATTTTAATGATACTGTACTGTACATGTACTGCGAGGTTATCCTTTTTTAAGACACAAATAATATTTCTCCATGCACTTACTGACCATACACCTACACACATAGTGTACACGCCAAAGCTGCTATAATTATACCTGTGATTGCACAGGTAAGCTTAATTACATTAATACTTGTGTTATTTATTGTAAATATGTGCCATATATTCTCTACACTACAGAATCCTGTTTCCCACCAGGTTTTCCAGGTTTTATTGACAGCCCATCTAATATGATCTGTCCGATACAAGTTTGGACACCAATTCATATGAATAAAAGTGCATTTCTGCAAATTGGGCAATCCTCAGTCTACCTTCTATATGTTTATGAAAGTGATTGGAATTTTTATCCCTATCATTTTTGCCTTTGTTTTTTTTTGCTCTTTATTGGTTATGTCTATTCATAATGATTTGTTACTTCATTTGTAGCATTAATAACAATGCCTGAGAAGTTTGATTTCGGGGTTGAATCCATCACCTGTTATGCCTGGAATGGTGATCGTTCACGTAAGTCAAAACTATATATAATCTATTTTTTAAAAAGAAGAATATATTAAATCAGTAATAAACTTTAAAATGTAATATATTATATATATATGAGATGAATATTTATTTCAATATATTGATTAATTATATTAATTTATATATATATATATAGCTGCAACACTTGTTGGATAATGTCACTTAGTTGATTAATAATTTTATTATTTTTAGAACTGGCCCTATCACAGAATAATAATGAAATCTGTATCTACAAATATGCTGGCGGTCAATGGACCAAGACCCACACTTTGGATGATCATATGCAGAAAGTAACTGGCATTGACTGGGCTCCAAAGAGTAACAGGATTGTCACCTGTAGTGCGGTAAGTTCGCAACTCCTGATATAACTTGGTGTGTACTGTAACTTCAGTCCTTGTTTGGGTCAATTTTATTGCAGAGCAAATGTTATGGTTAGAATATATTAACATTTTTCTGTCCATCATTTTCTCCCTATAACAGGACAGGAATGCATATGTGTGGACACCCCTACCTAATGGGGACTGGAAGGCTACCATGGTCATCCTCAGGATAAACCGGGCTGCTACCTGTGTCAAGTGGTCACCTCTGGGTAAGGGTTTGATATCTGTGTCAATTGTTCACCTCTGGGTAAGGGTTTGATATCTGTGTCAGGTGGTCACCTCTGGGTAAGGGTTTGATATCTGTGTCAGGTGGTCACCTCTGGGTGGGGGTTTGATATCTGTATCAGGTGGTCACCTCTGGGTGGGGGTTTGATATCTGTGTCAAGTGGTCACCTCTGGGTAAGGGTTTGATATCTGTGTCAAGTGGTCACCTCTGGGTGGGGGTTTGATATCTGTGTCAAGTGGTCACCTCTGGGTGGGGGTTTGATATCTGTGTCAAGTGGTCACCTCTGGGTAAGGGTTTGATATCTGTGTCAAGTGGTCACCTCTGGGTGGGGGTTTGATATCTGTGTCAAGTGGTCACCTCTGGGTGGGGGTTTGATATCTGTGTCAAGTGGTCACCTCTGGGTGGGGGTTTGATATCTGTGTCAGGTGGTCACCTCTGGGTGGGGGTTTGATATCTGTGTCAAGTGGTCACCTCTGGGTGGGGGTTTGATATCTGTGTCAAGTGGTCACCTCTGGGTGGGGGTTTGATATCTGTGTCAGGTGGTCACCTCTGGGTGGGGGTTTGATATCTGTGTCAAGTGGTCACCTCTGGGTGGGGGTTTGATATCTGTGTCAGGTGGTCACCTCTGGGTGGGGGTTTGATATCTGTGTCAAGTGGTCACCTCTGGGTGGGGGTTTGATATCTGTGTCAAGTGGTCACCTCTGGGTAAGGGTTTGATATCTGTGTCAAGTGGTCACCTCTGGGTAAGGGTTTGATATCTGTGTCAATTGTTCACCTCTGGGTGGGGGTTTGATATCTGTGTCAAGTGGTCACCTCTGGGTGGGGGTTTGATATCTGTGTCAATTGGTCACCTCTGGGTGGGGGTTTGATATCTGTGTCAAGTGGTCACCTCTGGGTAAGGGTTTGATATCTGTGTCAAGTGGTCACCTCTGGGTAAGGGTTTGATATCTGTGTCAGGTGGTCACCTCTGGGTAAGGGTTTGATATCTGTGTCAATTGTTCACCTCTGGGTAAGGGTTTGATATCTGTGTCAATTGGTCACCTCTGGGTGGGGGTTTGATATCTGTGTCAGGTGGTCACCTCTGGGTAAGTGTTTGATATCTGTGTCAGGTGGTCACCTCTGGGTAAGGGTTTGATATCTGTGTCAGGTGGTCACCTCTGGGTAAGGGTTTGATATCTGTGTCAATTGTTCACCTCTGGGTAAGGGTTTGATATCTGTGTCAGGTGGTCACCTCTGGGTAAGGGTTTGATATCTGTGTCAATTGTTCACCTCTGGGTGGGGGTTTGATATCTGTGTCAGGTGGTCACCTCTGGGTAAGGGTTTGATATCTGTGTCAATTGTTCACCTCTGGGTGGGGGTTTGATATCTGTGTCAGGTGGTCACCTCTGGGTAAGGGTTTGATATCTGTGTCAATTGTTCACCTCTGGGTGGGGGTTTGATATCTGTGTCAGGTGGTCACCTCTGGGTAAGGGTTTGATATCTGTGTCAATTGTTCACCTCTGGGTGGGGGTTTGATATCTGTGTCAGGTGGTCACCTCTGGGTAAGGGTTTGATATCTGTGTCAATTGTTCACCTCTGGGTGGGGGTTTGATATCTGTGTCAGGTGGTCACCTCTGGGTAAGTGTTTGATATCTGTGTCAGGTGGTCACCTCTGGGTAAGGGTTTGATATCTGTGTCAATTGTTCACCTCTGGGTGGGGGTTTGATATCTGTGTCAGGTGGTCACCTCTGGGTAAGTGTTTGATATCTGTGTCAGGTGGTCACCTCTGGGTAAGGGTTTGATATCTGTGTCAATTGTTCACCTCTGGGTGGGGGTTTGATATCTGTGTCAGGTGGTCACCTCTGGGTAAGGGTTTGATATCTGTGTCAATTGTTCACCTCTGGGTGGGGGTTTGATATCTGTGTCAGGTGGTCACCTCTGGGTGGGGGTTTGATATCTGTGTCAGGTGGTCACCTCTGGGTGGGGGTTTGATATCTGTGTCAAGTGGTCACCTCTGGGTAAGGGTTTGATATCTGTATCAGGTGGTCACCCATAAGTCCTCTGTGGCCTGTTGAAGTATTTGTAACTTTTTTTTAACCAGCTCCTTCTGGTTCTCACCCTTTGAAGGTCAAAAGGACGAAGTAGTCTAACACATTTGAATATACAGGAGCACCTACAAGTGCATCAATATTTAAATTTAACTGGACATTAAACAAAAAGTGGAATGAATCAGTTTGTAGATATATGCCATGATTTATTTGATCTTACACCTTTCGTGTTACAGAAAACAAGTTTGCTGTTGGTAGTGGAGCCCGTGCTATATCTGTTTGCTACTTTGAACAAGACAACGACTGGTGGGTCAGCAAGCACATCAAGAAGCCGATCAGATCAACCGTCACATGGTAGGAACTATGTATGCATCTCGCCCTGTGACATAACACAGACTAATTCATTCTTGTACGAATACTATACAAAACAAATACCTTTAACTGCTGAGCAAAGCTGGTGGATAACAGGAATATTTACTTTATGATCCAGCTCCTTTCTTAATTATAACTGAGTGCAGTAAATGTGCTATTTCATACTAAGTATGAGCGCCTTGGCACTACTTCTATTCTACAACTGCTGGAGGTGTCAATGAAGTATGGCTGTTATGCAGATATATTCTCAACAAAAAGTGTGCAGGCAGACAGGCCTCATCCTCTCTAGTCTAGTACTATAGATGTGATTTGTGTTTTTAATCTGTGTCATTGTGATATCGCTGTTGACGTGCCCTTGGCCTCAGCTTGGACTGGCACCCGAACAACATCCTGCTGGCTGGCGGGTCGACCGACTTCAAGGCGCGCGTGTTCTCTGCCTACATCAAGGAGGTGGAGGCGCGGCCCGGACCCACCACCTGGGGGTCCAAGATGCCCTTCGGCCAGCTCATGCAGGAATTCTCCAACGGCGGAGGTGATAGCAACGACCACTGCGCCATGTACAGCCTTGATTCATACCATGATGTTTCCTACTACGGGCAGTCAGCTGCGCCCTGTAGCCCTGTCTGACCTGTCCTACCGCTCTTAGCAAACCCATCTTTAAGGTTAAGGTTGACAGAAGGATAATATGGCTTCCAAGTAGCACCAAGATGTTTTTTTCTTGGAACGCCATATAGTTGTGGACTGAGGTGTAGACTTGAGGCATGGATATACTCAGCGACTGAGGTGTAGACTTGACGCATGGATATACTCAGCGACTGAGGTGTAGACTTGAGGCATGGATATACTCAGTGACTGAGGTGTAGACTTGAGGCATGGATATACTCAGTAAATGTGTGTTTGTTTTGCAGGCGGCTGGGTGCACAGTGTGAGCTTCTCGGCCAGTGGAGACCGCTTGGTGTGGGTGGGACACGACTCCAGTGTGTCTGTCGTGAACGCAGCTCAGAACATGCAGTCAGTATTCACCCGTCCGCTGCCACCCGTCCGCTGCCACCCGTCCGTATACAGTCGCTCTGTACTAAGGGGCCTACTGGCTTCCAAGAGCCTTGTAGTCGATCAGTGAACTAAGTTCCTTTTTCTGCCGTTGGAGGCGTTGCGTGTCGCGCGTTTCGGTTTTGGTTTTGATTCACGTATTATTATACGTCGTACATTAGACGTGTGTGTTGTGTGTGTTCCGCAGGATGGTGACCGTGAAGACATCATATCTGCCTTTCCTCAGCGTCATGTGGGTCACGGAAAACAGCATCGTGGCTGGGGTAAGGCGCACTCCTCCTTGGCCGGGGCCGCCTCGATAGCTCAGTGGGTCAGAGCGCTCGCCTTGAGTGCTCTGGCCACCTGAGAGCCTAAAGGCACGTGGATCGATGGTTCGAGCCCCACATGGCTCCACTCTTCTTTCCTTCTCCCATTTCTCTACCTTCCTTCCCCCACGCGATATGACCAAAAGTGGTTAAAGCCACCTGAATATACAATCAATCTACCTTGGCCTTTTATTACAAGGATAAAACTGTATTCGTCATTTACGGCCCCCTACCAACTATACGAGAACAAAGACAATCACATAATTTCTCAAGTAATATGCGAATTTAGAAGTGGCTACACTGTTTATATATGTACGATTTCACATCATATCGGTATATATACATTTTGGTTATGTTCCTGTATGAGACATGGCTTTATGCTGTAGCTCAACTTAGCCTAGCGAACATGGTGGTCGAAATGGTGGATAATTTCAGACCACAAGAGTAAAGTGATTTTCTGTTGAGATCTGTTCCATGTAACTCCGTTACACACCTGCGCGCTGACAGCTTACGCATCTGTTGTTGATACCATGCTCTTAGAGGTCGCGTTGCTTGGTTACAGGGCCACGACTGCTGCCCCATGCTGTTCAGTTACTCTGACAACGGCGCCCTCACCTTCAACAACAGGCTGGAGCAGGAGAAGACTCAGCAGAGCGCCAAATTCTCGTGAGGAGGCATTCTCGTCTTATTCGTTTCTCCGTGAAATTGCTGTTGTTTTTTTCTCTCCCCGAGGGTTATGTGACCTTAACTCTGGTTGGCTTCTGTTGGGGCTGTGCCGGTACAAACCGTTTATCTACCGCACACCAACAATAACAAATGAACATAATGTTTTCTAGTTGCTATCGCCTACAAACAGGACCTATATACATGTATATATATAGAGAGAGTGTGTTTGTGTCTGCTCCATGCTGATTACATCCCTGGAAGAGCGTATCCATCGTTATGGCATTTTGAGCTTAGAATGTTCCATTTAATCTTTTACAAATTTGTCAAGAGAAATGTTGCTGTACGAGTAGCTTGAATGTTGGTGATGACACGTGGTTGTTGGCCTGTTTCAGTGCCATGAGTCACTTCAAGAACCTGGACACGCGGGCGAGCAGCGCCGATGGCACCGCCACCGTGCTGTCGACCACCCACCAGAACACCATCTGGTGAGTCACAGCCCCACCCCCTGGGGCTCTCCCTGCCTATAACCACCACCCATATAACCACCACCGGGCGTCAGCGCCGATGGCACCGCCACCGTGCTGTCGACCACCCACCAGAACACCATCTGGTGAGTCACAGCCCCACCCCCCTGGGGCTCTCCCTGCCTATAACCACCACCCATATAACCACCATCGGGCGTCAGCGCCGATGGCACCGCCACCGTGCTGTCGACCACCCACCAGAACACCATCTGGTTAGTCTCAGCCCCACCCCCCTGGGGCTCTCCCTGCCTATAACCACCACCGGGCGTCAGCGCCGATGGCACCGCCACCGTGCTGTCGACCACCCACCAGAACACCATCTGGTTAGTCACAGCCCCACCCCCCTGGGGCTCTCCCTGCCTATAACCACCACCTATATAACCACCACCGGGCGTCAGCGCCGATGGCACCGCCACCATGCTGTCGACCACCCACCAGAACACCATCTGGTGAGTCACAGCCCCACCCCCCTGGGGCTCTCCCTGCCTATAACCACCACCCATATAACCACCACCGGGCGAGCAGCGCCGATGGCACCGCCACCGTGCTGTCGACCACCCACCAGAACACCATCTGGTCAGTCACAGCCCCACCCCCCTGGGGCTCTCCCTGCCTATAACCACCACCCATATAACCACCACCGGGCGTCAGCGCCGATGGCACCGCCACCATGCTGTCGACCACCCACCAGAACACCATCTGGTGAGTCACAGCCCCACCCCGCTGGGGCTCTCCCTGCCTATAACCACCACCGGGCGAGCAGCGCCGATGGCACCGCCACCGTGCTGTCGACCACCCACCAGAACACCATCTGGTCAGTCACAGCCCCACCCTCCTGGGGAGCTCCCTGCTTATAACCGGTATAACCACCACCGGTATAACCACGACCCATATAACCACCGCCGATACTAACTTAGAACGTGTGGCCCAGTTAAGTACGGTTGACGAGGTCATTCCACTGTATATGTCCGGATGACGTGACCGTAAGGATCCGGGTAGCAGGTAGACGCAATCCGTATCCAATTTACATATAACCTTACAACTGCGTCAAGTTCCTTTAATATCGAGACCGCTCACCCTTTCTGGTTTGTGGCTGTGTAGCGTACCCATCATCAATGTAATGCCTTGTCCATAATAATACCGGTATGTTTCAGGCAAAAAGTAAGTGTTAAAAGATAGTTCCCGAATTTTTGCACCAATAGCGTTCCATAATGTTGTCCCTCTCTCTCCCCTGTCAGTCAATTGGCCATTCACAGCGGCGACAAAGCCAACTGCACCAAGTTCAGCTCCAGCGGTATGGACGGCCAAGTCGTCGTGTGGGACTTTAAGGTTAGTACCCCCAATAGCTTCCTCGCGTCTGATGCAATAATATACAGTTCCGAGCCTCAAAGCAAGTGTGATTTTTCACATGTTTTGGTAAACGACCATATGTATACTACTACTACTAATAATAATAATGTAATATATGTATATTTGCTTGTATGACAGATTTAGATCTTGCATCCAATGCTCATTTTTATGTGCCTGAGTGGGGGTTCCAAAAACTGTTCTAGAACAGGCGCGGTGTGTTAAACCCGTGGGATTCTGATCGTCCGTCGTGCCGGAGTTCAGGGGTTAAGGGTCTGGATACACACTCCAGCACTCCAGGTCCTTGTGGGAATAGAGTTGGGGTGGACCGGAGTGGGGGGGGGGGGCGGTGATACCCCGAAGTCTTTATGGCGAGCGTCGCTGTAACACGTGCCGCCATGCCATATTGCGAAACTGGTTTCATGTTGGTTTATTTCCGCAGTCCCTGGAGTCTTCCATCGCTGGTCTCCGCCTGAAGTGAACACTCACGGTGTGCCAGGGACCCAGCCTGTGAACACTCCGACGACTCGGCGTGCTGGGACCCATCCACCGATATTTACCGATAGGGAAACCAGCGGAATCACGTTATCGGCATATTGTTCTCATCAACCCGAGAACGAAAAGTTTCAATGCTACTACGTTGACCGTAATAAATTTTTTTTTGTTATAATATTTTTATCTGTAGGTCTGTTTTTTTCTGCTTTGGTATGGTTAATTGGTCATCTACTTATATCTACTTTTGTATTATTAAGAGATGTAGTACAGGCTACTGATTGACAATGGAATCTGGTATCATGTTTCTAGCATTCCAATGTGTCTGTTTATTGCATAAGATGTTTTTTTTTTAATATACACGTGTCTCCAACGCATGTGCGTTTGAATTGTGCAAATGACGCAGGTCTGAACCGGAAGGATAGCTTGAAACATTGACATTAATCATGAATAAAGATCCACATATTGAAATCTAGGTTGCGTGATGTTGCTTTATTTACAAAGAGCTCGTCAAAACGTACGTTCTACACAGTGAAAAAATAGAATAAATTAGTAACAACTGCCAATAACAACATAACAATTAGTGGCGTGACCCTGTACACTGGAGTTGCGTCTTCCCTATTCACAAGACCGTGCTATGCTGTGACCACATCGCCAATGACTGCTGTACATTGCCTTGCCTCGGCTATATATAACGAGAGAGGAAGCACGTCAAACTATTCAACCGAGATCGTTTTTAGCAGCCCGAATACCGAGAATTAGCTCGGACATCAAAACCACCACCAACGTCAAAGCTAACCAAGAATATGAAAATATATATTTCTGCAATGCGAGGTTCCCTTGCTGGATGTCGAGCGCCCCTCCGCGACACTTCAGGCACACGACTGATTTGCGACATTCGCCACGCTCTCCATCTGCACGAGTTGGATCAGGAGCGGAAACAACCTCCACATGTCCCCGTCGCGAATAAACCCGCCGAGACCGTCGAAAGACAGTCCGTTCTTCACGGCCACCGTCATGTTGGCGTAGATGGCTGCGAACTTGGCGGCCCCCATCTGGTCCTCGAGGCAGCACCTGAGGGTCTCGATGTTGCTGGCGGCCGAGGCGGGGCTGGCGATGGCTGAGGCGTACAGCTGGCGGTAGATGGCCTGGTCCGAGAGGCCGGACCCGCGCGGGCCGCCTGTGGGAGGAACAACGGGCGTCAGGCATACGGGGTTCACATCGAACAACGGGCGTCAGGCATACGGGGTTCATATCATACATGGTTCATCTATATACGGTGATAACATGGCGAAATAACGCAAATAAGATGAATATTTATTCATTTCTGTCATATATACATCACTGGAGGTGGAAGGTATATATATATCACATACTTTGTGCAATGTTCAATCTGCGATACTCTGCCATACGTGGCGTTCGGCTCGCCATGGTGAATCACTCGGTCCAGATCAACTAATTGTAGTGAATATGCTATGACCCCTGCTATGACATACCTTGCGTCCTCTCTCCATTGTGGAGCTTTTTCGCTGAGCCTGGTTCCTTCCCATCGACATCATCCTGCTGCTTCCGCTTCCGGTCTGCCTCCGCTAAGATTGAATCAGTGTCGCTGGCGGGGTGGGGTGTTGTCATGGCACCCAGACCCCGGGGGTCGTCGTCGCTCCGCACCTCGGCGGAGGTCGGGCGGGGGACGTCCGCCGCCACCACCACGAAGGTCGCCATGGGAGCTGGCGGGGTGGACACGTGGTGGCCCCCTGGCGGCGGAGACTGCGGCGCCCGGGTTTGGCGCTCCTCACTGAGAGGGCTGTGGCGGAGGAACTTAGCCAGGGGGCTGCTGGAAGGCGGGGGCACGTACCTGGCCTTGCCCGGGCTGCCGCTGCCGCTGCCCCCCGCTGAGGGTGACCCCGGTGCGGGTGACCGGGACTGGGAGCGGCGGGGGGTGGGGGTGGTCGGGGTGACCGGCTTGCGGGTCAACACCTCCTTGTACAGAGTCATCTTGGGCGAATCGCAGCTCTGACGACCATAGAGGAAAAAGGTTTTACGTGGGAGATTGACTTTCTTCATGTTGATGTGTTAATTGGGCACACAGAATAATACGAACCAGTACAGCGAAGCAATTAACTTATCACTGCGTGTAAAAGTGTTTTACTATTAGTATATATATATTTTTTCAATATATTACAGTACATAACATAACACATGAAATAAATATATGCTCACACGCAGTGTATTATAGTAATTTTACAATGAAACACAAACATGCACCCTCTATGTATGTTTGACAAGACAACCACTGAGCGAGTCTGGTAGGTATGTATCCTCCTGCCGCAACCACTGCACTGCCATGAAGTCTGCAAGATTACTTACCTTTTTATCGGCAGAAGTGACTTTGGGCGAGCTGCAGTTTTGTCCTTGTTGCTGGCACAATGGTGAGCGTCTCGGTGAGCTGCGCCCTTGATGGCACTCCTTCTCCCTCGCCACCTTGCCGACCTGAGGGTTCACCTGCCACCAGCGGCGGTGGTCAGCAAAACAAGCTTACAGTTGTAATAATTGTCATCGGGTAAATGGCAGCTTAATCAGTTATGCTTGTGCGTAAATGGCGTGCGCGTGTTTCAATTAGGTACGTGGTAGGTGATTTGGGAAATGCCAACTGTATATAGCCTATATTTACCGGTAGTGACTTCTGCGTTACCCCGAAGCGGCCGTGCGTATATCTAGACTGTATATCTTGTGACTGTTCACACTGTTAGCAGGCAGTGTTATATAGCGAAGGTGTGACGCGGTGGGGCGTGTTAAGGTTGCTCGCCTAACATATGTTAATTAACGTCCGTTCCGATAACAATACATACATACAATGCAGCTCGCAGTACATGTCTGTTGCCTTCAGTTAGTTATTCACGCTTCTGTCGAGGCGAGAATGTGCATTAACAATTAAGGAAGTGTTAAAATGATATATTAAAGGCATGTTTTCTGACCAGCCATTACTTGGCATAAGAGGGCAGGTGGTTTATGACATCTTTATTATTATAGTTAAATATAGAAACACGATTTTTGCGCAAGAGACCGCGAAACACTCCGCCTCAACAAATCACAACACTGCGGTAAAAAATAAAAGTTTGCATTCAGTCTTAAATGTTGATGCAGTTGTACTTTCTTCAGTTAGTTGTGTTATCATTGTTACCGGTTGAGGCAGGTTGTAGCGTGCGCGTCATCCCACCCAGATCATGTATGCAGTGGTAGCATACTAGCTGACATCTGGGAGTATTCAATACCAACATAGCGTAGACGGTACAGCATATGGAACATATAGACCAGTTATTTCGGCGCCTGTATTAAACTGCATACATGCTGTATCTGGCTGCGGACTTCGCGGACCAGTCGATGTTATTTATAAAACCGGTCAGCTTCCTAAATTATGTAAATGATTGCCAAGTGATATGGGTGCCATTGACGCCGGGTACACCAGGTGATATGCAGCCTCGGATCCAGTTTTTCAACCAGAAAAATTGGGGATCCAGTACAAAAAGAGGAGGGGGGGGGGGGGTAAGGCTTATCTTATGTGGCATAATTACCATCAATTGAAAAATGGCATCTTCGCTATAAACGAAGGGGCCGGGGACGATATCCCCCTGGACACCCCCCTCCCCCCCTTTTCCGCTGGATCTGCCCCTGATGTGTCTGTACTTACATTCTCCTTGTCCACACTGCTATGGGCGCGTACTCTGGCCCGGTCTCGGCCGGCGACGTGACGGGATGGAGACTGCTGCTGATGCTGTTCCCGCGCTACCTGCATCCGCTGCACGTAGGTGTTGATGGTGGGCTGCAGGGCGGGAATCCGGAGCACCTGGTCCGCTCCGGGGCGCTGTTCCGGATCGACCCGCAGCAGGACGCGCACCAGGTCGTCCACCAGGGCGGTGTAATGGCTGCAAGAAAACAGAGTCCGCTTCCAACGTCACCTCAATGACAGACCAGACAGGGCCATCTGCTTCTAACGTCAACTCAATGACAAACCAGACAGGGCCATCTGCTTCTAACGTCAACTCAATGACAACAGACAAGGCCATCTGCTCAATGACAACACAGACAAGGCCATCTGCCTTCAATGACAACAAAGACAGGACCATCTGCCTCCAACGCCGACTCAATGACAACACAGACAGGGCCATCTGCTTCCAACGTCAACTCAATGGCAACAGACAAGGCCATCTGCTCAATGACAACACAGACAAGGCCATCTGCCTTCAATGACAACAAAGACAGGACCATCTGCCTCCAACGCCGACTCAATGACAACACAGACAGGGCCATCTGCTTCCAACGTCAACTCAATGGCAACAGACAAGGCCATCTGCTCAATGACAACACAGACAAGGCCATCTGCCTTCAATGACAACAAAGACAGGACCATCTGCCTCCAACGCCGACTCAATGACAACACAGACAGGGCCATCTGCTTCCAACGTCAACTCAATGACAACAGACAAGGCCATCTGCTCAATGACAACACAGACAAGGCCATCTGCCTTCAATGACAACAAAGACAGGACCATCTGCCTCCAACGTCAACTCAATGACAACACAGACAGGGCCATCTGCCTCCAACGCCGACTCAATGACAACACAGACAGGGCCATCTGCTTCCAACGTCAACTCAATGGCAACACAGACAGGGCCATCTGCTTCTAACGTCACCTCAATGACAAACCAGACAGGGCCATCTGCTTCTAACGTCAACTCAATGACAACCCAGACAGGGCCATCTGTTTCTAACGTCAACTCAATGACAACCCAGACAGGGCCATCTGCTTCTAACGTCAACTCAATGACAACCCAGACAGGGCCGTCTGCCTCCAACGTCAACTCAATGACAACCCAGACAGGGCCATCTGCTTCTAACGTCAACTCAATGACAACACAGACAGGGGCATCTGCTTCTAACGTCAACTCAATGGCAACCCAGACAGGGCCGTCTGCCTCCAACGTCAACTCAATGACAACCCAGACAGGGCCATCTGCTTCTAACGTCAACTCAATGACAACACAGACAGGGGCATCTGCTTCTAACGTCAACTCAATGACAACCCAGACAGGGCCGTCTGCCTCCAACGTCAACTCAATGACAACCCAGACAGGGCCGTCTGCCTCCAACGTCAACTCAATGACAACACAGACAGGGGCATCTGCTTCTAACGTCAACTCAATGAAAACCAGACAGGGCCATCTGCTTCTAACGTCAACTCAATGACAACCCAGACAGGGCCGTCTGCCTCCAACGTCAACTCAATGACAACACAGACAGGGCCATCTGCCTCCAACGTCAACTCAATGACAACACAGGCAGGGACATCTGCTTCCAACGTCAACTCAATGACAACCCAGACAGGGCCGTCTGCCTCCAACGTCAACTCAATGACAACACAGACAGGGCCATCTGCTTCCAACGTCAACTCAATGGCAACCCAGACAGGGCCATCTGCTTCCAACATCAACTCAATGACAACACAGACAGGGCCATCTGTTTCCAACGTCAACTCAATGGCAACCCAGACAGGGCCATCTGCTTCCTATGTCAACTCAATGACAACACAGACAGGGCCATCTGCCTCCAAAGTCAACTCAATGACAACACAGACAGGGCCATCTGCCTCCAACGTCAACTCAATGACAACACAGACAGGGCCATCTGCTTTCAACGTCAACTCAATGACAACACAGACAGGGCGATCTGCTTCCAACGTCAACTCAATGACAACACAGACAGGGCCATCTGCTTCCAATTACAACTCAATGACAGCCCAGACAGGGCCGTCTGCCTCCAACGTCAACTTAATGACAACACAGACAGGGCCATCTGCTTTCAACGTCAACTCAATGACAACACAGACAGGGCCATCTGCTCAATGACAACACAGACAGGGTCATCTGCTCCCTGCGTCAACTCAATGACAACACAGACAGGGCCATCTGCCTCCAACGTCAACTCAATGACAACACAGACAGGGCCATCTGCTTCCAATGTCAACTTAATGACAACCCAGAGAGGGCCGTCTGCCTCCAACGTCAACTCAGTGACTACCCAGACAGGGCCGTCTGCCTCCAACGTCAACTCAATGACAACACAGACAGGGCCATCTGCTCAATGACAACACAGACAGGGCCATCTGCTCAATGACAACACAGACAGGGCCATCTGTTTCCAACGTCAACTCAATGACAACACAGACAGGGTCATCTGCCTCAAACGTCAACTCAATGAAAACACAGACAGGGCCATCTGCTTCTAACGTCAACTCAATGACAACATAGACAGGGCCATCTGCCTCCAACGTCAACTCAATGACAACACAGGCAAGGCCATCTGCCTCCAACGTCAACTCAATGACAACACAGACAGGGCCATCTGCCTCCAACGTCAACTCAATGACAACACAGACAGGGCTATCTGCCTCCAACGTCAACTCAATGACAACACAGACAGCGCTATCTGCTTCTAACGTCAACTCAATGACAACATAAACAGGGCCATCTGCCTCCAACGTCAACTCAATGACAACACAGACAGGGCCAACTGCTTCCAACGTCAAACTCAATGACAACACAAACAGGGCCATCTGCCTCCAACGTTAACTCAATAACAATTCAATTACTCAAATAAAGTTGAATATTTTCCAGTCATTAGCGAAATTCGCAGGCGTTGGTAAAATGACGCTCTAGTTCTCCTTACCTTCGTCGATGCTAATACCAATTATTGCTTCGGTCTTGAAACAAAACGAAAAAGGAAAACGGTACATATGTTTTTCTGTATTTGTCCCCAAAGCAACATATGTCATAAAATAGCCAGCCTCCCCACCCAGTGACGGCATTGATGCCAACTCGGCTATGTGAACATGTATACATTGAAGTCTGGCTTGACGGGGCCCCGTCCTCCCCCGCTTAATATGGGACTTTTACTGGCACGTACAGGTCTAAATGCGGCTCGCATAATTCGAAACCTACCTGGGCACAGGTGTGAATGTGGCTCGCATGATTTGAAAGACCAGGGCATTGAAGTTGGTGGCGTCGAAGGGCAGCCGCAAGCAGGCCATCTCGTACAAGATACAACCCAGAGACCAAAGATCACTTTTGTTGTTATATCTGACAAATCGATGAAGGATCGTTGACCAATAAGGTTCCTCGCCAGCACCCTGCATTAATGCAGTGTGCTTGGTGTAGCAGCCATCTAAACCAGACAGGTTTTTTTTTCTTGTACCAGCGATGAACACATATAACAGGGGTCTGGAAGTGGGGTGTGCGAGTGTGTGTGTGTGTGTGGGGGGGGGGGGGGCGAGTGGAGTGTCGATTTTTCAACATTCTCAGCGTTGAATGTCGATTTTTCACGACGTCCGCGTCGCCTTTTGGCTAAGTTCAGTGCCGTTTTTTTCCAAAATCTATGTCGATGTCGCTTTTGCAGATCCTCAGTGTTGTAATGTGAGAGTCAGTGCCGAATGTCGAGTTTCCTACTGAATGCCTGTGTCGCCATTGACCCCTTCCACTGTGAGAGTCAGTGCCGAATGTCGAGTTTCCTACTATATGCCTGTGTCGCCATTGACCCCTTCCACTGTGAGAGTCAGTGCCGAATGTCGAGTTTCCTACTATATGCCTGTGTCGCCATTGACCCCTTCCACTGAAAGTCAGTGCCGAATGTCGAGTTTCCTACTATATGCCTGTGTCGCCATTGACCCCTTCCACTGTGAGAGTCAGTGCCGAATGTCGAGTTTCCTACTATATGCCTGTGTCGCCATTGACCCCTTCCACTGTGAGAGTCAGTGCCGAATGTCGAGTTTCCTACTATATGCCTGTGTCGCCATTGACCCCTTCCACTGTGAGAGTCAGTGCCGAATGTCGAGTTTCCTACTATATGCCTGTGTCGCCATTGACCCCTTCCACTGTGAGAGTCAGTGCCGAATGTCGAGTTTCCTACTATATGCCTGTGTCGCCATTGACCTCTTCCACTGTGAGAGTCAATGCCGAATGTCGAGTTTCCTACTATATGCGTGTGTCGCCATTGACCCCTTCCAGACTCCTATAACGGTTCACGCAAACAAATCACCCCAACATCGACAGACAACATAAATATAAAAAAAAACGCTGCAGATGTAATTAAGAAACCATATTGAACATATTCGGCAGCATGTTTATATTTTTTCACATGTATCTATACTTAACATGTCCCTCAATGATGCCACGTGTATGACGTGGGATGGCGCCAGGCAAGGATACGGTTTTCTGTCACATATCTCCGGGCTGAGGTAGTAGGGTGTGCCGACCGCCGTCAATGCCTTATCGTGAGTGTTCTCAAGCACTCGCGAGATCCCAAAGTCACCAACTTTAATCAAATTGTTGGACGTCAGAAAAATGTTCTGCGTTTTTAGATCTGAAATAACACCAAAACGGAACAAAAAACTTGAAACAGTCGAGAGCTGGATTGACATTGTATGACACCACAAACCCGTTATGACATTCTGCCCAAAACTTCCATTTAAACAGACGGATACTCGATTGATATTGCAAATAGTTTTAACAAAAGGGGTTTAATTGGTATTTTTTAACATATATATCACGGCGTGGGATATTCCAGCATTAATATCTATCAGGATTGGATTATAATAATGGTAAGGTTATTGAACTGCAGGCACTCGGCCCATAATACAAAATGACACGAAGTTTGCTGCAGAAAGCACAATATATGTACAATAGACAATAAATCGTTTTAATGTGAGATATATGGACGTTAATATGTTTCTTCTTGCAGTTTAATTGAGCATTGAACAAATAGAGCTAAGTTATAACACTTAAATGCTTTGGCTATCATGTCATTGAGTTAAACAAAATTACAAGGTTGCAGTATTTTAAGTTTTTCATTCGTCAGATGTTTTCACCAATATTTAATAAAGCCGCATCTAGAAATGTCAAAATCGACGTCGTATACAACAGGATACACTTAAAACCTTTCAAAACAAGCATACCCATTCCTCTTACCTCTATGAAGAATTTTTTGTCCGTGGATGTATTGCAAGGCGAAGCAGATCTGTACAAACCACTGGAGCACTACCTGTAACATGTGCCAGACACGCACCGGCCAGGCCGGGTTATAAATAACGGGTACGTTCAGGCAGTATATGTATGGTGACCATAGCCCTTCTAATATCCCTTATTCCTTACCAGTATTGCCTGTATCGAAACAGAGTTGCACTGTCATAATTACAGTGCGGATAAAAGATGTGACGAGAAAGCTACTCGATTTACATTATGATCGCAGTACAATTACGGAAAGCGTGCAGACTGACATCCCTTTGTTAACTCTTTAGTCTATCACACGCCAGTGATCAATGACAGTGTAGTTGATACATTGGGTTCGAGGGTTTTCCGCGGTGAAACCCTCCCGTTTCCACATCGGAACTCCGCTTGAAAGCAGCGTTTTACCGCTAAAATTCGCTCGATAGTTTTTTTTTTTCGTTGACCCGCTCTATGTAGCAGTTTCGCGCAAATCCGCTTGGTTTATTATGTTTTCCCGGCAAACCCGCTCTATGAATGCACATTTTTAGGCTTCCCCGGTCCTAAGTTTTAAAATATCAGCTCGGTGGACCCTTTTCCGCTATCTCATGCATCAAAGGCGACTCGCGGATCCCCCTCCCTACTCCTCTCCACTAGATTTGTAAAATAGTGCGCCCCCCCCACCCCTACCCACACGTCGGCTTTCATTTCTCCAGCACAGATTTCTCCTACCTTTTCAAGAAGGAATTCACCATGTTGGGCCTTTATCTTCTTGTGTAAGTCGCCTGAAATTGGTAAGCAGCCCTACATAAATGTGAGAAATGTGCAGTGGGACGGGTAATGTTTAACCTGGGCACCTTCATGGCTCTCCTGGGTCCTGGGTACCGGCTAGGGTGAGTCCTGACAAATGGCTCTCACTGGATCAGACAAGGTCTAGTCCTGACATGGCTCTCACTGGATGAGATAAGGTCTAGTCCTGACACATGGCTCTCACTGGATCAGACAAGGTCTAGTCCTGACACATGGCTATCACTGGGTCAGACAAGGTCAAGTCCTGACACATGGCTCTCACTGGATCAGACAAGGTCTAGTCCTAACACATGGCTCACACTGGATCAGACAAGGTCTAGTCCTGACACATGACTCTCACTGGATCAGACAAGGTCTGGTCCTGACATGGCTTTCACTGGATCAGACAAGGTCTAGTCCTGACACATGGCTCTCACTGGATCAGACAAGGTCTAGTCCTGACACATGGCTCTCACTGGATCAGATAAGGTCTAGTCCTGACATGGCTCTCACTGGATCAGACAAGGTCTAGTTCTGACATGGCTCTCACTGGATCAGACAAGGTCTAGTCCTGACATGGCTCTCACTGGATGAGATAAGGTCTAGTCCTGACACATGGCTCTCACTGGATCAGATAAGGTCTAGTCTTGACATGGCTCTCACTGGATGAGATAAGGTCTAGTCCTGACATGGCTCTCACTGGATCAGACAAGGTCTAGTCCTGACACATGGCTCTCACTGGATCAGATAAGGTCTAGTCCTGACATGGCTCTCACTGGATCAGACAAGGTCTAGTTCTGACATGGCTCTCACTGGATCAGACAAGGTCTAGTCCTGACATGGCTCTCACTGGATGAGATAAGGTCTAGTCCTGACACATGGCTCTCACTGGATCAGACAAGGTCTAGTCCTGACATGGCTCTCACTGGATCAGACAAGGTCTAGTTCTGACATGGCTCTCACTGGATCAGACAAGGTCTAGTCCTGACACATGGCTCTCACTGGATCAGACAAGGTCTAGTCCTGACACATGGCTCTCACTGGATCAGACAAGGTCTAGTCCTGACACATGGCTCTCACTGCATCAGACAAGGTCTAGTCCTGACACATGGCTCTCACTGGATCAGACAAGGTCTAGTCCTGACACATGGCTCTCACTGGATCAGACAAGGTCTAGTCCTGACACATGGCTCTCACTGGATCAGACAAGGTCTAGTCCTGACATGGCTCTCACTGGATCAGACAAGGTCTAGTCCTGACACATGGCTCTCACTGGATCAGACAAGGTCTAGTCCTGACACATGGCTCTCACTGGATCAGACAAGGTCTAGTCCTGACACATGGCTCTCACTGGATCAGACAAGGTCTAGTCCTGACACATGGCTCTCACTGGATCAGACAAGGTCTAGTCCTGACACATGGCTCTCACTGGATCAGACAAAGTCTAGTCCTGACATGGCTCTCACTGGATCAGACAAGGTCTAGTCCTGACACATGGCTCTCACTGGATCAGACAAGGTCTAGTCCTGACACATGGCTCTCACTGGATCAGACAAGGTCTAGTCCTGACACATGGCTCTCACTGGATCAGACAAGGTCTAGTCCTGACATGGCTCTCACTGGATCAGACAAGTTCTAGTCCTGACACATGGCTCTCACTGGATCAGACAAGGTCTAGTCCTGACACATATCTCTCACCGGATCAGACAAGGTTTAGTCCTGACACATGGCTCTCACTGGATCAGACAAGGTCTAGTCCTGACACATGGCTCTCACTGGATCAGACAAGGTCTAGTCTTGACATGGCTCTCACTGGATCAGATAAGGTCTAGTCCTGACACATGGCTCTCACTGGATCAGACAAGGTCTAGTCTTGACATGGCTCTCACTGGATCAGATAAGGTCTAGTCCTGACACATGGCTCTCACTGGATCAGATAAGGTCTAGTCCTGACACATGGCTCACACTGGATCAGACAAGGTCTAGTCCTGACACATATCTCTCACCGGATCAGACAAGGTTTAGTCCTGACACATGGCTCTCACTGGGTCAGACAAGGTCTAGTCCTGACACATATCTCTCACCGGATCAGACAAGGTTTAGTCCTGACACATGGCTCTCACTGGATCAGACAAGGTCTAGTCCTGACATGGCTCTCACTGGATCAGACAAGGTCTAGTCCTGACACATGGCTCACACTGGATCAGACAAGGTCTAGTCCTGACACATGGCTCTCACTGGATCAGACAAGGTCTAGTCCTGACACATGGCTCTCACTGGGTCAGACAAGGTCAAGTCCTGACACATGGCTCTCACTGGATCAGACAAGGTCTAGTCCTAACACATGACTCACACTGGATCAGACAAGGTCTAGTCCTGACACATGGCTCTCACTGGATCAGACAAGGTCTAGTCCTGACACATGACTCTCACTGGATCAGACAAGGTCTCGTCCTGACATGGCTCTCACTGGATCAGACAAGGTCTAGTCCTGACACATGGCTCTCACTGGATCAGACAAGGTCTAGTCCTGACATGACTCTCACTGGATGAGATAAGGTCTAGTCCTGACACATGGCTCTCACTGGATCAGACAAGGTCTAGTCCTGACACATGGCTCTCACTGGATCAGACAAGGTCTAGTCCTGACATGACTCTCACTGGATCAGATAAGGTCTAGTCCTGACTCATGGCTCTCACTGGATCAGATAAGGTCTAGTCCTGACATGGCTCTCACTGGATCAGACAAGGTCTAGTCCTGACACATGGCTCTCACTGGATCAGACAAGGTCTCGTCCTGACATGGCTCTCACTGGATCAGACAAGGTCAAGTCCTGACACATGGCTCTCACTGGACCAGACAAGGTCTAGTCTTGACATGGCTCTCACTGGATCAGATAAGGTCTAGTCCTGACACATGGCTCTCACTGGATCAGATAAGGTCTAGTCCTGACACATGGCTCACACTGGATCAGACAAGGTCTAGTCCTGACACATATCTCTCACCGGATCAGACAAGGTTTAGTCCTGACACATGGCTCTCACTGGGTCAGACAAGGTCTAGTCCTGACACATATCTCTCACCGGATCAGACAAGGTTTAGTCCTGACACATGGCTCTCACTGGGTCAGACAAGGTCTAGTCCTGACACATATCTCTCACCGGATCAGACAAGGTTTAGTCCTGACACATGGCTCTCACTGGGTCAGACAAGGTCAAGTCCTGACACATGGCTCTCACTGGATCAGACAAGGTCTAGTCCTAACACATGGCTCTCACTGGATCAGACAAGGTCTAGTCCTGACACATGGCTCTCACTGGATCAGACAAGGTCTAGTCCTGACACATGACTCTCACTGGATCAGACAAGGTCTCGTCCTGACATGGCTCTCACTGGATCAGACAAGGTCTAGTCCTGACACATGGCTCTCACTGGATCAGACAAGGTCTAGTCCTGACATGACTCTCACTGGATCAGATAAGGTCTAGTCCTGACACATGGCTCTCACTGGATCAGACAAGGTCTAGTCCTGACACATGGCTCTCACTGGATCAGACAAGGTCTAGTCCTGACATGACTCTCACTGGATCAGATAAGGTCTAGTCCTGACACATGGCTCTCACTGGATCAGATAAGGTCTAGTCCTGACATGGCTCTCACTGGATCAGACAAGGTCTAGTCCTGACACATGGCTCTCACTGGATCAGACAAGGTCTCGTCCTGACACATGGCTCTCACTGGATCAGATAAGGTCTAGTCCTAACACATGGCTCCCACTGGATCAGACAAGGTCTAGTCCTGACACATGGCTCACACTGGATCAGACAAGGTCTAGTCCTGACACATGGCTCTCACTGGATCAGACAAGGTCTAGTCCTGACACATGGCTCTCACTGGATCAGACAAGGTCTAGTCCTGACACATGGCTCTCACTGGATCAGACAAGGTCTAGTCCTGACACATGGCTCTCACTGGATCAGATAAGGTCTAGTCCTGACACATATCTCTCACTGGATCAGACAAGGTCTAGTCCTGACACATATCTCTCACTGGATCAGATAAGGTCTAGTCCTGACATGGCTCTCACTGGATCAGACAAGTTCTAGTCCTGACATGGCTCTCACTGGATCAGACAAGGTCAAGTCCTGACACACGGCTCTCACTGGATCAGACAAGGTCTAGTCCTGACACATGGCTCTCACTGGATCAGATAAGGTCTAGTCCTAACACATGGCTCACACTGGATCAGACAAGGTCTAGTCCTGACACATGGCTCTCACTGGGTCAGACAAGGTCTAGTCCTGACACATGGCTCTCACTGGATCAGACAAGGTCTAGTCCTGACATGGCTCTCACTGGATCAGACAAGGTCTAGTCCTGACACATGGCTCACACTGGATCAGACAAGGTCTAGTCCTGACACATGGCTCTCACTGGATCAGACAAGGTCTAGTCCTGACACATGGCTCACACTGGATCAGACAAGGTCTAGTCCTGACACATGGCTCTCACTGGATCAGACAAGGTCTAGTCCTGACACATGGCTCTCACTGGATCAGACAAGGTCTAGTCCTGACACATGGCTCTCACTGGATCAGACAAGGTCTAGTCCTGACACATGGCTCTCACTGGATCAGATAAGGTCTAGTCCTGACACATATCTCTCACTGGATCAGACAAGGTCTAGTCCTGACATGACTCTCACTGGATCAGATAAGGTCTAGTCCTGACACATGGCTCTCACTGGATCAGACAAGGTCTAGTCCTGACACATGGCTCTCACTGGATCAGACAAGGTCTAGTCCTGACATGACTCTCACTGGATCAGATAAGGTCTAGTCCTGACACATGGCTCTCACTGGATCAGATAAGGTCTAGTCCTGACATGGCTCTCACTGGATCAGACAAGGTCTAGTCCTGACACATGGCTCTCACTGGATCAGACAAGGTCTCGTCCTGACACATGGCTCTCACTGGATCAGATAAGGTCTAGTCCTAACACATGGCTCACACTGGATCAGACAAGGTCTAGTCCTGACACATGGCTCACACTGGATCAGACAAGGTCTAGTCCTGACCTATGGCTCCCACTGGATCAGACAAGGTCTAGTCCTGACACATGGCTCACACTGGATCAGACAAGGTCTAGTCCTGACACATGGCTCTCACTGGATCAGACAAGGTCTAGTCCTGACACATGGCTCTCACTGGATCAGACAAGGTCTAGTCCTGACACATGGCTCTCACTGGATCAGACAAGGTCTAGTCCTGACACATGGCTCTCACTGGATCAGATAAGGTCTAGTCCTGACACATATCTCTCACTGGATCAGACAAGGTCTAGTCCTGACACATATCTCTCACTGGATCAGATAAGGTCTAGTCCTGACATGGCTCTCACTGGATCAGACAAGTTCTAGTCCTGACATGGCTCTCACTGGATCAGACAAGGTCAAGTCCTGACACACGGCTCTCACTGGATCAGACAAGGTCTAGTCCTGACACATGGCTCTCACTGGATCAGATAAGGTCTAGTCCTAACACATGGCTCACACTGGATCAGACAAGGTCTAGTCCTGACACATGGCTCTCACTGGGTCAGACAAGGTCTAGTCCTGACACATGGCTCTCACTGGATCAGACAAGGTCTAGTCCTGACATGGCTCTCACTGGATCAGACAAGGTCTAGTCCTGACACATGGCTCACACTGGATCAGACAAGGTCTAGTCCTGACACATGGCTCTCACTGGATCAGACAAGGTCTAGTCCTGACACATGGCTCACACTGGATCAGACAAGGTCTAGTCCTGACACATGGCTCTCACTGGATCAGACAAGGTCTAGTCCTAACACATGGCTCTCACTGGATCAGACAAGGTCTAGTCCTGACACATGGCTCTCACTGGATCAGACAAGGTCTAGTCCTGACACATGGCTCTCACTGGATCAGATAAGGTCTAGTCCTGACACATATCTCTCACTGGATCAGACAAGGTCTAGTCCTGACACATATCTCTCACTGGATCAGATAAGGTCTAGTCCTGACATGGCTCTCACTGGATCAGACAAGTTCTAGTCCTGACATGGCTCTCACTGGATCAGACAAGGTCAAGTCCTGACACACAGCTCTCACTGGATCAGACAAGGTCTAGTCCTGACACATGGCTCACACTGGATCAGACAAGGTCTAGTCCTGACACATGGCTCTCACTGGATCAGACAAGGTCTAGTCCTGACACATGGCTCTCACTGAATCAGACAAGGTCTAGTCCTGACACATGGCTCTCACTGGATCAGACAAGGTCTAGTCCTGACACATATCTCTCACTGGATCAGACAAGGTCTAGTCCTGACACATATCTCTCACTGGATCAGATAAGGTCTAGTCCTGACATGGCTCTCACTGGATCAGACAAGGTCAAGTCCTGACACACGGCTCTCACTGGATCAGACAAGGTCTAGTCCTGACACATGTCCCTCACTGGATCAGACAAGGTCTAGTCCTGACACATGTCCCTCACTGGATCAGACAAGGTCTAGTCTAGCCTCGGGAGACCCACTCTATTCCGCCGTACCCTACCTGCCTCCAGATAATTCAGAATTTCCAAATGCGCCTAAGCTTATTCTGTTTAAAAGTCCCCGTGCGAAACCCAGGCTGAAACCGGGACCCAACGGCGGAACATCAGAGTGCCAGTGGGTGTCCTGAGTCTAGCCCTAGGTCTAGTCCTGACACATGGCTCTCACTGGATCACCCACTCCGTTCCTCCGTTGGAGTGGTCTCCCGGGCCGGGGCTAACATAACGAGGCTAACAGTAACCTGGTAACATGTTACGTAGGCCTAGTCATTGAGAAAAGAGCCATATCAGTTTGGGCTTATCAAATGCGGCTTCCTTTAGAACCTTGGTCAGTGGGATGTAATGAGTAATGTGTCTCAAGGACAAGGGCATAACAGCACAGGTCACAAAAAAACTGCCATTCTCTCTTTACGAGACGAAGATAGATGTAGGATCTACCTACCCCCATCCGCATACTCCATGACAATATGTAAGGCACCATTGTCAACAAAGGCGTCCTTGTAACGAATCACGTTGATGTGTTTGCACCTCGCTAAGACGGAAACCTCCGTTAACGCTTGATTTCTTTCCTTTGCCGTCAAGCCAGACACTTTTACGTCCTTAATGACACATCTCTTGTTGCCTTCCTTCTTTTTGGCGAGCCAAGCCTGGCCAAAAGTACCGGCACCTATTAGCTGAATTTTGACATAATCTTCCGCCATATTTGTTGTTTAGACGCATAGGGATTCCCGAGTCAAGTTTCGCGCCAGATTCCAACGCGAGGCCTTGACGACAATGACGTAGCAACCAGAAGGTTTGGCCAACCAAAACGTCGTTTGGTACAGAAACCCGTCGAGTGGGGGAGTGGGGGAGGGGGGCGTTTCAACCTGTAGGGCTGAGGGGGGGGGGGGGGGGTGGGGGCATGTCGCATGTCGATTTTAAGAAGAGGTCCATGTCGCGTGTCGCTAAGTGTAAAGCCGAGACGGTAGGCCTATTTGTCGCTGAATGGTTTGGGCTACGCTGTGGCCAAGTCTGTGTGTCCACAGGAACAGATCCCATGTCATTCTTCGCAAAGAGTAGGGGGCTACCCCCGGGGACATGGCTCCACTAACCCTTGCTTCTTCCATTGACGCGATATGACCAAAAGTGGTTAAAGCGTCCTGAATATGCAACCAACCAACCGTCGCTAAATGGTAGGGTCCTACCACACATAAAACAGACACCAGGCTGGGTCCCTTCTGCAGTGGCCGTAGATGTAGCCTATAATAGAAATAGGCCTACTAGCCCTGATGCATGGCCCTCACGACCTCCACCCTAACGCTTGTAAGTTCTGCCTATCAGCTTGTTGCCAGAATGGTCAAGTTTACTGGGCTAGTATAATACCAGCAACTAATAATGAAATTGAAGACACTCACAAAACAAAATGTTGATGTCTCACAAAGGGGACGGAATTTCCGGGGGGGAGGAGTAGTGAGGAGTGTGGTGTACGGGGAGAGGTGCATGAGGAGGGGGTTAGGGGTGAGAGGGTGTGTGAAGGATGTGGTGTGAGCGGGGTAGGCGAGGATAGGGGTAAGAGGGGTGAGGGGTTCAGAGAGTGTAGGGGAGGGCGATGCCTCACATATATATTTCAGGGCTCAAGAGAAGCCCGCGGTGCCGTAAGGCTGGGCGAGCTAATCGGCCATGCCCATGGAGGGGACTGCCGTGAGAAAAGGCGGACAGTCGTGTATGGGACAGGATTGGGGTGTTGACTTTTGGAGCTACCGCAAAAGGGACAGGACGTCTCAGAACGGTCCCCGCGGATGGCAGGTACGGTGCGGACGGCAGGGGTGTTGCGGACAGAGGGGATGGTGGGGACGATGGAGACAGAGGGGACGGCGGGGACGGTGGAGGTGGTGGGGATGGTGGGGGCGGTGAGGACGGAGGGAACGGTGGGGACGGCGGGGACGTTGCGGATGGTAGGGGCGGTGGGAACGGTGGGGACGGTGCCATTGGCCGCATTGTACTGGTTCCTCCAGTCGGCGCGGAGACGGTGGGCACGACAGGGACGGTGTGGACGGTTGGGGCGGTGTGGACGCAGAGGACGGCGTAGACGGTGGGGACGTCAGGGACGATGGGGACATCAGGGGACGTCAGGGACGATAGGGACGTCAGGGATGGCAGAGACGGTGTGAACGCAGAGGACGGCGGTTACGGTGGGGTCAGCGGGGACGGCAAGGACGGTGCGGAAGGCAGAGACCGTGCGGACGGCAGGTACGGTGCGGACGGCAGGGATGTTGCGGACAGAGGGGATGGTGGGGACGATGGAGACAGAGGGGACGGTGAGGACGGAGGGAACGGTGGGGACGGCGGGGACGGTGCGGATGGTAGGGGCGGTGGGGACGGTGGGGATAGTGGGGACGGCGGAGATGGTGGGGTTGGTGGGGCGGCGAGGAAGGATTAAACGGGGGGGGGGGAAGAACGGGGGGGATAGTGCGGACGGCGGGTATGGTGGGGACGGTGATGACGGGGATGGTGGGGACGGAGGGGACAGGGGTGACGGAAGGGAGGGGACGGCGGGGATGGTGGGGTTGGCGGGTACGGCAGAAACAGTGGGGAAGGCGGGAATGGTGGGGACGGTGGGTACGGCAGGGACGGTGCGGACGGCGGGAATGGTGGGTTGGTTGTTTGGGATGGTGGGGATGGCGGGGACAGCGGGGACGGTGTGGACGGTTGGGGCGGTGTGGACACAGAGGACGGCGTAGACGGTGTGGACGTCAGGGACGATGGGGACATCAGGGGACGTCAGGAACGATAGCGACGTCAGGGATGGCAGAGACGGTGTGAACGCAGAGGATGGCGGATACGGTGGGGTCGGCGGGGACGGTAAGGACGGTGTGGACAGCAGAGACCGTGCGGACAGCAGAGACCGTGCGGATGGCAGGTACGGTGCGGACGGCAGGGGTGTTGCGGACAGAGGGGATGGTGGGGACGATGGAGACAGAGGGGACGGCGGGGACGGTGGAGGTGGTGGGGATGGTGGGGGCGGTGAGGACGGAGGGAACGGTGGGGACGGCGGGGACGTTGCGGATGGTAGGGGCGGTGGGAACGGTGGGGACGGTGGAGATGGTGGGGCGGCGAAGAAGGATTAAACGGGGGGGAACGGCGGGGATGGTGGGGTTGGCGGGTACGGCAGAAACAGTGGGGAAGGCGGGAATGGTGGGGACGGTGGGTACGGCAGGGACGGTGCGGACGGCGGGAATGGTGGGTTGGTTGTTTGGGATGGTGGGGATGGCGGGGACAGCGGGGACGGTGTGGACGGTTGGGGCGGTGTGGACACAGAGGACGGCGTAGACGGTGTGGACGTCAGGGACGATGGGGACATCAGGGGACGTCAGGAACGATAGCGACGTCAGGGATGGCAGAGACGGTGTGAACGCAGAGGATGGCGGATACGGTGGGGTCGGCGGGGACGGTAAGGACGGTGTGGACAGCAGAGACCGTGCGGACAGCAGAGACCGTGCGGATGGCAGGTACGGTGCGGACGGCAGGGGTGTTGCGGACAGAGGGGATGGTGGGGACGATGGAGACAGAGGGGACGGCGGGGACGGTGGAGGTGGTGGGGATGGTGGGGGCGGTGAGGACGGAGGGAACGGTGGGGACGGCGGGGACGTTGCGGATGGTAGGGGCGGTGGGAACGGTGGGGACGGTGGAGATGGTGGGGCGGCGAAGAAGGATTAAACGGGGGGGAACGGCGGGGATAGTGCGGACGGCGGAAATGGTGGGGACGGTGGTGACGGGGGACGACGGGGTTGGTGGGGACGGAGGGGACAGGGGTGACGGAAGGGAGGGGACGGCGGGGATGGTGGGTATGGCAGAAACAGTGGGGACGGCGGGAATGGTGGGGACGGTGGGTACGGCAGGGACGGTGCGGACGGCGGGAATGGTGGGTTGGTTGTTTGGGATGGTGGGGATGGCGGGAAGAGCGGGGACGGTGTGGACGGTTGGGGCGGTGTGGACGCAGAGGATGGCGGATACGGTGGGGTCGGCGGGCACGGTAAGGACGGTGCGGACAGCAGAGACCGTGCGGATGGCAGGTACAGTGCGGACGGCAGGGATAGTGCGGACGGCGGGTATGGTGGGGACGGTGATGACGGGGATGGTGGGGACGGAGGGGACAGGGGTGACGGAAGGGAGGGGACGGCGGGGATGGTGGGGTTGGCGGGTACGGCAGAAACAGTGGGGAAGGCGGGAATGGTGGGTACGGCAGGGACGGTGCGGACGGCGGGAATGGTGGGTTGGTTGTTTGGGATGGTGGGGATGGCGGGGACAGCGGGGACGGTGTGGACGGTTGGGGCGGTGTGGACACAGAGGACGGCGTAGACGGTGTGGACGTCAGGGACGATGGGGACATCAGGGGACGTCAGGAACGATAGCGACGTCAGGGATGGCAGAGACGGTGTGAACGCAGAGGATGGCGGATACGGTGGGGTCGGCGGGGACGGTGTGGACAGCAGAGACCGTGCGGACAGCAGAGACCGTGCGGATGGCAGGTACGGTGCGGACGGCAGGGGTGTTGCGGACAGAGAAGATGGTGGGGACGATGGAGACAGAGGGGACGGCGGGGACGGTGGAGGTGGTGGGGATGGTGGGGGCGGTGAGGACGGAGGGAACGGTGGGGACGGCGGGGACGTTGCGGATGGTAGGGGCGGTGGGAACGGTGGGGACGGTGCCATTGGCCGCATTGTACTGGTTCCTCCAGTCGGCGCGGAGACGGTGGGCACGACAGGGACGGTGTGGACGGTTGGGGCGGTGTGGACGCAGAGGACGGCGTAGACGGTGGGGACGTCAGGGACGATGGGGACATCAGGGGACGTCAGGGACGATAGGGACGTCAGGGATGGCAGAGACGGTGTGAACGCAGAGGACGGCGGTTACGGTGGGGTCAGCGGGGACGGCAAGGACGGTGCGGAAGGCAGAGACCGTGCGGACGGCAGGTACGGTGCGGACGGCAGGGATGTTGCGGACAGAGGGGATGGTGGGGACGATGGAGACAGAGGGGACGGTGAGGACGGAGGGAACGGTGGGGACGGCGGGGACGGTGCGGATGGTAGGGGCGGTGGGGACGGTGGGGATAGTGGGGACGGCGGAGATGGTGGGGTTGGTGGGGCGGCGAGGAAGGATTAAACGGGGGGGGGGGAAGAACGGGGGGGATAGTGCGGACGGCGGGTATGGTGGGGACGGTGATGACGGGGATGGTGGGGACGGAGGGGACAGGGGTGACGGAAGGGAGGGGACGGCGGGGATGGTGGGGTTGGCGGGTACGGCAGAAACAGTGGGGAAGGCGGGAATGGTGGGGACGGTGGGTACGGCAGGGACGGTGCGGACGGCGGGAATGGTGGGTTGGTTGTTTGGGATGGTGGGGATGGCGGGGACAGCGGGGACGGTGTGGACGGTTGGGGCGGTGTGGACACAGAGGACGGCGTAGACGGTGTGGACGTCAGGGACGATGGGGACATCAGGGGACGTCAGGAACGATAGCGACGTCAGGGATGGCAGAGACGGTGTGAACGCAGAGGATGGCGGATACGGTGGGGTCGGCGGGGACGGTAAGGACGGTGTGGACAGCAGAGACCGTGCGGACAGCAGAGACCGTGCGGATGGCAGGTACGGTGCGGACGGCAGGGGTGTTGCGGACAGAGGGGATGGTGGGGACGATGGAGACAGAGGGGACGGCGGGGACGGTGGAGGTGGTGGGGATGGTGGGGGCGGTGAGGACGGAGGGAACGGTGGGGACGGCGGGGACGTTGCGGATGGTAGGGGCGGTGGGAACGGTGGGGACGGTGGAGATGGTGGGGCGGCGAAGAAGGATTAAACGGGGGGGAACGGCGGGGATAGTGCGGACGGCGGAAATGGTGGGGACGGTGGTGACGGGGGACGACGGGGTTGGTGGGGACGGAGGGGACAGGGGTGACGGAAGGGAGGGGACGGCGGGGATGGTGGGTATGGCAGAAACAGTGGGGACGGCGGGAATGGTGGGGACGGTGGGTACGGCAGGGACGGTGCGGACGGCGGGAATGGTGGGTTGGTTGTTTGGGATGGTGGGGATGGCGGGAAGAGCGGGGACGGTGTGGACGGTTGGGGCGGTGTGGACGCAGAGGATGGCGGATACGGTGGGGTCGGCGGGCACGGTAAGGACGGTGCGGACAGCAGAGACCGTGCGGATGGCAGGTACAGTGCGGACGGCAGGGATGTTGCGGACAGAGGGGATGGTGGGGACGATGGAGACAGAGGGGACGGCGGGGACGGTGGAGGTGGTGGGGATGGTGGGGGCGGTGAGGACGTAGGGAACGGTGGGGACGGCGGGGACGGTGCGGATGGTAGGGGCGGTGGGAACGGTGGGGACGGCGGAGATGGTGGGGCGGCGAGGAAGGATTAAACGGGGGGGGGGACGGCGGGGATAGTGCGGACGGCGATAATGGTGGGGACGGTGGTGACGGGGGACGACGGGGATGGTGGGGACGGAGGGGACAGGGGTGACGGAAGGGAGGGGACGGCGGGGATGGTGGGGTTGGTGTGTATGGCAGAAACAGTGGGGACGGCGGGAATGGTGGGGACGGTGGGTACGGCAGGGACGGTGCGGACGGCGGGAATGGTGGGTTGGTTGCTTGGGATGGTGGGGATGGCGGGTACAGCAGGGATGATGGGGACGGTGGGGGCGGCGGGGACAGCGGGAATGGTAGGGACGGCGGAGACGGCAGGGACGGTGGGTTGGTTATTCAGGACGCTTTAACCACTTTCGGTCATATCGAGTCAATAGGAGAAGGGAGGGAGAGTGGAGCCATATCTCCGGGGGTAACACCCTACTCTTTACCAAGAAGGACATGGGATCTCTCACTCTCTTCCTTCTCCCACGCGATATGAACAAAAGTAGTTAAAGTGTCCTGAATTTCGAACCAACCAACCGTCGGCGAGTAGACAAGCCTATCGCACTAATTACCCAATCCATGCAAAATACAGTCCAATACAAAACATAGTTATCCTCAAAGATTTTACTTCCAAACGCTGGATATACATCGGTGACACCTTTAAAGATGGTGGAGCTCTTGCCAATGGTTTATTCATAAACAAAAGCAAACAAAGGTATCTGCTGGAACAAAGTTGACCATCCGTGTCGTTTTCACCAACATGGACTGTGGCCAACAAATCATCGTTTTAGCATTAATATTACATGTAGAGCAGTTCTCAATTTCAAATTATCTATACACGGATTAAGCTATAAATGTATACGAACAATTTGGTGGAAATCATTATGCGAAAGACAAGTTTAGATTTGTAACGGATACTAGAACTAAAGCACGGCATAAAATGTAGCGCACGTTTTGCCATATAGTAACATGCTTGGGTAATCACTGGTTATCTGTAACAAAGGCACCATAATCTTGTTGCGAAACTGATCCTTTTCGTTTGGTTTATAGACTAATGCTACTTCCATATAAAAGTAGTCCTTAAAATACGAACAACCATAATAATACTGACCATTAGCATATCAGGAGACACAATCATAATATTCATGTGTCCATAGCAGAGTCGTACACCAGCAGTTTGACAAACACCCATGCCCCTCTAGAAAACATTTGCAATGGTAAGACTTACCCGACCTTACCGATTTAATTTGCTTGAAACAAGACATCCAAGGCAAAATAGGGTGTCTCTCCTTTCCGTTAAGTTCTTGAGTTAACATTCGTTACTACATGAGTAGATTTATTATCAAAATGAAATTTCGATATCGATATAACACGCAAATAAAAAGATATCGGTTGTCACAAATATAACCATACATGTAACTTTATACACGGCTCATTGGGATATAAGCCTGAACATTGCATGGATGTGATATGGCACAATACAAAACAGATATCCTACGTCTACCATATCTGCAGAAAGGTTTCCTGGTTCCCTTCTATTATATACAAAGTGTGGTCTAACAACAGCACACACATCATCTAGGAGCCCATAAACTCAATACCCACAGCAGTGTATGTTCCAAGTGTGGTACTGCAACACATCAACCTCAACCTGAAATACATGGGACTAAACATATGCTTGGACCTGGCACTGGTCAATATGATGTATTATTAACACTCCTTCACGTATACCTATCAGCCCGTACAGACCTTCCACCACATGGCTGCTCATTCACGCCTTAAGCTTGAAAAACCCAGTTAAACACTTTGTGCTTTACGTGATTACCCTTTACATGTGGTCGCTCACGTCATGACGTCACAACAAGTCAAGTTCATAACATGGTGAGAGTATTGTGAGAGCATTTAAGCTAAGTGGACATGCAGTTCCAACCAACTAGGTATCATACTAGTAAAGCAAATATTAAGACAACACAAAATTAGGTCCAGGCGCTAGCAACATCATAAATGATTTAATACGTGGAACATTATGGTATCGAATACTAATGTAACTTTTTCAGTGACCTTCACGAAAAGTCTATAATTTCCTATATTTTCGTTGCCGCTATACTTTTTTGCTTATTGCTGCAATAGATCTATAGGGGCAGGGTCCAATGTAAGAGAATTCCGCCGTGTTAACTACGTACAAGATATCAAATAATCTTAAATCTACCAATTGAAAATACAATTCACCCTAATGTCTATCACAGACAAAGCCACATGTCCATTAAGCACCAAGTGACCAACGTACACAATGCCCTTCTTACAACCGTATATGTTCATTCCATATTCATCGACGAGAAAATAAGCATACATTAAACGAAACAATTCTAACTTAACTAAATCTGATCGGCTGGTACTCGATAAGAGTAGGACACAAGCCAGTAAATCTTATTGGATGACGTAACGTATAAACGACACCATTTTGGGTGACATAACATATGAACGACATCCCATTGGATGGCGTAATAACGTATGAACGACTTCCTCCCTAGTAAATAACAAGTCTTTGTCCCGTTTTGTCATGCAAATGATAAAGAATAAATGGGAGACATACACATGTGCCGATCATGTACACATGTAAATGTCGTTGTGCGCCAAGCCGGTTGTCATCGATTGAACATTATCAAGTGTATCCACTTGTTTATCAAGGCAATGCAGTTAAAGCTCAACACAATGGACAGACCCCATGCTGAACAGACTCGGCAGCGTCATCATTCATGTGGACCATTCTAGAATGCACCAGAAAGTAGAATTGTCTTCAGACCTAATCGTGTATTATTAACATAAGTGCGTTACTTAAATAATGACCGACACGAATGCATTATCCTAATAATTAACAGATTGATACAGGTAATTCAAGTTCTTATTTCTAATAAATCGACTCGGTAGACTCCGCTATCATAATGAAATCGTGAGAGCCAAGGCGCGCTGGCAGGCCTGATAATGTTGGAGCGAACCGTTGTTTTAACAAAGCTCACGCCTGCCATATACTATAGCCATACATTTCCTGGGCTCTAACGGGGAAGATCAGATATTGCCAATTTGAAGACAAACCATGGTTAGTATTATGTGATTCCTATAGCTTTAAAGCGCATCAGTTTCACCAGAAACAGCTCACGTATTACTCGCCCACAATAATTGATGTAATAGTTGACTTCCTGAGTCCAAACATGGAATATGGACAGCGTAAATCACGAGTACTGTTCAGCAACTCGCACATTCGCACGATGAGACACTCGACGCTATAGGGCCTCGTGCTCTATTTTGACGACTGCACCCCAGTTCGTTCTGTTATTAGTGACGTATAAACCTGGTCTCACCAGGACCTCCAGGTAACATGGAACTCTTCTCAATACATGGACTGCATTTATGCCAGTTATACCAATGGCGCTCCCGACTAGTTACGCTATCCTCAGCTGGTCTCCCTTATATTCTACATACTATTTCATATCCTGGCGCATATTAAAACCCCCGAGTCATTCACCAATAACGCTAATGAGCCGCATTAATGTAAAGGCTGAAGTTTATTAAGTAAATCTTTTCTCTCCCTTTCTATTTCGGGTGAAACCTGGATTTTTTTGTGTGTTCTATATAAAAAAAAGTGCGCAAAAGGTCCACAGTTGTATAAAAACAGACTTGTAGAGGGACCGAAGAGCTGATTGAGTAGGCTGGTAACACATACTGCACCGTATGCGAAGTCCTGGAAGGTTGTGGTTATCTACTTCTTTGAATTTCCACCAGAATACCTGTCGTATACGAACTTGGCAGTCACCACGTCTTCAACAGCAATACCTGGAAAGACAACCACCCGGTGAATGCCTTGCTAAACATCAGCCCGTTGAATGCCTTGCTGTACATCAGCCCGGTGAGTGAATGCCTTGCTATACATCAGCCCGGTGAGTGAATGCCTTGCTATACATCAGCCCGGAGAGTGCCTTGCTATACATCAGCCCGGTGAATGCTTGCTATACATCAGCCCGGTGAGTGAATGCCTTGCTATACATCAGCCCGTTGAATGCCTTGCTGTACATCAGCCCGGTGAGTGAATGCCTTGCTATACATCAGCCCGGTGAATGCCTTGCTATACATCAGCCCGGTGAATGCCTTGCTATACATCAGCCCGTTGAACGCCTTGCTATACATCAGCCCGGTGAATGCCTTGCTATACATCAGCCCGGTGAATGCCTTGCTATACATCAGCACGGTGAATGCCTTGTTATACATCAGCCCGGTAAATGCCTTGCTATACATCAGCCCGGTGAGTGCCTTGCTATACATCAGCCCGGTGAGTGCCTCGCTATACATCAGCCAGGTGAATGCCTTGCTATACATCAGCCCGGTGAATGCCTTGCTATACATCAGCCCGGTGAGTGCCTTGCAATATCAGCCCGGTGAATGCCTTGCTATACATCAGCCCGGTGAATGCCTTGCAATATCAGCCCGGTGAATGCCTTGCTATACATTAGCCCGGTGAATGCCTTGCAATATCAGCCCGGTGAATGCCTTGCTATACATCATCCCGGTGAATGCCTTGCTATACATCAGCCCGGTGAGTAAATGCCTTGCTATACATCAGCCCGGTGAATGCCTTGCTATACATCAGCTCGGCGAATGCCTTGCTATACATCAGCCCGTTGAACGCCTTGCTATACATCAGCCCTGTGAATGCCTTGCTATACATCAGCCCGGTGAACGCCTTGCTATACATCAGCCCGGTGAATGCCTTGCTATACATCAGCCCGGTGAACGCCTTGCTATACATCAGCCCGGTGAATGCCTTGCTATACATCAGCCCGGTGAATGCCTTCCTATACATCAGCCCGGTGAACGCCTTGCTATACATCAGCCCGGTGAATGCCTTGCTATACATCAGCCCGGTGAATGCCATGCCATACATTAGCCCGGTGAATGATTTGCTATACCTCATCTCATATTGCGATATTACAGTATAAATATACTCCAAGGTAACTAAAACAAACAAATCAAAGCATATTGATATTCCACTGAATAAATTAATAGACTGGAAGTTATATTTATATTTAGTCCGAATCATTACTGGGGTGGTCATAGCACCGTGGATCTATCCTCACCGACTGATTTGAAGATGGTGGTTTCTTGCCATTTGGCTTCCTTCTCCCCCATGATAACTTCTCCAATCTCTGCATAGATCTGGGCCTAGGACGAGCAACGACAAATTATAAACAACAGTCCTCTAGATTCCTTCAAAAATCTTGAACGCATAGAAGGATGAGGAATTTATTTATCCCATTGAATGACCCGCGACGATGAACCACAGCAGGACTTATGTATTTACTAACACAATTTTCTTACAAAACAGAACAGGAATGGAATGGAATGTTGGTGTTTTAGGCCACTTTTGTGCACATACAGGCTAAATTGGGCCAAGGAACCTCCCGAGACGATGAAGGATGAAGGAATGAAACATGCCCCAGATTAGGTGCCCGAGCCCGGATTCGAACCCAGGACCTATTGATCTGCGGTCTAGTGCGCTAACCACTACACCAGGGAGGCCCCCCAAAACAGAACAGTGCGATATATGACATGGACAGGAACGCAGTAGCTTGTTACAAATGGCTTGGGGATTTTGCTTCATTGCTTCCTTAAAAATCAGTTTTTGTCATACTTATGTTTAGTTTAAATGGACCAGAGTCGAAACAAGGTACAGTAGTATACTGATAAAAGAACATTATGTGTTGCAGCATATTCATCTTCCAATAAGTTAAGTAAATAAAGGGCGATATACCTCAGAGAGGATGATGTCTCCCGATTCCTGCATGCAGGCATCCCTGCTATCACAGTACACCACAGCATTCTTCACCAGCTCAGGCTCCAACTCCCGGGAGTCTGGTCGGCAAGCGCCCACCGCTGCAAGTTTGAAACAACGACACCAATTACACTTTGTCTCTACCATACAGCAGAACTCTGATTTCATAAATGTCCGGGGGCCGGCGCGATAGCTCAGTGGGCTAGAGCGCTAGCCTTCAGTGCTCTGGCCACCTGGAGGCCTAACGGCACGTGGATCGGTGGTTCGAGCCCTGCTGTGGCCATGTCTGTGTGGTCGCAGGATAAAGATCCCATGTCCTTCTTCGTGAAGAGTAGGGGGTTACCTCCGGGGACATGGCTCCACTCTCCCTCCCTTCTCTCTTATTACGCGATATGACCACAAGTGGTTAAAACGTCCTGAATAACCAACCAACTGACCAATGATAAATGTCCAGCACCATGCCGTACCAATCGTTCTATTTCCCTTGTTCTAAAACGTTTATCTGAGTCACATGTCCGCGATTATTTCATTACAAACCACATTTACCCGGCAGGGACTCTTTCGCTTAGCGGACGCCAGCACCGCGAAGGGTATTTTGCGCGTAACTCATTTTAAACACGAACAAGTTTAGTATAAGAGATAAATAGAAATAGGAAGGTCTGCCCCCTGTCAAGCGATAATAATGCAAAATGCCACCTCTTCAGGCCAACATGTATTATGCTACAGTGTTGAAAGTTTCTGTTGGCGTCATGAGTGTTACGTTAGACTGACAAGAAGATGTGGTCCGTACTCACCATTGGTATGTAGTCCGTACTCACCATTGATACGTAGTCCGTACTCACCATTGATATATAGTCCGTACTCACCATTGATACGTAGTCCGTACTCACCATTGATATATAGTCCGTACTCACCATTGATATGTAGTCCGTACTCACCATTGTTATGTAGTCCGTACTCACCATTGATATGTAGTCCGTACTCACCATTGATATGTAGTCCGTACTCACCATTGATATGTAGTCCGTACTCACCATTGATATGTAGTCCGTACTCACCATTGATACGTAGTCCGTACTCACCATTGTTATGTAGTCCGTACTCACCATTGTTATGTAGTCCGTACTCACCATTGATATGTAGTCCGTACTCACCATTGATACGTAGTCCGTACTCACCATTGTTATGTAGTCCGTACTCACCATTGTTATGTAGTCCGTACTCACCATTGATATGTAGTCCGTACTCACCATTGATATGTAGTCCGTACTCACCATTGATACGTAGTCCGTACTCACCATTGTTATGTAGTCCGTACTCACCATTGTTATGTAGTCCGTACTCACCATTGATATGTAGTCCGTACTCACCATTGATATGTAGTCCGTACTCACCATTGATACGTAGTCCGTACTCACCATTGTTATGTAGTCCGTACTCACCATTGTTATGTAGTCCGTACTCACCATTGATATGTAGTCCGTACTCACCATTGATATGTAGTCCGTACTCACCATTGATACGTAGTCCGTACTCACCATTGTTATGTAGTCCGTACTCACTATTGATATGTAGTCCGTACTCACCATTGATACGTAGTCCGTACTCACCATTGTTATGTAGTCCGTACTCACCATTGATATGTAGTCCGTACTCACCATTGATATGTAATCCGTACTCACCATTGATACGTAGTCCGTACTCACTATTGATATGTAGTCCGTACTCACCATAGATACGTAGTCCGTACTCACCATTGATATGTAGTCCGTACTCACCATTGATATGTAGTCCGTACTCACCATTGTTATGTAGTCCGTACTCACCATAGATACGTAGTCCGTACTCACCATTGATACGTAGTCCGTACTCACCATTGATATATAGTCCGTACTCACCATTGATATGTAGTCCGTACTCACCATTGTTATGTAGTCCGTACTCACCATTGATATGTAGTCCGTACTCACCATTGATATGTAGTCCGTACTCACCATTGATACGTAGTCCGTACTCACCATTGATACGTAGTCCGTACTCACCATTGATATGTAGTCCGTACTCACCATTGATACGTAGTCCGTACTCACCATTGTTATGTAGTCCGTACTCACCATTGATATGTAGTCCGTACTCACCATTGATATGTAATCCGTACTCACCATTGATACGTAGTCCGTACTCACTATTGATATGTAGTCCGTACTCACCATAGATACGTAGTCCGTACTCACCATTGATATGTAGTCCGTACTCACCATTGATATGTAGTCCGTACTCACCATTGATATGTAGTCCGTACTCACCATTGATATGTAGTCCGTACTCACCATTGATATTTAGCCCGTACTCACCATTGATACGTAGTCCGTACTCACCACTGATACGTAGTCCGTACTCACCATTGATATGTAGTCCGTACTCACCATTGATACGTAGTCCGTACTCACCATTGATATGTAGTCCGTACTCACCATTGATACGTAGTCCGTACTCACCATTGATACGTAGTCCGTACTCACCATTGATACGTAGTCCGTACTCACCATTGATATGTAGTCCGTACTCACCATTGATATGTAGTCCGTACTCACCATTGATATGTAGTCCGTACTCACCATTGATATGTAGTCCGTACTCACCATTGATATGTAGTCCGTACTCACCATTGATATGTAATCCGTACTCACCATTGATACGTAGTCCGTACTCACTATTGATATGTAGTCCGTACTCACCATAGATACGTAGTCCGTACTCACCATTGATATGTAGTCCGTACTCACCATTGATATGTAGTCCGTACTCACCATTGATATGTAGTCCGTACTCACCATTGATATGTAGTCCGTACTCACCATTGATATATAGTCCATACTCACCATTGATACGTAGTCCGTACTCACCATTGATACGTAGTCCGTACTCACCATTGATATGTAGTCCGTACTCACCATTGATACGTAGTCCGTACTCACCATTGATACGTAGTCCGTACTCACCATTGATACGTAGTCCGTACTCACCATTGATATGTAGTCCGTACTCACCATTGATATGTAGTCCGTACTCACCATTGATACGTAGTCCGTACTCACCATTGATATGTAGTCCGTACTCACCATTGATACGTAGTCCGTACTCACCATTGATATGTAGTCCGTACTCACCATTGATATGTAGTCCGTACTCACCATTGATATATAGTCCGTACTCACCATTGATATGTAGTCCGTACTCACCATTGATATGTAGTCCGTACTCACCATTGATATGTAGTCCGTACTCACCATTGATATGTAGTCCGTACTCACCATTGATACGTAGTCCGTACTCACCATTGATATGTAGTCCGTACTCACCATTGATATATAGTCCGTACTCACCATTGATATGTAGTCCGTACTCACCATTGATACGTAGTCCGTACTCACCATTGATATGTAGTCCGTACTCACCATTGATACGTAGTCCGTACTCACCATTGATATGTAGTCCGTACTCACCATTGATATATAGTCCGTACTCACCATTGATATGTAGTCCGTACTCACCATTGATACGTAGTCCGTACTCACCATTGATATGTAGTCCGTACTCACCATTGATACGTAGTCCGTACTCACCATTGATATGTAGTCCGTACTCACCATTGATATGTAGTCCGTACTCACCATTGATATGTAGTCCGTACTCACCATTGATATGTAGTCCGTACTCACCATTGATATGTAGTCCGTACTCACCATTGATACGTAGTCCGTACTCACCATTGATATGTAGTCCGTACTCACCATTGATATATAGTCCGTACTCACCATTGATATGTAGTCCGTACTCACCATTGATACGTAGTCCGTACTCACCATTGATATGTAGTCCGTACTCACCATTGATACGTAGTCCGTACTCACCATTGATATGTAGTCCGTACTCACCATTGATATGTAGTCCGTACTCACCATTGATATGTAGTCTGTACTCACCATTGATACGTAGTCCGTATTCACCATTGATATGTAGTCCGTACTCACCATTGATATGTAGTCCGTACTCACCATTGATATGTAGTCCGTACTCACCATTGATATGTAGTCCGTACTCACCATTGATATATAGTCCGTACTCACCATTGATATGTAGTCCGTACTCACCATTGATATGTAGTCCGTACTCACCATTGATATGTAGTCCGTACTCACCATTGATATATAGTCCGTACTCACCATTGATATGTAGTCCGTACTCACCATTGATATGTAGTCCGTACTCACCATTGATATGTAGTCCGTACTCACCATTGATATGTAGTCCGTACTCACCATTGATACGTAGTCCGTACTCACCATTGATATGTAGTCCGTACTCACCATTGATATATAGTCCGTACTCACCATTGATATGTAGTCCGTACTCACCATTGATACGTAGTCCGTACTCACCATTGATATGTAGTCCGTACTCACCATTGATATGTAGTCCGTACTCACCATTGATATGTAGTCCGTACTCACCATTGATATGTAGTCCGTACTCACCATTGATACGTAGTCCGTATTCACCATTGATATGTAGTCCGTACTCACCATTGATATGTAGTCCGTACTCACCATTGATACGTAGTCCGTACTCACCATTGATATGTAGTCCGTACTCACCATTGATATGTAGTCCGTACTCACCATTGATACGTAGTCCGTACTCACCATTGATATGTAGTCCGTACTCACCATTGATATGTAGTCCGTACTTACCATTGATACGTAATCCGTACTCACCATTGATATGTAGTCCGTACTCACCATTGATATGTAGTCCGTACTCACCATTGATATGTAGTCCGTACTCACCATTGATACGTAGTCCGTACTCACCATTGATATGCAGTCCGTACTCACCATTGATATGTAGTCCGTACTCACCATTGATACGTAGTCCGTACTCACCATTGATATGTAGTCCGTACTCACCATTGATATGTAGTCCGTACTCACCATTGATATGTAGTCCGTACTCACCATTGATATGAGCGCCTGTCATCGTCAGTACTCACCATTGATAGCACTTTTTATAATAGTCAGTACTCACCATAGATATGAACCGAACTTTATTATTTCACTTCAAGGCCTCAGGCCCATAGTACACAAAAATGTCAAATTTAAGCCGGTCTTATAATTCAAGCTGCAGTAATACTGTTATGATACATATCAGGACGTTTGAAGGCATAAAAAACAAATGCTGCTAATCTCTGTTGCACATCGCTGTTCTTGGTGGACATTAAGTTTCTGAAAGCAACCTGACCATCTATTTTACAACAATGTAGAAATCGTAGACGGATGTCGTCGTAAAGAGGACACAAGTTTACAAAGTGCGATTCATCCTCGATAATTTCTTTCGAGTTTGAGAGACAAAAGATATGCGCGCCTTTTATAGTAGTGAGTACCCACCATTGATATGAGCGCCTTTCATAGTAGTCAGTACTCACCATTGATATGAGTACCTTTCATAGCAGTCAGTACTCACCATTGATATGAGGGCCTTTCATAGTAGTCAGTACTCACCATTGATATAAGCGCCTTTCATAGTAGTCAGTACTCACTATTGATATGAGCGCCTTTCATATTAGTCAGTACTCACCATTGATATGAGCGCCTTTCATAGTAGTCAGTACTCACCATTGATATGTAGTGCCTTTCATAGCAGTCAGTACTCACCACTGATATGAGCGCCTTTCATAGTAGTCAGTACTCACCATTGATATGAGTACCTGTCATAGCAGTCAGTACTCACCATTGATATGAGGGCCTTTCATAGTAGTCAGTACTCACCATTGATATGAGCGCCTTTCATAGTAGTCAGTACTCACTATTGATATGAGCGCCTTTCATAGTAGTCAGTACTCACCATTGATATGAGCGCCTTTCATAGTAGTCAGTACTCACCATTGATATGTAGTGCCTTTCATAGCAGTCAGTACCCACCATTGATATGAGCGCCTTTCATAGTAGTCAGTACTCACCATTGATATGAGTACCTGTCATAGCAGTCAGTACTCACCATTGATATGAGGGCCTTTCATAGTAGTCAGTACTCACCATTGATATGAGCGCCTTTCACAGTAGTCAGTACTCACCATTGATATGAGCGCCTTTCATAGTAGTCAGTACTCACCATTGATATGAGCGCCTTCCATAGTAGTCAGTACTCACTATTGATATGAGCGCCTTTCATAGTAGTCAGTACTCACCATTGATATGAGGGCCTTTCATAGTAGTCAGTACTCACCATTGATATGAGTGCCTTTCATAGTAATCAGTACTCACTATTGGTATGAGCGCCTTTCATAGTAGTCAGTACTCACCATTGATATGAGCGCCTTTCATAGTAGTCAGTACTCACCATTGATATGAGTGCCTTTCATAGTAGTCAGTACTCACCATTGATACGAGCGCCGTTCATAGTAGTCAGTACTCACTATTGATATGAGCGCCTTCCATATTAGTCAGTACTCACCATTGATATGAGCACCTTCCATAGTAGTCAGTACTCACCATTGATATGAGCGCCTTCCATAGTAGTCCGTACTCACCATTGATATGAGCGCCGTTCATAGTAGTCAGTACTCACCATTGATATGTGCACCTTTCTTGACCCATTTAGCTAGCAGCACCGGGGTTGTGGCGAAAGTGACCGTGCAAATAATGTCAGCATTAGACACGGCTTCTTCTACACTGCCATAGGCCTTAGCACCAATCTCAGCGGCAAACTTCTGGGCATTTGCATACGTGCGGCTCCACACGCGAACCTAGAGTCCAGATACAAATGTTGTAGATTAACTATTTTATCTGGATTTTAGAAAATCAAACAAAGAGAAATTTTGGCAGAACAAAATAAGTAATAAACAGTGTCTACGAATACTATCTTTCAAATTATCAATATCCATTTAGATTAATCTGCTGAAGAAGGTAAGTCACATGTTGCCTCATACTCCATCCACAACAGCCTGGCAGGTTTTATCAGGTTTATGTCAATATGATGCAATTTATATTAAATTACATATATATATAGTTTATACATATTAACTACATTTCTGTCCTACCTCATCAAAATTCTGAATGAGTTTCAATGCCTTGTAGTGACTCTTGGCTTGGATGCCTGATCCTAAAATGGCTAAAATCTTTGAACTAGGGTTGGAAAGATGCTGAAATTAAATAAACAATGTATCTATCAGAATACTTGTTGATCTTTTCAAAATGTAGTTTTGTCACCTTAAGACAAAAACAAGTTTTAAGTATCATCATATAGCAAAGCTTATCTTGCAAATCTCAAACTCATATACAGCTTTGAGACCTACCCTTCCCCCCGACTCTTGTTGTGCCTCAAGCATGAATAATACCTACTTTTGTTGCTACAGCTGAAGCTAATGCTGTCCTGGCAGCTGTGATGCTTTCCCCATCTATTACCTGAAAGAGAGAAATAGAGTTGAATATCACCAGACTTTAGCAACTAAAATAAATGTTTACTTACTGGCATATATATGTAAACTCAATTTACCCCTGAAAAGCTGTAGAATATATACTGGTACATAGAATCAAGATGTAACACACAAGGTTATTGGTAGTTAATGGTATCACCCTGGCCACTGTTGCGTACACAACAGTGGCCAGGGTGATTTAGCACTAGGTTAATGGTAGCTTCTAGTTGCAGTTTCAGACACTGTTTTCAAGAATACTGTAAATGAATTTATATTATTACTGGTATACACCTGTGTGAAACCAATAATAGCTACTCCAGAGGGGCAACTAGTACAGTGGATGTATCATATTTTGAGACAATTTTGCTTTACATATATGTAGGTGAAGCCAGGGCAATTAAACGTGGTATGATATGGACTTACAGCTTGCAAGGATCCCGTTGGAGGATCCAAAAGCAGAATCCAAGCCTGATGAGTAGGCAAATCTTTGTTCTCTGGGTAGAAGGACACTATCTTGGTTGCTAAAGCATTATCATAACTACTATAGCCAGGCATAACCCCTAAAAACCTGCAAAGTCAGAAGAATCAAAAAGGATAAATGTGTAAGACTAGAAACATTTATATGGCAATAGGTTTAATACTGATACATGCTGCATTACTGCAGCATATTTCCAACTCTGACTGTACCAGTTAGACTTAGATTGCGCTACGTATTTGTGATTTGGAAACTCTAGCCTAGCAGTTGTGATGATTAAATCAAAAACCTGTTAAAACCCTAGTTGTCCTGACTTGGTCTACCACAACCCATGTTACACTTATATCAGCATTACACAAATGGTGAGAATAACAGTGACACACATTATTACACCTGCATGTTAACAGCCAGTCAGATTACACAATGTCTTGTTTGCTCAGAGCCAATCAGGTGAGACTCAACTGCCTAACAAAGGACTTGTACTGTGTCAGTTGTATAATAGATCTAAATATTGATTGCAAGTCACCATAGCGAGTGAGCAATGCATATAGAGACTTTAATACATAATATAATTATTCTACACATGGTCATTGTAAAAAGCGATCTTAAATTGAGCCCATTAAAACAGTTGTATACATAAACAAAGCCTGTGCCAGCTAGCTGGATTAAAAAAGTTATATGGGTGTTGTACAATTAAAAGAAATACAATAAAAGCCGAAATAGGTCACTTAAATAAATGTGTGAAATCTACCCCTGTTGGCATTGCCCTGAAAGCCTTTCCCAAAGACGGGAGTCTAGAGAGAGGAGATGTGAAGACTGCAGCAATAACTACTGACTAGACTACAGTTGCCTTTAGGAGTTCTTGCGGAAGAACTGACTAAACTACTACTAGACTACAGTTGCCTTTATGAGGGCTTTCGATAGAACTGCCTAAAATAGAGAGCCTTAAGGGCCTAGGACGATGGGACTGCCTCGGTACATCGTTATAGCAGAACCGAGCGAAACCGAGCGAAACCGGGTGAAAAGTAGCGGAACCGGTGTAACATAATAACCTGTCCGGCCGTGATAACATGTCCGGCCGCGCTTCTTTCTTGCCACTAAGCCTAACCAGAACCCTAATCCTAACCTTAACCCTAACCCTGACCCTAACCTAATCCTAACCTAACCCTAAACCTAACATACATGGGTTATTTACATTCAAACCCCATTCGCTGCGCATGCGCACACGCCAGCCGGACACTTTATCACGGCGGACAGTTTATCATGCTACACCGGGCGCAAATTACCTTTAGTTTAGGAGGACTTGATGCTGGGAACTATGCTAAGAGCTGACAGCCTTTAAGAGGTTTACTTTACACAGCCAGGTCTTCACGTGTAAAAATGACACAACAAGGTTTTTCACCCAGGAGCTTTTAGGTTTCTTAATTAGCCAAAGGAACCTGCCACAGGCCGCAGCCTTTGCTACAAACCCAAGGCAGGGAACCCAAGCCTTCCAAGGTCCAAGCCTTACCCGTAATGTTGGTCGACAGGAATCACGGTGCGAACAGGTTGCACAACGCCACCGTCTTCTCCCTGAGAAAAGTTTTCTAACGCTTTCTCTATTTTGCCAAGAAGTTCTCGCCAATCAAGTACATTTTCGACATCTTGTGAAGTGAGATACTTCAGAGAACCTGACATGATTGTAGCTTGGTGTATCAGCCTATAGCTTATGATATCACTGATCACAGAAGACAGTGAGAGGGCGGGTGGGGGGGGGGGGGGGGGAGAGGGAGAGTCCCATGGATTTGCTAGGGATCCGTTATTATTTGAAAAAAAAAGTAAGCTTACTACTCGAAGAAAAGCTTTATTATCTATGCTTAAACCTTGCAATTCAAGGGTAAAAAGAAAGGTTTAAAAGAATATGACATCATAGGAAATTTAAGAGAAGCTAAAGCGACGTTGAGGCGAATTATAGAAACTAATGTTGCTTTCGGGGAAATGCGTCATCCCTTCAGAATGTAAGCTCTTCAATATTACTTATGTGAAGATAATAACTACATTTCCGGTCACAATGTCGGAGCGCGAAGAACCGGTTCAAAACATTGTAAGTATTATTTTACAGTTATCTTGAAATAAGATGTACCCCTAGCCAACTGTAACTAGTCTGTAACTGTGTAACTGTAAGTGTAACTACTGAGAATGTGATGTTGGTTTGGTAGTTGCCAGTGACCTAAAGTCAAAGTCATACATGCCTTAGACACACGTTTCGGCCCATATTTTCTGCGAATTTGCCTCGATCACTCTCAAAATCCCTGACGTGAGAAAGCAACACTAGACCATTTTAATGATACTAAACTTACGTTTGTACTGCGATGTTATCCTTTTTTAAGACATAAACAATATTTCTATATAATATAATAGAGTGATCAAGGCAAATTGGCAGAAAAATATGGGCCGAAACGTGTGTCTACAGCATTTATGACTGACTTTAAGTAGCCCTGAAGAACCTAGGCCTCGCTACCGCTCGGCCAGGGTCCTGAAGACAGTGAAGTGCAGCCTGCAAATTGTCAGCGATTTGAAACCCCTCCACTTTAATCTGACTAGTGTCACTTTGTGGGTGAATACCACGTCCAATCCTTATTATATTTGAATTCTACATACCTTAAACTATCTATTTACGTATAGTTTATTTCTTTGAAGAACTGTTGATGTCCACAATACCGGCGATATTCTGCATTTCATTCGTAACATGCGCGCAGCCATTCGAAGTGACAAGCGGCAACTTTGTCAACAGATGGCGCTACAGGGCGGAAGCGGCAAATTCCCCGGTTTTACCGGTTTACCTCGTACAATTTTACTGGGCGCTCGCGCTCGATCCCAAGACGTTTTCGCGTATATCTACAAGAAAATAAAATGGGTGTTTTCTGGATGTAGAAATCGCGATATAACGAAGACACAAAGATTGCACAGTATAATGCAAGGCTTCATTCAATCTTAGTGTCATCATTATGTCGCGATTTCCACATCCAGAAGATACTCATTTTTTTATTGTGGAGATGCATGACCACGTCTTGGATCGAGCACGAACGCCTAGCAAAATTGTATGAGGTAAACCGGTAAAACCGGGGAATTTGCCGCTTCCGCCCTGTAGCGCCATCTGTTGACAAAGTTGCCACTTGTCACTTCGAATGGCTGCGCGCATGTTACGAATGAAATGCGAAATATCGCGTTGGTTGAAATGAGACTTTCTTGTTGTTTACCGCTGCCTTTCATATTTGGTCATTCTTCACCAGCGGCTTTCGCCAGGTGGCGTTTCGCTTATTGCGTGTCAATGGCTGCGTGTATGAAGCGCCACCAAGCGATTGGTGCGGTTTTAACGACATGCACGCATGCACAGTTTCTCCACTGGGTGGGCAAAGCGGCGGACAGAACTGAGTTGTCCGCTGCTTCGAAAAATCAACAGACGATATCGTCGTAATCACGGAGACTTCAACCAAAATATCAAGATAAGTTGTAAGATGCATACTTTTAGAAACTATTGCCATACCCCAAAAAGTTCTCGCCATCAGCACCGCTTCTCGCCACGCGTGTTTGTAAAATGCCGTACAGGATTTGATAGACTGGACATGTGGCGTTGTTTCCCAACAACGCCACATGGGGCTACCACGGGCACTGCTCCAACGGAACCCACCGAATCATGCTATGCATAATGTCCGAACGGCATAACGGTCGAGTCGCTCTCACCACCCCCTACCATAGGTGGTGGGGGGTTGGTCGTGCCGCGAGGGGATTAGTCCGCGGCAATTGAGGTGGGGGGGGGGTCGAGGGAATTAACCTGTGGCGATTGGACTGTATGTATACAACAGTCTGGGTTGGTGTAATCGATTGTATGGACAAACAGGCAGCGAAAGTTAATAGAGATTTATAGAGATTTAACAACAAATTTATTTGACATAGACCAACAACTCCTTTTATACCCAATTTATCCATGATATCCATAATCAACTGTTGGATTGCTGTACTGAAACCTTTAGGCAGGTAGACAGTGACAACCCCTAAAGACAGTTTTGGCAAAGAAGAAGCCAGGATTAAATTACATGCCAATGTGACTATGGAGTTGTTATCAAAGGGCTACCAGTTGGCAGGGAAGTCGTAAATAATTTAATAAGCCGGCGAATTTAACAAGTTATCAAACGATGTAGTGTTGTGTTATGGATTGTTATAATGCTGTTCTCAATTTGCAATATATGCAAGCTATCCGCCAGTAAATGGGTGAAAACCAGAAATTAAACGAGAATTCATAATCATAAACGAAAGTGCATGAAATTCAGGCCGCATGAATATCCGCAAAAATCCTTGTTCTACACCCTCATTGCCATTAAAATCTGCGTTATCCATGCTCATTACAGGGCTCTAAAAGATTTCCCCCAAAATGTGCAAAAAGTTCCCTCAGGAAGCACGACCACCCACCCCCTCCCCCTCCCAGTCAGCCGACACCCAATCATCGAGGCGCGCAGACTGGCTCGCTACACCCCCCCACACTGTCCCCCACCCCATCTCCTGTTCCCCCCACCCCCCTTAATTCCTTCGGCCTTTGCCCGTTCGGCCATTATGAGTGTACACCAACCCACCACCGCACCGGGCACATTTCTTTAAGTTTGACTTTGGGACAAAACCAGTAGGCCGCCCGGCAGCCCTGTGACATGACCCACCACCCGCAGGGCGGACCGGAGGTCCATGGATTTCCGAGCATGGCCTGCAGTCCGAGACTGGCTAGAGCAGGGGTGGTGATTGGCGCAAGTGCCCCCAGGCAAGCCCGCTTTCTAGGGGCACAACAGTGTCCATGCAGAGTTCTTTAGATGCCAGTCGGGAATCGACTGTAGCTTTTATCATAATGTGTACGCGTACAATCATAGTGTTTATGTATTCTATATACCTTGTTCTATCTTATGACATCAAGAAAGTGTGTCAACACTAGGTTGTTTCAGGTATATTTTCGCGAAGAAATGTTGGAGCATGGTCTTTTCCCGACCAACCGCCATGCGTATGCAGCGCCACCTGGCAAGTCCTGCCAGCATTTGAACCATTTGTAGCCTGGGTCCCAAACTTTGTAACTGTGAATTACCTGTGGCAGAGGGCGCTGCTGTTGTCCTTAAGTTAAAAGTGAGCGACTGACGACGTTGACCAAGTTGCATTCACAGGTACCAGCATCCGCCAAAAACAAATATGGTGGATGGTTGGTCGGGAAAAGTCATGTGCTCCAACATTTCTTCGCGAAAATATAACCGAAACAACATTTTTGTCAACACCACCATTTTGGCTTATCTTCCGTTGTGAGATTCTCAAATTGGTGGAGCGAGTTTGTGTAAACTTCTTGCTATTTAGTGTATGTATAAAAGGCCAACATTGAATATGAAACCATGAAAGAAAATTATATTTATATTTAAATTTTGTGTATTTAAATTATATATTTAAATTTTGTGTATTTAAATTATATATTTAAATTTTGTGTAAACTTCTTGCTATTTAGTGTATGTATAAAAGGCCAACAACACTTGCTATTTAGTGTATGTATGAAAGGCCAACAACACTTGCTATTTAGTGTATGTATAAAAGGCCAACATTGAATATGAAACCATGAAAGAAAATTATATTTATATTTAAATTTTGTATATTTAAATTATATATTCAAATTTTGTGTAAACTTCTTGCTATTTAGTGTATGTATAAAAGGCCAACATTGAATATGAAACCATGAAAGAAAAGTTTAACACTTGTGGAATTACTATTCATCCTTTTTGGTGGTAGGCTATTTACTGATAAGGGCAAATAGCTACATGATGCACGTGCACCCCCACCAATTCCTGGTCTCATGCGGGTTGTACTTCATAACTCTGTTATGGTGCTATGTTTTGTTAGGGGTCCGGTGCACAGATATGCAGAAGTTAGAGGCTTTTCTCAGTGCTCTTCCACCTCGTTGTTAGTCCATGTGCCATGGCCAAATACAGACCTTATGGCGAAGCTACAAGGACAGACATTCACTTTCAGTTTCGCCTGTTCTGTCAGGCTTGTGGTGTTGAGATTAACCTGCCCTTCTGATAATTTATATCCTATCAAATTGACAACAAATACACTGCAATAAAAATGTATTGCATCAATAACTTTGCTCATTCACAAACGTATTATCTCATAACTTTGTCTAAAGTCTTGGACAGGATATCAGATATAATGAGGCAAACCTTGATTAATTTTAATCTGGCAATAACATCTTTTATCAGGTGGGGGAAAAAACCTGAATAACAACTCGCCAAGAAGTAGAGAAAGTTATATAGAATCTTCAAGATTTTGGAAGGGTCAGATGTCGGAGGATATGACAATACTTACTGATTACTGAATAAATTTCTGATTGGAAAGTGGCAGAAAATAACAAAACTGCTGTAGCTGATCGCTGTAAATAAGGAAATGGTCTTAAATGGATAATTGCTAATCTCCAAGAATTCTAAGATATTGTAGGGATTGGAAGTCATTCTCCCCTTTCACTAATCCCAATATGCCTCTGCCTCTATCCTAGCTTACCTGCTACCCTGCAGGGAGTAAATTCAAGTCCAAGTTTAGGGGACATTTATTTTCTTAAATGTGCAAATATAGTAACAGTAAATGGTGGATGTAAACTCAACATAATTTAGACATTTATAATAGTCCGGGCTAAGACCATACAGTCACTGTCACTTGGGCTACAACTTCTATGACTGAAAACTTTTGTTATTGCACAAGTCTATGAAGTATTGTTGTTGTGTGACACCAAGCATCAAATCACTCACTCACACCTCTCTGCTTACTCCACCCATCCTTACCTGCCCAACCTGTTTTCTTATTAGCGGTTTTGAATGGCGGTTGCTTTGGCTGACAGCTACTTAGCTTGGTATTCCTACAGATCACAGTTTAATGGGTGGCATCAAACTCATTCCACTAATGACCAAAACGAATGAATAGTATATGGTTTTAATATGTGTAGCCCAAGTAGTTGTCCCTAACCACTTGTAACACCCTTGGGTATTCTACAATTGTCTATAAGCAGTTGTTTTCTCCAATATCATGTTACATTCACTTCACATCAAACACAATGAGTAGGGGATGACCCCAGGGACATGGCTCCACTCTCCCCTCCATTTCCCATTGATGTCATCCTGAATATAAAACCAACCAACCAACTAAGTTTCTTGAAAGACTGGTTGCTGCATGTTTGGCTTTGTATCTGTACATGCACGCTTTCCGTTTAAGCCCTTCAATATTCCATTCCACTCAACTGGGTACCACTTTTTAGCACCAAACTATCATGTTCACTGCCCAAATCGTTTGTGACAAATATCGCCAGTGCCATCATCGTGACACAATAACTCAGCTAAGGCCTCACCACCAGCTAGTACCTGGGCCAACCTTGCCATCATCCCCACTCATTACATCTTCTATTGACATACCATTTTCTTGTATAGCCTATTCACCTTATAGACAAACTCATCTGTTGTATGTAATACATAGTACGGTTTATTTAATATACCTGTATCAACAGGTTATCAATGATGGCAGCTGTGAAAGACATGGCTGCAGAGCCATCTGGGGACTTGGCAAGGAACTATTTGTGTTTGCTGGAAGACATCCTGAACAGAATGGAACAGGTGCATTGATCAGTATTTAAAGATCAGAAATGCTTTATTTATTGTACATTCATCGTAAGATAACTCAACCACAATGCATATTTGATGTTTATATCATACTATTATTACCGGTACAAAACATTATGTATACCAGTGAGGTGTATTTTATTGTATGACAAGTATAAATTACAAACATGCTGAGCTTAATATCAGAAAAGTTTAAACTGAACATGCTTTGGAAGAAAAGAAGCAGTAATAGTTTGTTCCAGTATGATTCTGCTTTGTTGTAAAGGATCCTGATATTTGACTCTCTATTATATTTGTTTCATCCTGTATAGGTGAATCTGTAGCGTCGAGTGGACAATATGTACATCAGGTGCGCTGGGACACTGATATGTTTGGGCCTATACCACGCAAGCTTGTCAATGAATCTCATGGTAAGTCAAGAAAAATGTTTGACCGAAGCACACTATTGGTCTACATTTCTCTCATCATCTTAGACATGTATGATCTTTGATCGTAAGTGACAGAAGTTGTTCACTTACTTTTTTTTCGTTTCAGGGATATTTCAGAAACTCCAGGCAGCCACTGCTACAAGTTCCACCAGTCAAATTTCGTGAGTATGATAGAAAACGTTATTAAACTTCAATGAAGCTTGTATTTTTCTTGGCCAACACAGATCATTATTGCATCTTCCCTTTCTCTTGAATCCACTAGTCAATACATAGAAATCGTTTGTTTTGATGCGTTATTAGGGCATATGTAAATGTGCCATATATATCTTTGTTCATTTCAGCTTGGTCAAGACAAGCAGAGAATATCGAGCAGTGTTGCAAGCTTGTATTTTGGATTTCAAGGAAGCCATTCGTAAGTTGAAGAAGAGCAACTGTTTGGACAGCGATACCACGAAAGCAACCAAATTCTGTTTCATCACGATCATTTGACTGTAGTGTCTGACAACAGGTCTATGACTGGTTACTTCAAGAAACTTGAAACAAAATGATTTGTAGCCTCAAATTCTATTTCATCACGATCATTTGACTGTAGTGTCTGACAACAGGTCTATGACTGGTTACTTCAAGAAACTTGAAACAAAATGATTTGTAGCCTCAAATTCTATTTCATCACGATCATTTGACTGTAGTGTCTGACAACAGGTCTATGAATAGTTACTTCAAGAAACTTGAAACAAAATGATTTGTAGCCTCAAATTCTATTTCATCACGATCATTTGACTGTAGTGTCTGACAACAGGTCTATGACTGGTTACTTCAAGAAACTTGAAACAAAATGATTTGTAGCCTCAAATTCTATTTCATCACGATCATTTGACTGTAGTGTCTGACAACAGGTCTATGACTGGTTACTTCAAGAAACTTGAAACAAAATGATTTGTACCCTCAAATTCTATTTCATCACGATCATTTGACTGTAGTGTCTGACAACAGGTCTATGAATAGTTACTTCAAGAAACTTGAAACAAAATGATTTGTAGCCTCAAATTCTATTTCATCACGATCATTTGACTGTAGTGTCTGACAACAGGTCTATGACTGGTTACTTCAAGAAACTTGAAACAAAATGATTTGTAGCCTCAAATTCTATTTCATCACGATCATTTGACTGTAGTGTCTGACAACAGGTCTATGAATAGTTACTTCAAGAAACTTGAAACAAAATGATTTGTAGCCTCAAATTCTATTTCATCACGATCATTTGACTGTAATGTCTGACAACAGGTCTATGACTGGTTACTTCAAGAAACTTGAAACAAAATGATTTGTAGCCTCAAATTCTATTTCACTACGATCACTTGACTGTAGTCTACGACTTACAGAAAGTTGTGACTTGTCAGGGCGAAGTATACTTCTAAAGTCCATTTGGCATAACTTCTGCCGTCCTGTTGCAGAGCGCAGTGGCGATGTGGACAGTGAGCTCGGACATCCATACGCCGAGCTGGAGTCGTTTGAGCTGATCGAGTTGATCTGGAGCCTGGTGGAGGTCCTGGTGGTCGAGACGCTGCCCCGAGGCATGGTGCTGCTGGCTCTCATGGACTGGGTGCGCGTGCACTTAGACGACACGGACAGCCTGGCGCGCCAAGCGCTGCGAAGCGAGTCGCCAGAGGACCATCCGCTGTACTGGAAGGCGGTAAGACTGAGTGGCGGGGTGTGTGTGGCTGGTTGGTTGTATATTCAGGAGGCTAGTGGTGTGGAGCGAGTCGCCAGAGGACCATCCACTGTACTGGAAGGCGGTAAGACTGAGTGGCGGGGTGTGTGTGGCTGGTGGGTTGTATATTCAGGAGGCTAGTGGTGTGGAGCGAGTCGCCAGAGGACCATCCACTGTACTGGAAGGCGGTAAGACTCAGTGGCGGGGTCTGTGTGGCTGGTGGGTTGTATATTCAGGAGGCTAGTGGTGTGGAGCGAGTCGCCAGAGGACCATCCACTGTACTGGAAGGCGGTAAGACTGAGTGGCGGGGTGTGTGTGGCTGGTTGGTTGTATATTTAGGACTCTTTAATCGCTTGTGGCCATATCGCGTCAATGGGAGAAGTTTGGTTGTATATTCAGGATGCTTTAACCACTTTCGGTCAAATCGCGTCAATCAGAGAAGGAAGGGAAGAGCGCAGCCATTTCCCCGGGGTAACTCACTATTCTTTGCGAAGGAGGACATGGGATCTTTATCCTGCGACCACACAGACATTGACACATATCATGTGGAACCACCGATTCACGTGCCGTTAGAATCTCAGGTGGCCAGTGCGAGAGCTCTAACCCACTGGGCTATCGAGGCGGCCCCGTGTGTCTGTGTGTGTGGATGGGGAGGGTAGGGGGGCTACTAGGTTATCGGTTAGCATGGGAAGGTATGCGACAATATGGTATGGCGATGAAGAGCTGCAGGACTCCTATTGAGATATGGTGTACTAATCACTACTTTACTCCTCGCAATAATGAGCCCTAAAGCAGATGGCGTGCTGGTAGAGAATACTTGTATTGTATCCAGGAGGAAAAGACAATAAAATAGTATTTTTTTATCTTCGTTTTTTTTTTCACGCTGATGTAGAGTAAAAAAGAAAGATTGCTTTTTCATAGATTGGTACATATTGCTTCACTTTGTACACCCCCAGGTTACCCAGTTCGTCTTAAGAGGCCGCATTGATGAAGCCAGGCACATGTTGTCTCTGCACCCCTGTAAAGACACGGACCACTTCGCCTTGACAGACCACATGCTGAGGAGAATGCCTCAGTTCAATGCGGCTCGGTCACCGACAGAACACCCGCTTCACGTAGGCCTTGGCAAGAAATAACAGCAAAATATCGCAATTCTGTGGCTTAGTTTCGGTGAAATAATTTTTTTGACGTTTCTTAGTGAAAAAGGTCACATTGCTAATATATTTCTCAGATCATTAATGAAATTCAGTATCTATCAGCCTATTTGAAGCCGCGGCTTATATTAGGAAGTTGGAGGTTCCACTTTCCGGGTTTGACTCGCATGTCAGGGTGCGGCTTTAAATAGGGCCTATATAAGCCGGCGGGGGGGGGGGGGGGAGGGGGGATAATACGAAAATTACCAGTGTTGCCAAAATAATTCATTGCATCATAACGTCATACAAGTCAACAAGTCGGGAGATAATACAACTTAGAAGCTGCGTCGTAAGATGTTCTTTTCCCCGGCATTGTGTTACCGTGGCAACCAAGACTGACAATGAGCTACTTACGGTTGTGTTATTTATTACCTCTGCCGCCGGGCACAGCTGCCGCCGGGCTCGCACCAAATGCAAGAAGTTAATTGTGCCAGACAGAAACTTGATACTGTGTAGGTGTGACAGTGATTCATAAACATGCAGTAAGAGCCAGGAGAGCCAGCCACTGGTGTGACACTTGATAAGAGCTGCGATCGGAGAGAGAGGGGTGAATGTTGTTAGTATGATCGCGACTGCTTGTATAAACAATTAATTGGTTTGGTAGGGGCCAGGAGAGCCAGCCACTGGTGTGACACCTGAAAAGAGGTGCGATCGGAGAGGGAGGGGTGAATGTTGTTAGTATGATCGCGACTGCTTGTATAAACAATTAATTGGTTTCGTTAGCGGGACGGGATTAAGCAGGGATACAGTGCGGGGAGGGGGGAGGGGGGAGGGTCGAGAGGCCAAAGTCCGGGTGCGGCTTATAATATGTAGTTTTCCGGAAATGGTTCTGGGTGCCTGCCAACCCGGTTTTGAGGCCAAAGTTTGGGTGCGGCTTCTAATATGTATGCGGCTTCATATAGGCAGTTCACGGTACCTGTTGTCGCGGTTTTTCGGCGCTTTGCGATGCCTCGGCTATTGTGTATGATCGCTTGCTATGTTTGCAGGCTGTCAATTGCCCTACAGTCTATGAGTTTGAGATGAAGTGGCGACATTGGCAAGAGGAGTGTATTCAACTGCTGGAGGATTCCAACTTCGCCGCTGATCCCAACATTGAAAAGATAGCCAAGGTTTCTTTTAATAGACTTTGCACTTAATATTATTCATCAGTTTTTATTGAACAAAGTATGGAAGTATACTCCTGCTAAAACTATGATAAAGAATTGTATTCTTTAGCTAAGTTATGATGGAAACGTCAAGTGTATACGCCAGCTAAATTATGATGGAAACGTCAAGTGTATACGCCAGCTAAATTATGATGAAAACGTCAAGTGTATACTCCAGCTAAATTATGATGGAAACGTCAAGTGTATACTCCAGCTAAGTTCTGATGGAGAAGTGTATACTCCAGCTAAGTTCTGATGGAGAAATGTATACTCCAGCTAAGTTCTGATGGAGAAGTGTATACTCCAGCTAAATTCTGATGGAGAAGTGTATACTCCAGCTAAGGTCTGATGGACAAGTGTATACTCCAGCTAAGTTCTGATGGAGAAATGTATACTCCAGCTAAGTTCTGATGGAGAAGTGTATACTCCAGCTAAGTTCTGATGGAGAAGTGTATACTCCAGCTAAGTTCTGATGGAGAAGTGTATACTCCAGCTAATGTATGATGAAGAAGTCCGAGGTTAATTCTGCAGTAAATGGTGTTGGCTGATGTAACGGTTCTGTTGCAGATTTTGTGTGGCCAAGATCAAGTGTTCCTGGACTGTAGAGAGGAGCTGGGCCAATGGTACTCCATGCTTGTGTCCCTCCTCTTCTACCAGAACCCGACTGTGGAAGCCTTTGATCTCCAGAATCATACACAGGTTTGTTTCGAACTTCATATCCCCTCCAGTCCTAAATCTCCTGGTGTTCATCCTGGGCCTAGTACAGCTGTACCGCGTTCCTATTTACCGGCATTCCAACTCCTGCCTTTGGTTCTGGAACCTGGTGTGATTGTAACTCCTGCCTTTGGTTCTAGAACCTGGTGTGATTGTATCGAGTTTTTGTCGAACCATTTCTCGACCACACGTTTGGAGAGGATGCCCGCAGTGTATCTGTAGTGAGTGTATTCCTTGTTCTGATCATTGATCCGGACTGAAAGCCATGGAGTCCACACCCAGCCAGCCCGGCGATACAAGCCTCTCGTGCAATTTATTCTAAATTATCAAACATTAATATTCCATTCTTATGCCCGAAACTATAACTTTTCACAACAAATTTTAGTCGTCACAAATGATGTTCAACATTTCAACAACAACAAAATTAGTTTCACCGCTGCCATTTTTTTTTCGATATTTGGATAACAAAAATTCCAAGTACAGCTTGGCAAAATAATTTGTATGAAATCAGCTTTGCCAACTTTTAATACAAAATGCCTACCGCGCTTGTTTCTGGAGCCAACTTTGCGAAATATGGACCAGACTATAATGCTTGGAATATATGGCAGACAGAAAAGTCACCAAGGCTTCGCTATGTTAACATGTGTCCTTGTCCCCCGCCAGTTCTGTATCGACGCGTACGGAGGCCAGGCCCGGATGCAGCCCTGGGACGACATCTTGCTGGCCGCCTTTGAGTTCTCCATCCACCAAGTGATAATGGAGAGCAGCGCGGCCTTCGGCAACTGGTGGTTCGTGGCCCACCTCACCGACCTGCTGCAGTCCAGCGGCAAACTCGAGTCGCACACGCTACAGTATGTACAGTCGTTGGACCTGCCAGGGCAGTGGGGTGGCCTGCTTATGCTCCGCTGTGGCGGTATCTGTTTGGCCGGGAGTCTATGAAGCAGTAAATCTGGATTGAAGACTGGGCGCTAAGTGTGCATTATGCCAACAGTTTATAACATTCTGCCTCGATCAATCCTTTCGTTGGTCCTTGGTTCAGTTAGGAAAAGCCAGTCAATTAATTGGTCTTTGTTAGAAGCTGTTTTTTTTTTCCTAGTTGAGGTGGCTTCCAGCGATCGACTGCATCACAATGGAAGTCTCCTCGACCGAGAACCACTTTAGGTACATCAAGACAGAACAATTGTTTGTGTTATTATTATGTTTTGGTCGAATAAGCGATTCTTCTTCTTAAAATGTGCCGCTCTGCTTTCAGCTTTGGGTCGAAGTTACGAGAATCGCTATTGTTGGAATACGCCACCAGTCTCATGTCACACCACAGGTATGTCACCAGTCACAGTTGCATGTTGGTATCTATGCGTTTGAAACTCGTCAGTAACATCAATGTGAAATAGGTTACAAAGAACAGAATTTGACCTGGCTCACAGCGATCCCGTGACATGCGCCAGTCACCCATGATACCACCATTGTCAGGCCACTTAGTCCACTTGTTTTCTTTCAGTCTGTGGCAGATTGGAGCTTCCTACCTCGATTACTGTCCAGAATTCGGCAGGTTTGTCTGTTAGCTTTATTACAAGTTATTTTGAAAGAAGTCATAATATTAGCATAAAGAATATTTTAGACCGTCATTGATAACAACTTTTTTAACTGTCTTTTTATATCATCCTTCCGTTCGCATTCACTTTTTTCAAGCTGTGCGGAGTAGACCAGGTGAAATGCGACGAAATCTACTGAATCAAGATATTCACTAAATTGATGATATCCGACAATAAGCAAGATATAATGAAATTATATTTATTTATTTTTAAGACGATAAATGTGCGAAACAAACCAGTAATGTTTGTATCCTATAATATCAAGATATAAATGTAACGCTCTATGTACTTTGTGCCTGATGGCCTCATATGCGAAATGAACTTTCCTTACCTACCTACTGAATGAAGAAGTGAAGATAAAATAATTTGAAACAATGGGATCGAGATCCTCCTGCAGGTGACACTCAGTTGTGTCACTTCAAATTGATTTTGTTTTTATTGTAGGTATTATTTGGAACAATTCTTGGAACGACTTCCCCTTGAGACAGAAAAGAAGGCTCAGAAAGTGTTGCGGCTTTGTGAACGGCGGGATATGCAGGACCAGAGTGAGTGTCGCGTGTGCCCCAGTACCAAGTTACTTACTGTAGTGTCGGGTGTGCCCCAGTACCAAGTTACTTACTGTAGTGTCGGGTGTGCCCCAGTACCAAGTTGCATACTGTAGTGTCACGTGTGCCCCAGTACTAAGTTACATACTGTAGTGTCACGTGTGCCCCAGTACCAAGTTACTTACTGTAGTGTCGGGTGTGTCCCAGTACCAAGTTACATACTGTAGTGTCGCGTGTGCCCCAGTACCAAGTTACATACTGTAGTGTCACGTGTGCCCCAGTACCAAGTTACATACTGTAGTGTCGCGTGTGCCCCAGTACCAAGTTACATACTGTAGTGTCGCGTGTGCCCCAGTACCAAGTTACATACTGTAGTGTCGCGTGTGTCCCAGTACCAAGTTACATACTGTAGTGTCGCGTGTGTCCCAGTACCAAGTTACATACTGTAGTGTCGCGTGTGTCCCAGTACCAAGTTACATACTGTAGTGTCACGTGTGCCCCAGTACCAAGTTACATACTGTAGTGTCGCGTGTGTCCCAGTACCAAGTTACATACTGTAGTGTCGCGTGTGTCCCAGTACCAAGTTACATACAGTAGTGTCGCGTGTGCCCCAGTACCAAGTTACATACTGTAGTGTCGCGTGTGCCCCAGTACCAAGTTACATACTGTAGTGTCGCGTGTGCCCCAGTACCAAGTTACATACTGTAGTGTCGCGTGTGCCCCAGTACCAAGTTACATACTGTAGTGTCGCGTGTGCCCCAGTACCAAGTTACATACTGTAGTGTCGGGTGTGCCCCAGGACCAAGTTACATACTGTAGTGTCGCGTATGCCCCAGGACCAAGTTACATACTGTAGTGTCGGGTGTGCCCCGGTACCAAGTTACATACTGTAGTGTCGCGTGTGCCCCAGTACCAAGTTACATACAGTAGTGTCGCGTGTGCCCCAGTACCAAGTTACATACTGTAGTGTCGGGTGTGCCCCAGTACCAAGTTACATACTGTAGTGTCGGGTGTGCCCCAGGACCAAGTTACATACTGTAGTGTCACGTGTGCCCCAGTACCAAGTTACATACTGTAGTGTCGGGTGTGCCCCAGTACCAAGTTACATACTGTAGTGTCGCGTGTGCCCCAGTACCAAGTTACATACTGTAGTGTCACGTGTGCCCCAGTACCAAGTTACATACTGTAGTGTCGGGTGTGCCCCAGTACCAAGTTACATACTGTAGTGTCGCGTGTGCCTCGGTACCAAGTTACATACTGTAGTGTCGGGTGTGCCCCAGTACCAAGTTACATACTGTAGTGTCGGGTGTGCCCCAGTACCAAGTTACATACTGTAGTGTCGCGTGTGCCCCGGTACCAAGTTACATACTGTAGTGTCGGGTGTGCCCCAGTAACAAGTTACATACTGTAGTGTCACGTGTGCCCCGGTACCAAGTTACATACTGTAGTGTCACGTGTGCCCCGGTACCAAGTTACATACTGTAGTGTCACGTGTGCCCCAACTTTAAATGTTAAATGTGTTAAATGTTTTTGTTGGCCTAGTGGGTAGTGCGTTCGGCCATGGTCGAGTGCGTTTTGCTGGGCTAGCCGGTGTCGCCCTGTGGCCTAGCGGGTAGTGCGTTCGGCCATGGTCGAGTGTGCTCTGCTGGGCCAGCCGGGGTCACCCTGTGGCCTAGTGGGTAGTGCGTTCGGCCATGGTCGAGTGCCAGCCCAAGTGTGCTCTGCTGGGCCAGCCCAAGCGTGCTCTGCTGGGCCAGCCCAAGTGTGCTCTGCTGGGCCAGCCCAAGCGTGCTCTGCTGGGCCAGCCCAAGTGTGCTCTGCTGGGCCAGCCCAAGTGTGCTCTGCTGCGCCAGCCCAAGCGTGCTCTGCTGGGCCAGCCCAAGCGTGCTCTGCTGGGCGAGCCCAAGCGTGCTCTGCTGGGCCAGCCCAAGCGTGCTCTGCTGGGCCAGCCCAAGCGTGCTCTGCTGGGCCAGCCCAAGCGTGCTCTGCTGGGCCAGCCCAAGTGTGCTCTGCTGGGCCAGCCCAAGCGTGCTCTGCTGGGCCAGCCCAAGCGTGCTCTGCTGGGCCAGCCCAAGCGTGCTCTGCTGGGCCAGCCCAAGCGTGCTCTGCTGGGCCAGCCCAAGTGTGCTCTGCTGGGCCAGCCCAAGCGTGCTCTGCTGGGCCAGCCCAAGCGTGCTCTGCTGGGCCAGCCCAAGCGTGCTCTGCTGGGCCAGCCCAAGCGTGCTCTGCTGGGCCAGCCCAAGTGTGCTCTGCTGGGCCAGCCCAAGCGTGCTCTGCTGGGCCAGCCCAAGCGTGCTCTGCTGGGCCAGCCCAAGCGGACGGTGCGCGGTTCGAATCCCACCTGTCCAAATGCCTTGTGTTAAATGTTTTTGTTGGCTAAAGACTCTTTATTCGCAGACTTTACAGCGTCCTACATGCATGTATCAATCGATCAGCCACAGTGTCCACATTTCCCGTGACTTATACTCATACTGTTATTTGTTATGGGGTTGCAGTCCGCAGTATCTGCAAGACGATGGGCATGAGAGCTCTGCACAAGGCCAGGTTAGGCTCCGCCCTGTCCTGGGCCCTGCGATCAAAGGTGAGTGCCCTCACTGCGCTCTATCTGGGTGTGCCGGTGTGTGGGAGTGAGTGTGTACGGCCGGTGTATGGCAGTGGGTGCCCTCACTGCGCTCTGGGTGTGCCAGTGTGTGGGAGTGAGTGTGTATGACCGGTGTATGGCAGTGGGTCCCCTCACTGCGCTCTGGGTGTGCCAGTGTGTGGGAGTGAGTGTGTATGGCCGGTGTATGGCAGTGGGTGCCCTCACTACGCTCTGGGTGTGCCGGTGTGTGGGAGTAAGTGTGTATGGCCGGTGTATGGCAGTGGGTGCCCTCACTGCGCTCTGGGTGTGCCAGTGTGTGGGAGTGAGTGTGTATGGCCGGTGTATGGCAGTGGGTCCCCTCACTGCGCTCTGGGTGTGCCGGTGTGTGGGAGTGAGTGTGTATGGCCGGTGTATGGCAGTGGGTGCCCTCACTGCGCTCTGGGTGTGCCGGTGTGTGGGAGTGAGTGTGTATGGCCGGTGTATGGCAGTGGGTGCCCTCACTGCGCTCTGGGTGTGCCGGTGTGTGGGAGTGAGTGTGTATGGCCGGTGTATGGCAGTGGGTGCCCTCACTGCGCTCTGGGTGTGCCGGTGTGTGGGAGTGAGTGTGTATGGCCGGTGTATGGCAGTGGGTGCCCTCACTGCACTCTGGGTGTGCCGGTGTGTGGGAGTGAATGTGTATGGCCGGTGTATGGCAGTGGGTCCCCTCACTGCGCTCTGGGTGTGCTGGTGTGTGGGAGTGAGTGTGTATGGCCGGTGTATGGCAGTGGGTGCCCTCACTGCGCTCTGGGTGTGCCGGTGTGTGGGAGTGAGTGTGTATGGCCGGTGTATGGCAGTGGGTGCCCTCACTGCGCTCTGGGTGTGCCGGTGTGTGGGAGTGAGTGTGTATGGCCGGTGTATGGCAGTGGGTGCTCTCACTGCGCTCTGGGTGTGCCGGTGTGTGGGAGTGAGTGTGTATGGCCGGTGTATGGCAGTGGGTCCCCTCACTGCGCTCTGGGTGTGCCAGTGTGTGGGAGTGAGTGTGTATGGCCGGTGTATGGCAGTGGGTGCCCTCACTGCGCTCTGGGTGTGCCGGTGTGTGGGAGTGAGTGTGTATGGCCGGTGTATGGCAGTGGGTACCCTCACTGCGCTCTGGGTGTGCCGGTGTGTGGGAGTGAGTGTGTATGGCCGGTGTATGGCAGTGGGTGCCCTCACTGCGCTCTGGGTGTGCCGGTGTGTGGGAGTGAGTGTGTATGGCCGGTGTATGGCAGTGGGTGCCCTCACTGCGCTCTGGGTGTGCCAGTGTGTGGGAGTGAGTGTGTATGGCCGGTGTATGGCAGTGGGTGCCCTCACTGCGCTCTGGGTGTGCCAGTGTGTGGGAGTGAGTGTGTATGGCCGGTGTATGGCAGTGGGTCCCCTCACTGCGCTCTGGGTGTGCCGGTGTGTGGGAGTGAGTGTGTATGGCCGGTGTATGGCAGTGGGTGCCCTCACTGCGCTCTGGGTGTGCCGGTGTGTGGGAGTGAGTGTGTATGGCCGGTGTATGGCAGTGGGTGCCCTCACTGCGCTCTGGGTGTGCCGGTGTGTGGGAGTGAGTGTGTATGGCCGGTGTATGGCAGTGGGTGCCCTCACTGCGCTCTGGGTGTGCCGGTGTGTGGGAGTGAGTGTGTATGGCCGGTGTATGGCAGTGGGTGCCCTCACTGCGCTCTGGGTGTGCCGGTGTGTGGGAGTGAGTGTGTATGGCCGGTGTATGGCAGTGGGTCCCCTCACTGCGCTCTGGGTGTGCTGGTGTGTGGGAGTGAGTGTGTATGGCCGGTGTATGGCAGTGGGTGCCCTCACTGCGCTCTGGGTGTGCCGGTGTGTGGGAGTGAGTGTGTATGGCCGGTGTATGGCAGTGGGTGCCCTCACTGCGCTCTGGGTGTGCCGGTGTGTGGGAGTGAGTGTGTATGGCCGGTGTATGGCAGTGGGTGCTCTCACTGCGCTCTGGGTGTGCCGGTGTGTGGGAGTGAGTGTGTATGGCCGGTGTATGGCAGTGGGTCCCCTCACTGCGCTCTGGGTGTGCCAGTGTGTGGGAGTGAGTGTGTATGGCCGGTGTATGGCAGTGGGTGCCCTCACTGCGCTCTGGGTGTGCCAGTGTGTGGGAGTGAGTGTGTATGGCCGGTGTATGGCAGTGGGTACCCTCACTGCGCTCTGGGTGTGCCGGTGTGTGGGAGTGAGTGTGTATGGCCGGTGTATGGCAGTGGGTGCCCTCACTGCGCTCTGGGTGTGCCGGTGTGTGGGAGTGAGTGTGTATGGCCGGTGTATGGCAGTGGGTGCCCTCACTGCGCTCTGGGTGTGCCAGTGTGTGGGAGTGAGTGTGTATGGCCGGTGTATGGCAGTGGGTCCCCTCACTGCGCTCTGGGTGTGCCGGTGTGTGGGAGTGAGTGTGTATGGCCGGTGTATGGCAGTGGGTGCCCTCACTGCGCTCTGGCTGTGCCGGTGTGTGTGAGTGAGTGTGTATGGCCGGTGTATGGCAGTGGGTGCCCTCACTGCGCTCTAGGTGTGCCGGTGTGTGGGAGTGAGTGTGTATGGCCGGTGTATGGCAGTGGGTGCCCTCACTGCGCTCTGGGTGTGCCGGTGTGTGGGAGTGAGTGTGTATGGCCGGTGTATGGCAGTGGGTGCTTTCACTGCGCTCTGGGTGTGCCGGTGTGTGGGAGTGAGTGTGTATGGCCGGTGTATGGCAGTGGGTGCCCTCACTGCGCTCTGGGTGTGCCAGTGTGTGGGAGTGAGTGTGTATGGCCGGTGTATGGCAGTGGGTGCCCTCACTGCGCTCTGGGTGTGCCGGTGTGTGGGAGTGAGTGTGTATGGCCGGTGTATGACAGTGGGTGCCCTCACTGCGCTCTGGGTGTGCCGGTGTGTGGGAGTGAGTGTGTATGGCCGGTGTATGGCAGTGGGTGCTTTCACTGCGCTCTGGGTGTGCCGGTGTGTGGGAGTGAGTGTGTATGGCCGGTGTATGGTAGTGGGTGTCCTCACTGCGCTCTGGGTGTGCCGGTGTGTGGGAGTGAGTGTGTATGGCCGGTGTATGGCAGTGGGTGCTCTCACTGCGCTCTGGGTGTGCCGGTGTGTGGGAGTGAGTGTGTATGGCCGGTGTATGGCAGTGGGTGCCCTCACTGCGCTCTGGGTGTGCCGGTGTGTGGGAGTGAGTGTGTATGGCCGGTGTATGGCAGTGGGTGCCCTCACTGTGCTCTGGGTGTGCCGGTGTGTGGGAGTGAGTGTGTATGGCCGGTGTATGGCAGTGGGTCCCCTCACTGCGCTCTGTGCGTGCCGGTGTGTGGGAGTGAGTGTGTATGGCCGGTGTATGGCAGTGGGTGCCCTCACTGCGCTCTGGGTGTGCCGGTGTGTGGGAGTGAGTGTGTATGGCCGGTGTATGGCAGTGGGTGCCCTCACTGCGCTCTGGGTGTGCCAGTGTGTGGGAGTGAGTGTGTATGGCCGGTGTATGGCAGTGGGGGCCCTCACTGCGCTCTGGGTGTGCCGGTGTGTGGGAGTGAGTGTGTATGGCCGGTGTATGGCAGTGGGTGCCCTCACTGCGCTCTGGGTGTGCCGGTGTGTGGGAGTGAGTGTGTATGGCCGGTGTATGGCAGTGGGTGCCCTCACTGCGCTCTGGGTGTGCCGGTGTGTGGGAGTGAGTGTGTATGGCCGGTGTATGGCAGTGGGTCCCCTCACTGCGCTCTGGGTGTGCCAGTGTGTGGGAGTGAGTGTGTATGGCCGGTGTATGGCAGTGGGTGCCCTCACTGCGCTCTGGGCGTGCCGGTGTGTGGGAGTGAGTGTGTATGGCCAGTGTATGGCAGTGGGTGCCCTCACTGCGCTCTGGGTGTGCCGGTGTGTGGGAGTGAGTGTGTATGGCCGGTGTATGGCAGTGGGTCCCCTCACTGCGCTCTGGGTGTGCCAGTGTGTGGGAGTGAGTGTGTATGGCCGGTGTATGGCAGTGGGTGCCCTCACTGCGCTCTGGGTGTGCCGGTGTGTGTGAGTGAGTGTGTATGGCAGTGGGTCCCCTCACTGCGCTCTGGGTGTGCCGGTGTGTGGGAGTGAGTGTGTATGGCCAGTGTATGGCAGTGGGTGCCCTCACTGCGCTCTGGGCGTGCCGGTGTGTGGGAGTGAGTGTGTATGGCCAGTGTATGGCAGTGGGTGCCCTCACTGCGCTCTGGGCGTGCCGGTGTGTGGGAGTGAGTGTATGGCCGGTGTATGGCAGTGGGTGCCCTCACTGCGCTCTGGGTGTGCCAGTGTGTGGGAGTGAGTGTGTATGGCCGGTGTATGGCAGTGGGTCCCCTCACTGCGCTCTGGGTGTGCCGGTGTGTGGGAGTGAGTGTGTATGGCCGGTGTATGGCAGTGGGTGCCCTCACTGCGCTCTGGCTGTGCCGGTGTGTGTGAGTGAGTGTGTATGGCCGGTGTATGGCAGTGGGTGCCCTCACTGCGCTCTGGGTGTGCCGGTGTGTGGGAGTGAGTGTGTATGGCCGGTGTATGGCAGTGGGTGCTTTCACTGCGCTCTGGGTGTGCCGGTGTGTGGGAGTGAGTGTGTATGGCCGGTGTATGGCAGTGGGTGCCCTCACTGCACTCTGGGTGTGCCGGTGTGTGGGAGTGAATGTGTATGGCCGGTGTATGGCAGTGGGTCCCCTCACTGCGCTCTGGGTGTGCTGGTGTGTGGGAGTGAGTGTGTATGGCCGGTGTATGGCAGTGGGTGCCCTCACTGCGCTCTGGGTGTGCCGGTGTGTGGGAGTGAGTGTGTATGGCCGGTGTATGGCAGTGGGTGCCCTCACTGCGCTCTGGGTGTGCCGGTGTGTGGGAGTGAGTGTGTATGGCCGGTGTATGGCAGTGGGTGCTCTCACTGCGCTCTGGGTGTGCCGGTGTGTGGGAGTGAGTGTGTATGGCCGGTGTATGGCAGTGGGTCCCCTCACTGCGCTCTGGGTGTGCCAGTGTGTGGGAGTGAGTGTGTATGGCCGGTGTATGGCAGTGGGTGCCCTCACTGCGCTCTGGGTGTGCCGGTGTGTGGGAGTGAGTGTGTATGGCCGGTGTATGGCAGTGGGTACCCTCACTGCGCTCTGGGTGTGCCGGTGTGTGGGAGTGAGTGTGTATGGCCGGTGTATGGCAGTGGGTGCCCTCACTGCGCTCTGGGTGTGCCGGTGTGTGGGAGTGAGTGTGTATGGCCGGTGTATGGCAGTGGGTGCCCTCACTGCGCTCTGGGTGTGCCAGTGTGTGGGAGTGAGTGTGTATGGCCGGTGTATGGCAGTGGGTGCCCTCACTGCGCTCTGGGTGTGCCAGTGTGTGGGAGTGAGTGTGTATGGCCGGTGTATGGCAGTGGGTCCCCTCACTGCGCTCTGGGTGTGCCGGTGTGTGGGAGTGAGTGTGTATGGCCGGTGTATGGCAGTGGGTGCCCTCACTGCGCTCTGGGTGTGCCGGTGTGTGGGAGTGAGTGTGTATGGCCGGTGTATGGCAGTGGGTGCCCTCACTGCGCTCTGGGTGTGCCGGTGTGTGGGAGTGAGTGTGTATGGCCGGTGTATGGCAGTGGGTGCCCTCACTGCGCTCTGGGTGTGCCGGTGTGTGGGAGTGAGTGTGTATGGCCGGTGTATGGCAGTGGGTGCCCTCACTGCGCTCTGGGTGTGCCGGTGTGTGGGAGTGAGTGTGTATGGCCGGTGTATGGCAGTGGGTCCCCTCACTGCGCTCTGGGTGTGCTGGTGTGTGGGAGTGAGTGTGTATGGCCGGTGTATGGCAGTGGGTGCCCTCACTGCGCTCTGGGTGTGCCGGTGTGTGGGAGTGAGTGTGTATGGCCGGTGTATGGCAGTGGGTGCCCTCACTGCGCTCTGGGTGTGCCGGTGTGTGGGAGTGAGTGTGTATGGCCGGTGTATGGCAGTGGGTGCTCTCACTGCGCTCTGGGTGTGCCGGTGTGTGGGAGTGAGTGTGTATGGCCGGTGTATGGCAGTGGGTCCCCTCACTGCGCTCTGGGTGTGCCAGTGTGTGGGAGTGAGTGTGTATGGCCGGTGTATGGCAGTGGGTGCCCTCACTGCGCTCTGGGTGTGCCAGTGTGTGGGAGTGAGTGTGTATGGCCGGTGTATGGCAGTGGGTACCCTCACTGCGCTCTGGGTGTGCCGGTGTGTGGGAGTGAGTGTGTATGGCCGGTGTATGGCAGTGGGTGCCCTCACTGCGCTCTGGGTGTGCCGGTGTGTGGGAGTGAGTGTGTATGGCCGGTGTATGGCAGTGGGTGCCCTCACTGCGCTCTGGGTGTGCCAGTGTGTGGGAGTGAGTGTGTATGGCCGGTGTATGGCAGTGGGTCCCCTCACTGCGCTCTGGGTGTGCCGGTGTGTGGGAGTGAGTGTGTATGGCCGGTGTATGGCAGTGGGTGCCCTCACTGCGCTCTGGCTGTGCCGGTGTGTGTGAGTGAGTGTGTATGGCCGGTGTATGGCAGTGGGTGCCCTCACTGCGCTCTAGGTGTGCCGGTGTGTGGGAGTGAGTGTGTATGGCCGGTGTATGGCAGTGGGTGCCCTCACTGCGCTCTGGGTGTGCCGGTGTGTGGGAGTGAGTGTGTATGGCCGGTGTATGGCAGTGGGTGCTTTCACTGCGCTCTGGGTGTGCCGGTGTGTGGGAGTGAGTGTGTATGGCCGGTGTATGGCAGTGGGTGCCCTCACTGCGCTCTGGGTGTGCCAGTGTGTGGGAGTGAGTGTGTATGGCCGGTGTATGGCAGTGGGTGCCCTCACTGCGCTCTGGGTGTGCCGGTGTGTGGGAGTGAGTGTGTATGGCCGGTGTATGACAGTGGGTGCCCTCACTGCGCTCTGGGTGTGCCGGTGTGTGGGAGTGAGTGTGTATGGCCGGTGTATGGCAGTGGGTGCTTTCACTGCGCTCTGGGTGTGCCGGTGTGTGGGAGTGAGTGTGTATGGCCGGTGTATGGTAGTGGGTGTCCTCACTGCGCTCTGGGTGTGCCGGTGTGTGGGAGTGAGTGTGTATGGCCGGTGTATGGCAGTGGGTGCTCTCACTGCGCTCTGGGTGTGCCGGTGTGTGGGAGTGAGTGTGTATGGCCGGTGTATGGCAGTGGGTGCCCTCACTGCGCTCTGGGTGTGCCGGTGTGTGGGAGTGAGTGTGTATGGCCGGTGTATGGCAGTGGGTGCCCTCACTGTGCTCTGGGTGTGCCGGTGTGTGGGAGTGAGTGTGTATGGCCGGTGTATGGCAGTGGGTCCCCTCACTGCGCTCTGTGCGTGCCGGTGTGTGGGAGTGAGTGTGTATGGCCGGTGTATGGCAGTGGGTGCCCTCACTGCGCTCTGGGTGTGCCGGTGTGTGGGAGTGAGTGTGTATGGCCGGTGTATGGCAGTGGGTGCCCTCACTGCGCTCTGGGTGTGCCAGTGTGTGGGAGTGAGTGTGTATGGCCGGTGTATGGCAGTGGGTGCCCTCACTGCGCTCTGGGTGTGCCGGTGTGTGGGAGTGAGTGTGTATGGCCGGTGTATGGCAGTGGGTGCCCTCACTGCGCTCTGGGTGTGCCGGTGTGTGGGAGTGAGTGTGTATGGCCGGTGTATGGCAGTGGGTGCCCTCACTGCGCTCTGGGTGTGCCGGTGTGTGGGAGTGAGTGTGTATGGCCGGTGTATGGCAGTGGGTCCCCTCACTGCGCTCTGGGTGTGCCAGTGTGTGGGAGTGAGTGTGTATGGCCGGTGTATGGCAGTGGGTGCCCTCACTGCGCTCTGGGCGTGCCGGTGTGTGGGAGTGAGTGTGTATGGCCAGTGTATGGCAGTGGGTGCCCTCACTGCGCTCTGGGTGTGCCGGTGTGTGGGAGTGAGTGTGTATGGCCGGTGTATGGCAGTGGGTCCCCTCACTGCGCTCTGGGTGTGCCAGTGTGTGGGAGTGAGTGTGTATGGCCGGTGTATGGCAGTGGGTGCCCTCACTGCGCTCTGGGTGTGCCGGTGTGTGTGAGTGAGTGTGTATGGCAGTGGGTCCCCTCACTGCGCTCTGGGTGTGCCGGTGTGTGGGAGTGAGTGTGTATGGCCAGTGTATGGCAGTGGGTGCCCTCACTGCGCTCTGGGCGTGCCGGTGTGTGGGAGTGAGTGTGTATGGCCAGTGTATGGCAGTGGGTGCCCTCACTGCGCTCTGGGCGTGCCGGTGTGTGGGAGTGAGTGTATGGCCGGTGTATGGCAGTGGGTGCCCTCACTGCGCTCTGGGTGTGCCAGTGTGTGGGAGTGAGTGTGTATGGCCGGTGTATGGCAGTGGGTCCCCTCACTGCGCTCTGGGTGTGCCGGTGTGTGGGAGTGAGTGTGTATGGCCGGTGTATGGCAGTGGGTGCCCTCACTGCGCTCTGGCTGTGCCGGTGTGTGTGAGTGAGTGTGTATGGCCGGTGTATGGCAGTGGGTGCCCTCACTGCGCTCTGGGTGTGCCGGTGTGTGGGAGTGAGTGTGTATGGCCGGTGTATGGCAGTGGGTGCTTTCACTGCGCTCTGGGTGTGCCGGTGTGTGGGAGTGAGTGTGTATGGCCGGTGTATGGCAGTGGGTGCCCTCACTGCGCTCTGGGTGTGCCGGTGTGTGGGAGTGAGTGTGTATGGCCGGTGTATGGCAGTGGGTGCCCTCACTGCGCTCTGGGTGTGCCAGTGTGTGGGAGTGAGTGTGTATGGCCGGTGTATGGCAGTGGGTGCCCTCACTGCGCTCTGGGCGTGCCGGTGTGTGGGAGTGAGTGTGTATGGCCGGTGTGTGGCAGTGGGTCCCCTCACTGCGCTCTGGGTGTGCCGGTGTGTGGGAGTGAGTGTGTATGGCCAGTGTATGGCAGTGGGTGCCCTCACTGCGCTCTGGGTGTGCCGGTGTGTGGGAGTGAGTGTGTATGGCCGGTGTAAGGCAGTGGGTCCCCTCACTGCGCTCTGGGTGTGCCGGTGTGTGGGAGTGAGTGTGTATGGCCGGTGTATGGCAGTGGGTGCCCTCACTGCGCTCTGGGTGTGCCGGTGTGTGTGAGTGAGTGTGTATGGCCGGTGTATGGCAGTGGGTCCCCTCACTGCGCTCTGGGTGTGCCGGTGTGTGGGAGTGAGTGTGTATGGCCAGTGTATGGCAGTGGGTGCCCTCACTGCGCTCTGGGCGTGCCGGTGTGTGGGAGTGAGTGTGTATGGCCAGTGTATGGCCGTGGGTGCCCTCACTGCGCTCTGGGTGTGCCGGTGTGTGGGAGTGAGTGTGTATGGCCGGTGTATGGCAGTGGGTACCCTCACTGCGCTCTGGGTGTGCCGTAGTGTGGGAGTGAGTGTGTATGGCCGGTGTATGGCAGTGGGTGCCCTCACTGCGCTCTGGGTGTGCCGGTGTGTGGGAGTGAGTGTGTATGGCCGGTGTATGACAGTGGGTGCCCTCACTGCGCTCTGGGCGTGCCGGTGTGTGGGAGTGAGTGTGTATGGCCGGTGTGTGGCAGTGGGTCCCCTCACTGCGCTCTGGGTGTGCCGGTGTGTGGGAGTGAGTGTGTATGGCCGGTGTGTGGCAGTGGGTCCCCTCACTGCGCTCTAGGTGTGCTGGTGTGTGGGAGTGAGTGTGTATGGCCAGTGTATGGCAGTGGGTGCCCTCACTGCGCTCTGTACCTGCCAGTGTATGTCCGTGGGTCCTAACGGTATCAGCAATGCTTGCTTTCTGATATGTAGTTCACCGATAGAGCTGTCTGGGGAATCCCTATATATCATCCCCAGTGGGATGGACCTAATATAGTGCTGGCTTAGTTGTTAATATGACTTTATGATCATGATGCAATAACTCAGACTGATGCTTTAAGTGATCGGTGTGTCAGGTTAAGGTACCTTGTGTTTTATTGTGTCGTTTTATTATTGCAGGATGTGACCTTCGCTGCATTTGTAGCCGAGAGGTGAGTGTGGTCTTTTATTGATTGCATCTGTGTAATGTTGTCACAATGCATTTGTGTGACTGTACCCTTGATATTCTACCGACTGTACCCCTGGGACACTACCGACTGTACCCCTGGGATACTACCGACTGTACCCTCATGATACTACCGACTGTACCCCTGGGACAGTACCGACTGTACCCCTGGGATACTACCGACTGTACCCTCATGATACTACCGACTATACCCCTGGGATACTACCGACTGTACCCTCATGATACTACCGACTGTACCCCTGGGATACTACCGATTGTACCCTCATGATACTACCGACTATACCCCTGGGATACTACCGACTGTACCCTCATGACACTACCGACTGTACCCTCATGATACTACCGACTGTACCCCTGGGACACTACCGACTGTACCCTCATGATACTACCGACTGTACCCCTGGGACACTACCGACTGTACCCTCATGATACTACCGACTGTACCCTCATGATACTACCGACTGTACCCCTGGGACACTACCGACTGTACCCCTGGGATACTACCGACTGTACCCCTGGGATACTACCGTCTGTTCCCCTGGGATACTACCGACTGTACCCCTGGGATACTACCGATTGTACCCCTGGGATACTACCGACTGTACCCCTGGGATACTACTGACTATACCCTTGAAATACTACCGACTGTACCTCCGGGTTACTACCGACTGTACCCCTGGGATACTACCGACTGTACCCCTGGGATACTGCCGACTGTACCCCTGGGATACTACCGACTGTACCCCTGGGATACTACCGACTGTACCCCTGAGATACTACCGACTGTACCCCTGGGATACTACCGACTGTACCCCTGGGATACTACCGACTGTACCCCTGGGATACTACCGACTGTACCCCTGGGATACTGCCGACTGTACCCCTGGGATACTACCGACTGTACCCCTGGGATACTACCGACTGTACCCCTGAGATACTACCGACTGTACCCCTGGGATACTACCGACTGTACCCCTGGGATACTACAATGGTACAAGCAAGCAGTGGGCGATGGCAGTCTGTCAAGGGTTAAGATATCCGTTTACCTTGATGGGGTCGAGCCTGGAGCCTGAAGCCGGAGTCGGTCACTGTATATTTCTTGCGTTGCTGCAGGTTTCTGTACGAGTACAGTGAGAGTGGCGGCTTCAGTAACCTGGACCTTATTGACAACCTCGGGTCCTCCATGCTCCTCAGCAGTCAACTCACATTCCTTGGTAAGTGTGTTTAGTAATGCGACCCTGGCGTGAGCAGACTACGGTATTTACTCCTTTCATCCTGCCAGACGTTTAGTTATGGTACTGTGGGTGCGCCTATAATACGGAATGATATCTGGTGTATTGTCGCCCGCCAGGCAAGTACCGGGAGTTCCATCGGCTGTATGAGGAGAAGGACCTGAAGGCCGCTGGGTCCCTGCTGCTCGCCCTCCTCACGGCCAGGATCGCGCCGCCAAAGTGAGTACCGCACCCCCCAGGGCCGTCTGCACCCCCAGGGCCGTCTGCACCCCCAGGGCCGCCCGCACCCCCAGGGCCGCCCGCACCCCCCCGGGGCGCCCGCACACCAGGGCCGCCCCGCCGCCCGCACCCCCCCCGGGGCGGCCGCACCACCAGGGCCGCCCGCACCACCAGGGCCGCCCGCACCACCAGGGCCGCCCGCACCTCCAGGGCCGCACGCACCACCAGGGCCGCCCGCACCTCCAGGGCCGCACGCACCACCAGGGCCGCCCGCACCTCCAGGGCCGCCCGCACCACCAGGGCCGCCCGCACCACCAGGGCCGCCCGCACCACCAGGGCCGCCCGCACCACCAGGGCCGCACGCACCCCCTGGGCCCACGCGCCCATGGACAAGTGTCAAGGGTATTGCGGCCGAATGAAACCTAGTTAGCGACAGGGATTGCTAAGTGTATCATTGTCGGTGATAGAACGTTCGTATTTAAAGAAAGGATGGATGACACATGGTAGAAACGTGTATGGGGAAAACTTTCGCGTCATTGAACTATGTACCCCCATCCCCCACCCCCATCCCCGCCCTTCCGTAATGTTGGCTTCCGATCTAGTTTAATCCTCAATTTATCTTTCACACAGCCCTCCCATCGGCCCCCTCTTCTGGGCAGATACAATATTCTGGCTTTACCCCCCGCCCCCCCCCCCCCCACCATGCACACACATTTCCGGGCGATTTCCATGCTCCCGTTCTTATGGGTTTGACCCTATGCTGTGTTGGTTTAGTTTCATTTAGACATTTCCTTTGGACAATGTGTGATGGGTGACAACTGTTTGTTCAGGTTCTGGATGACCCTGCTGCTCGATGCCCTGCCCCTCCTGGAGGCCGATGAGGTAGGGGGTCACACCACTCAGCTTGCCACCACTGGTAACATCTGGACTAATCCACTCTAATCAACTCAACTTATGAATTTAATTTGTCGTGAACGTCATTGCAGACATCAAAAATAGCACTCGATTCATAATTTAGTGGTGTTGCCTTCCCCATATACATCAGGTGTATGTACCGCTGAGGCCAGCAGGCTGATTACATGACAATAGAATATCTATAAAAATTTACATGTATACCGCTGATACAAGTCGCCTGCAGCAACCTCGCTTGTTGCAGGTCATTTTCGACGTGCAGCAGACGTACGAGTTGAAGTACTGTCTGGAGGAGCTGACGTCATCAAAGCATCTGGAGCAGATGGAAGCGGCAGAGAACTCGTCCGCACAGGACTTGGCACTCCAAGTGAGACAACGTGATGGGGGCGCGTAGCCCGGTGCCTGTAGCCCGTTTTTTTACGAAAATGCTAGTGTGGATTCTAATCTTCCACTTCGGCATACTATGCAGATTTGTTTTCAATTGGCAGGCACTGTCTGGACGCCACGTGGCCGCTGGGTCGCCATGTTGGACCCAGTGGATCGGGTCACTGGGGCATGAATAGCTGCAGTGCTATGGGGGATGCAGCTGCAGTGCTATGGGGGATGTAACTGCAGTGCTATAGGTGATATCGCTGCAGTGCTATGGGGGATGTAACTGCAGTGCTATAGGTGATATCGCTGCAGTGCTATGGGGGATGTAACTGCAGTGCTATAGGTGATATCGCTGCAGTGCTATGGGGGATGTAACTGCAGTGCTATAGGTGATATCGCTGCAGTGCTATGGGGATGTAGCTGCAGTGCTATAGGTGATATCGCTGCAGTGCTATGGGGATGTAGCTGCAGTGTTGGACCCAATGGATCGGGTCACTGGGGCATGAATAGCTGCAGTGCTATGGGGGATGTAACTGCAGTGCTATAGGTGATATCGCTGCAGTGCTATGGGGATGTAGCTGCAGTGTTGGACCCAATGGATCGGGTCACTGGGGCATGAATAGCTGCAGTGCTATGGGGGATGTAACTGCAGTGCTATAGGTGATATCGCTGCAGTGCTATGGGGGATGTAACTGCAGTGCTATAGGTGATATCGCTGCAGTGCTATGGGGATGTAGCTGCAGTGTTGGACCCAATGGATCGGGTCACTGGGGCATGAATAGCTGCAGTGCTATGGGGGATGTAGCTGCAGTGCTATAGGTGATATCGCTGCAGTGCTATGGGGATGTAGCTGCAGTGTTGGACCCAGTGGATCGGGTCACTGGGGCATGAATAGCTGCAGTGCTATGGGGGATGTAACTGCAGTGCTATAGGTGATATCGCTGCAGTGCTATGGGGGATGTAGCTGCAGTGTTGGACCCAATGGATCGGGTCCCTGGGGCATGAATAGCTGCAGTGCTATGGGGATCTAGCTGCAGTGTTATGGGAGATGTAGCTGCAGTGTTATTGTATGTGTGTGCCTAACATGTGTCTCAATTTCTTCCATTTCAGAAGAAAGAGAGCGAGTTTCAGAAGGACAAGTTGGACCTGATGAAGCTAGCGCTGGCCAGGAACCTGGCACGCGCCATAGTGCAGGAGGGAACTGGAACCAGCCTAACGGCGTCATAGACACTGCGTTGCATTGTGTAAATGTGGGGCTATAATAAGGGGCCATAATAGGTGGTTTGACCCAATCCAGGCGGGCTGAGAAATGATACTTAATGTTTAGAGAGAAACCCATGTCCAAACTGGGCGTATCACTTAATGGCGTCGGTTTGCGATTGTGTTGAAGCACGATCGTGGTTTGATTTTATAGCTTCAATTTTGTTCACCTCGACAAATCACTTTGAAACCCATTTAATTGGGTGTCTGTAGGAATCTTAAGGGAGTACCCTTTAAATGGGGGGTGGGGGTGGGGTCTAGCAAAGCATTTTCCAACTAGCTTTTTATAATTGGTCCAGTCTTGGTCCTTGCAGATTACATTGAATCAAACATTATATTCAGTCTATAAAAGTTGTGACGTCAAGTGTTCGCCAATGTTCTGTTTACTTTGTCATACAGTCGATCGAGACAAGCTCTCACACCCGTTGTGCTGCCTCAGTGAAGTGTCACGAGAAGGCAGTATGTTGTACAGAATAAACTATAATGCGCATTCACTTGCTTCCGTTGTTTTTTGATGTACGCACGTGCGAAAGGTCTAGGCGACAAAAATACATTCCGTTCTTTTTATTATAAAGTGTCGGTCCAGTGACCAATAGAGATACAAAATAAATCTGTTAAATAATATATTTCCTGTGATGTTTCACACAGTAATACAGAGGTTAAGAGATCGAAGGAATGTTCGGCGTCGCCATTTCGCTGGTGAACTCCTCTGCCACACCTACAACATACATGTGACTCGATTTGACGCATACGCTCTAGCAACTACACAAATTGTTCCCGGCGGTTTTGATTATTATTACTAGTAATAGAGATATACAACTTGATTAGGATACGTTTGAATGACAGAAACAGATGGTAAGAATATTACATTAAGTGAACGAATTTTTCCAGATCATTTCTTCGTCACTCATTGGTGGAAAATATAAAACGTGCCGTGGTATTATAGCCGGGTAGTTTTAACTAAGTACATATGTTTACCACTACCCACCCATTGGTATTTGTTCTGCTATCTTGGGGGGTACATATACAAATGGGACAGCAATGGAGGGTGTTAGGACTAACCAACTATGACACACCACCCTGAGCTTACCTGACGAAGATAATGGAACACCGCAGAACAAGTAACCACATCATTGCTAAACAAACAAACCGATAGCACAGGTACACACTTTGCCTACATTGAGCATCCAATCATATTTACTAACATAAAATCAAGGGACTAGCATTTTTCGCAACACGCGATCACGTGGTATCAGCCACGTCACCCAAGAGACCCTCCAGCGTCCTTTGGTTATATCTATGTTCGATCCAAGCAAACGGCCAAACAGGACATCATGAAATAGCACTATAGCGACTCACTATTTTACCTACTATCACCAAGTTTGGTGTACTAATATCTTCGCTACTATATTATCTATCGATGCCTAGATTCCTGGGCATGAATCAATTCAAATTTTATATATATACATGTGTAAAGAATCACGAAGTCGATCACATGTTATTTGTTATCACGTTATTGGCTGACAAAACACTAACAACTTTGAGCAATATATCATAAAACAACGTATGTTCTCCTTCTGATTCATACCGGTGATGTTACAGCATCATCGCTTTGGTATAATTTTCAGGTTTCAGCCATTGTGAGTAAACGGCTTTGTTAACGTGAACCAACAGAGATTCGCAAGAAGTTGGCATATAGATATTTTATGCGGAACAAACACGGTGGGCGTGTCCTGGTGACAGCCGGTCACTCCCACTTGCCCTGAATCCAACACGGTGGGCGTGTCCTGGTGACAGCCGGTCACTCCCACTTGCCCTGAATCCAACACGGTGGGCGTGTCCCGGTGACCGCTGGCTACTCCCACTTGCCCTGAATCCAACTCAATAGGTGATGTACGATGACGAAGATGATGCAGACGATGGCCCAGAGGAAGACAAAGACGATCCAGAAGCGATGCCTGAATGGCGACGTGTGTTTGTTGACCGCGGTGCTGCCGATGGATCGGATGACGTCGCGCCTGGACAGCAGCACCAGGCTGGCCGGCACGAAGTACTGGATGCCCGCCCCGGCGAACGACCCCGTCACCCCGACCAGCATCTGCACGTTGTCCGTGATAAAGGCGACGATGATGGGCGGCACGAGCGTTGCCAGGGGGAACAGCAGCCGGTCGACGGCCCAGGGGTACTCCTTGTGCTCCTGCAGACACAGCCCCTTGAGATTGTTACGCAGGGTGATGCCGATGATGGGGAAGTTGGTGCTGAGGGTGAAGACGGGGAACAGGGCCAGGAAGTACTGGATGAAGACGACGTTGGTGATGGGGTGGGGGTCTGAGGCGTCTGGCTGGAAGTCCAGCGAGTACAGGTCGCGGAGGTTGCTGAAGCTGAAGATACCGGTGAAGGACAGGAGGGAGTAGAAGACTAGGATGAGCGTGTAGTCGGCGGCAAAGAGGGAGTGGATCCTGGACTTGTCCCTGATGGGGGTGGCCAGCGAGGGCAGCGAGTGGTGACACATGAAGGAGTACACACAGACGCCGAACAGCGTCGGCAGACCGGCCACGTTCGCCACCTGTGGGTGACCTTCACCTTCACCTTTGGCCAGGCGGATCACTGTTAACGTGATCATCATACTGAACGCTAAAATAAAAAGTCAAATGTTATTAGTGATCTATTCTTGTAATCTATTTTGTTGTATTTTCCCAAAAGAGGCTTAACTTAAAACTTACGCTTAAAAACACAATTATATATCATTATAAATTAAAAAAGGTCAGGTCGAAAATCTCCAAGATTTACGCTAAATGACTACCGACTTTCCTGGAATGGGTTAATTGAAGTAAATCACCTTCATGGTCTTGCTGCTCAGGATTCCTTACTGATGTAGAATACAATGCATATAACTGATAACGTATTTAATCTCTTAAGGCCTTTACTAATGTAACATACACATTAATATCATAACGTCCACTTACATAACCAGCGCATTAGTGTAGTAAACAGTTGAAGGTACTTTGTCTTCTGAACGTTGAAGAACAAGAAGGGCCCCATGACGAGTGTAAAGCAAGTCTGCAAGTTAAAGAAAATCAGTCATTCAAATTGTGCATTATTGGTCTATTAAATAAATAATTCTATCTTATATCATCCGTACCGGATAATTATTGATGTCACGGACTGAAGTTTGCTGGCGTTTCGGTTGATGCCTGACAACAAGGACCCTTACCAGGAATATTCTATACGCATTAATCCTGTTGATAGATGTGGAGGGCCAACAAGGATCACCATCTGGCTGACCACCGGTGCCATTGGCCGTGCCATTCGCCGAGGAGTTTTTGAAGGTGCTATACAAGGAAACTTTATATATAAATATAGAGAGAGAGAGAATCATCATTTACTTCGACCAGGGAAACAACAATACAATACAGCATACAGCAAAAACGAACAGATTATAATCCCTGGCCGAGGAGACCACCATTATGACAGAGTCGTTGGTATGGTGGCCCCCTCTAAAAAAAAAAAAAAAAAAAAAAAAAAAAAAAAAAAAAAAAAAATAGAACTTTGATGAAATCTCGACTTTCTCAATCACAAGTGGAGGCAACTACTTGCGACTCCACACCGGCATCGCACCCCGTTAGTGCGCCAGCAGACATGTATTCGAGCGCTAACAGTGACGAGCATGTTAGCACGTTTCATTCGGTAAGTTCATCGCTATAGTTGGAGAAAGAGGCGCGTCTAAAGAGATCTATGAATATTTAGGTTTGACAAACATGTATATATACAGGTCATCCTTTAAACATCCTCTAATATGGCCAGTCAGGTCAAGGTCACTCGGCAAAGCGGAGTGCATGCCCAAAACATAATCCAACACGTGAACTAAACAAATGTCGATGAAATTATAAAGTAAGATTTAAAGCGTTCCAGAACAATAACTCACCAGGCAACATCTCTCAATGACTTTGGCACAGTTGCGGCATAGATAGCTAAGTCACCATAGAGATAGACGCAGAGACTTATGTAGAAAACCTTCCGTCCGACTGAAACAGCAACCAACTTGTTGTAAAACATGGTACATACATGTAATGATAATACAAATATTATATTTGAAAACTTCAAATATTTGGTGTGTGATTCAGCATCAATAAATGGACACAGTCCAACACCGATAATTATTGCCCAGGATCATACAATAGAATCCGAAAGGTTGCAAAAACATTAACACAAAACTACTGGTAAGTAAGTACTTGCCATTATTGAAGAACATCTGAGCCATTTGACCCTGAAAAAAATTAATTAAACGAGTAAATCGCAAATATAGGTTTAAGACACGCACATGTACCTCCCGGCCAAGTTAGGACCCAATATTATAGGACATATAAGAGGCATATTCCCAAATTATAGAAAACTATAGGAACTGTTTTGTAATTGTGGGGTATAATAAACATGTTTGCACGTAAAAATATAGGACAACAACAACATATATAATATACTAATTTGCTACATGGGTATTTACAATACAATGAAGCAATTATCTAAATATCGATGGAACGAAATGCCCCACTTTTATTACCACATGACATGGTAGATCAAGATGCAAATGCCCACTCCTATTACCACATTATATGGTAGATCAAGATACAAATGCCCCACTCCTATTACCACATAACATGGTAGATCAAAATACAAATGCCCCACTCCTATTACCACATTACATGGTAGACCAAGATACAAGTGACTCACCATTTCAACCCTCTCGGTGATATCAAACAACATGGCACAGCTGCTGGCGTCATTACTGCAATCTGAAAAATAAAGCGTATACTGTGGAGACACGGCTATTTTACAGCTTGGCTTTTCCTACAAATCGCGATATCAATTATATATAGATATATATATATTGTTATATACATGTGTTACGTACAGAAGTTTTATGACTGATGAAATTGTGTCTCAAGGATAGTTGCAAAAAAAAGTTTCATTGAACTTTTGGACGTTGTGAGATAGCAAAATCGTATTATTCTACAATAATATATAAATCTGATTGCCGAATTGAAACAATGAATGCATTTAACGACCATAGCTACGTCGGCGCAGCAGTACAAATACCTTTGTTTGCCAGGAGAGGACTAGTTTCGGTAGTTTCCTCAGTCATCAAGGCGTCCTGAATACCGACCGGAGTTGGTATACGTAAGTTATCATCACAATCAACCTGCTAGGGGGTAGAGAAACAAGAAGAACAGTGTGTCAATCCACAGCTAGACGCCACGAAATGTGTAGAGCTTGTTTGTGTCCATAGCCTCACTGCACATATCAAAGTTGGATCAGAGGACGGTAATATAAGACGTGTTTAGGCATATCGCCATACTCCACAAAACTAGATCAGAGGACGGCAATATAAGACGTGTTTAGGCAAATCGCCATACTCCACAAAACTAGATCAGAGGACGGCAATATAAGATGTGTTTAGGCATATCGCCATACTCCACAACACTAAATCAGGGGACGGTAATATAAGACGTGTTTAGGCATATCGCCATACTCCACAACACTAAATCAGGGGACGGTAATATAAGACGTGTTTAGGCATATCGCCATACTCCACAAAACTAGATCAGAGGACGGCAATATAAGATGTGTTTAGGCATATCGCCATACTCCACAACACTAAATCAGGGGACGGTAATATAAGACGTGTTTAGGCATATCGCCATACTCCACAACACTAAATCAGGGGACGGTAATATAAGACGTGTTTAGGCATATCGCCATACTCCACAAAACTAGATGAGAGGACGGCAATATAACACGTGTTTAGGCATATCGCCATACTCCACAAAACTAGAGCAGAGGACGGCAATATAAGATGTGTTTAGGCATATCGCCATACTCCACAAAACTAGATCAGAGGACGGCAATATAAGACGTGTTTAGGCATATCGCCATACTCCACAAAACTAGATCAGAGGACGGCAATATAAGACGTGTTTAGGCATATCGCCATACTCCACAAAACTAGATCAGAAGACGGCAATATAAGACGTGTTTAGGCATATCCCCATACTCCACAAAACTAGATCAGAGGACGGCAATATAAGACGTGTTTAGGCATATCGCCATACTCCACACGACTAGACCAGAGGACGGCAATGTAATATTTGTTTAGACATATAGCCATACTTCAAAAAGCTAGACCAGAGGACGGCAATATAGCACGTGTTTAGGCATGTCGCCACACTCCACACGACTAGACCAGAGGACGGCAATGTAAGATTTGTTTAGGCATATAGCCATACTTCAAAAAGCTACACCAGAGGACGGCAATATAAGACGTGTTTAGGCATATCGCCATACTCCACAATACTAGATCGGAGGAAGGCAATATAACACGTGTTTAGGCATATCGCCATACTCCACAAAACTAGATGAGAGGACGGCAATATAAGACGTGTTTAGGCATATCGCCATACTCCACAAAACTAGATGAGAGGACGGCAATATAACACGTGTTTAGGCATATCGCCATACTCCACAAAACTAGATGAGAGGACGGCAATATAAGACGTGTTTAGGCATATCGCCATACTCCACAATACTAGATCGGAGGAAGGCAATATAAGACGTGTTTAGGCATATCGCCATACTCCACAAAACTAGATGAGAGGACGGCAATATAAGATGTGTTTAGGCATATCGCCATACTCCACAACACTAAATCAGGGGACGGCAATATAAGACGTGTTTAGGCATATCGCAATACTCCATACAACTAGACCAGAAGACGGCAATATAAGACGTGTTTAGGCATATCGCCATACTCCATACAACTAGACCAGAAGACGGCAATATAAGACGTGTTTAGGTATATCGTCATACTCCACAAAACTAGACCACAGGACGGCAATATAAGACTTCTTTAGGCATATAGCCATACTTCAAGAAGAAAAATCAGAGGACGACAATAAAAGACGTGTTTAAGCATATCGCCATACTTCACTAAGCTAGATCAGAGGACGGCAATATAACACGTGTTTAGGCATATCGCCATACTCAACAAAACTAGATCAGAGGAAGGCAATATAACACGTGTTTAGGCATATCGCCATACTCCACAAAACTAGATCAGAGGACGGCAATATAAGACGTGTTTAGGCATATCGCCATACTCCACAAAACTAGATGAGAGGACGGCAATATAAGACGTGTTTAGGCATATCGCCATACTCCACAAAACTAGATGAGAGGACGGCAATATAAGACGTGTTTAGGCATATCGCCATACTCCACAATACTAGATCGGAGGAAGGCAATATAAGACGTGTTTAGGCATATCGCCATACTCCACAAAACTAGATGAGAGGACGGCAATATAAGATGTGTTTAGGCATATCGCCATACTCCACAACACTAAATCAGGGGACGGCAATATAAGACGTGTTTAGGCATATCGCAATACTCCATACAACTAGACCAGAAGACGGCAATATAAGACGTGTTTAGGCATATCGCCATACTCCATACAACTAGACCAGAAGACGGCAATATAAGACGTGTTTAGGTATATCGTCATACTCCACAAAACTAGACCACAGGACGGCAATATAAGACTTCTTTAGGCATATAGCCATACTTCAAGAAGAAAAATCAGAGGACGACAATAAAAGACGTGTTTAAGCATATCGCCATACTTCACTAAGCTAGATCAGAGGACGGCAATATAACACGTGTTTAGGCATATCGCCATACTCAACAAAACTAGATCAGAGGACGGCAACATAAGACGTGTTTAGGCATATCGCCATACTCCACACGACTAGACCAGAGGACGGCAATGTAATATTTGTTTAGACATATAGCCATACTTCAAAAAGCTAGACCAGAGGACGGCAATATAGGACGTGTTTAGGCATATCGCCACACTCCACACGACTAGACCAGAGGACGGCAATGTAAGATTTGCGCAGGCATATAGCCATACTTCAAAAAGCTACACCAGAGGACGGCAATATAAGACGTGTTTAGGCATATCGCCATACTCCACAAACTAGATCAGAGGACGGCAATATAAGACGAGTTTAGGCATATCGCCATACTCCACAATACTAGATCGGAGGAAGGCAATATAAGACGTGTTTAGGCATATCGCCATACTCCACAAAACTAGATGAGAGGACGGCAATATAAGATGTGTTTAGGCATATCGCCATACTCCACAACACTAAATCAGGGGACGGCAATATAAGACGTGTTTAGGCATATCGCCATACTCCATACAACTAGACCAGAAGACGGCAATATAAGACGTGTTTAGGCATATCGCCATACTCGATACAACTAGACCAGAAGACGGCAATATAAGACGTGTTTAGGTATATCGTCATACTCCACAAAACTAGACCACAGGACGGCAATATAAGACTTCTTTAGGCATATAGCCATACTTCAAGAAGAAAAATCAGAGGACGACAATAAAAGACGTGTTTAAGCATATCGCCATACTTCACTAAGCTAGATCAGAGGACGGCAATATAACACGTGTTTAGGCATATCGCCATACTCCACAAAACTAGATCAGAGGACGGCAACATAAGACGTGTTTAGGCATATCGCCATACTCCACACGACTAGACCAGAGGACGGCAATGTAATATTTGTTTAGACATATAGCCATACTTCAAAAAGCTAGACCAGAGGACGGCAATATAGGACGTGTTTAGGCATATCGCCACACTCCACACGGCTAGACCAGAGGAGAGCAATGTAAGATTTGCGTAGGCATATAGCCTTACTTCAAAAAGCTACAGCAGAGGACGGCAATATAAGACGTGTTTAGGCATATCGCCATACTCCACAAACTAGATGAGAGGACGGCAATATAAGACGACTTTAGGCATATCGCCATACTCCACAATACTAGATCGGAGGAAGGCAATATAAGACGCGTTTAGGCATATCGCCATACTCCACAAAACTAGATGAGAGGACGGCAATATAAGATGTGTTTAGGCATATCGCCATACTCCATACAACTAGACCAGAAGACGGCAATATAAGACGTGTTTAGGCATATCGCCATACTCCATACAACTAGACCAGAAGACGGCAATATAAGACGTGTTTAGGCATATCGCCATACTCGATACAACTAGACCAGAAGACGGCAATATAAGACGTGTTTAGGTATATCGTCATACTCCACAAAACTAGACCACAGGACGGCAATATAAGACTTCTTTAGGCATATAGCCATACTTCAAGAAGAAAAATCAGAGGACGACAATAAAAGACGTGTTTAAGCATATCGCCATACTTCACTAAGCTAGATCAGAGGACGGCAATATAACACGTGTTTAGGCATATCGCCATACTCCACAAAACTAGATCAGAGGACGGCAACATAAGACGTGTTTAGGCATATCGCCATACTCCACACGACTAGACCAGAGGACGGCAATGTAATATTTGTTTAGACATATAGCCATACTTCAAAAAGCTAGACCAGAGGACGGCAATATAGGACGTGTTAAGGCATATCGCCACACTCCACACGGCTAGACCAGAGGACGGCAATGTAAGATTTGCGTAGGCATATAGCCTTACTTGAAAAAGCTACAGCAGAGGACGGCAATATAAGACGTGTTTAGGCATATCGCCATACTCCACAAACTAGATGAGAGGACGGCAATATAAGACGACTTTAGGCATATCGCCATACTCCACAATACTAGATCGGAGGAAGGCAATATAAGACGCGTTTAGGCATATCGCCATACTCCACAAAACTAGATGAGAGGACGGCAATATAAGATGTGTTTAGGCATATCGCCATACTCCATACAACTAGACCAGAAGACGGCAATATAAGACGTTTTTAGGCATATCGCCATACTCCATACAACTAGACCAGAAGACGGCAATATAAGACGTGTTTAGGTATATCGTCATACTCCACAAAACTAGACCACAAGACGGCAATATCAGACTTCTTTAGGCATATAGCCATACTTCACAAAGCTAGATCAGAGGACAGTAATATAAGACAAGTTTAGGCATATCGCCATACTCCACAAAACTAGATCAGAGGACGGCAATATAACACGTCCTAAGGCATATCGCCATACTCCACAACACTAAATCAGGGGACGGCAATATAAGACGTGTTTAGGCATATCGCACTACCCCACACAACTAGATCAGAGGACGGCAATATAACACGTGTTTAGGCATATCGCCATACTCCACAATACTAAATCAGGGGACGGCAATATAAGACGTGTTAGGCATATCGCCATACTCTACAAAACTAGATCAGAGGACGGCAATATAAGACGTGTTTAGGCATATCGCCATACTCCACAACACTAAATCAGGGGACGGCAATATAAGACGTGTTTAGGCATATCGCACTACCCCACACAACTAGATCAGAGGACGGCAATATAACACGTGTTTAGGCATATCGCCATACTCCACAATACTAAATCAGGGGACGGCAATATAAGACGTGTTAGGCATATCGCCATACTCCACAAAACTAGATCAGAGGACGGCAATATAAGACGTGTTTAGGCATATCGCCATACTCCACAACACTAAATCAGGGGACGGCAATATAAGACGTGTTTAGGCATATCGCACTACCCCACACAACTAGATCAGAGGACGGCAATACAACACGTGTTTAGGCATATCGCCATACTCCACAAAACTAGATCAGAGGACGGCAATATAAGACGTGTTTAGGAATATCGCCATACTCCACAACACTAAATCAGGGGACGGCAATATAAGACGTGTTTATGCATATCGCCATACTCCACAATACTAAATCAGGGGACGGCAATATAAGACGTGTTTAGGCATATTGCCATACTCCACAAAACTAGATCAGAGGACGGAAATATAAGACGTGTTTAGGCATATCGCCATACTCCACAACACTAAATCAGGGGACGGCAATATAAGACGTGTTTAGGCATATAGCCATACTCCACAAAGCTAGATCAGAGGACGGCAATATAACACGTGTTTAGGTATATCGCCATGCTTCAAAAGATAGATCAGAGGACATACTTCACAATACTAGATCAGAGGAAGGCAATATAAGACGTGTTTAGGCATATCGCCATGCTTCAAAAGATAGAACAGAGGACATACTCCACAAAACTAGATCAGAGGACGGCAATATATGACGTGTTTAGGCATATCGCCATATTCCACAAAGCTAGATCAGAGGACGGCAATATAAGACGTGTTTAGGCATATCGCCATGCTTCAAAAGATAGATCAGAGGACGACAATATAAGACGTGTTTAGGCATATCACCATACTTTACAACACTATATCATGGGACGGCAATATAAGACGCGTTTAGGCATATGGCCATACTTAAAAAAACTAGGTCAGAGGACGGCAATATAACACATGTTTAGGCATATCGAAATACTCCCCAAAACTAGACCAGAGGACGGTAATATAAGACTTGTTTCGGCATATCGCCATACTTCACAAATTAAGCTGGATGAGAGGACGGCAATATAAGATGTGTTTAGGAATATCGCCATACTCCACAACACTAAATCAGGGGACGGCAATATAAGACGTGTTTAAGCATATCGCCATACTCCACAAAACTAGATCAGAGGACGGTAATATAAGACGTGTTTAAGCATATCGCCATACTCCACAAAACTAGATCAGAGGACGGCAATATAACACGTGTTTAGGCATATCGCCATACTCCACAAAACTAGATCAGAGGACAGTAATATAAGACGTGTTTAAGCATATCGCACTACCCCACACAACTAGATCAGAGGACGGCAATATAACACGTGTTTAGGCATATCGCCATACTCCACAAAACTAGATCGGAGGACGGTAATATAAGACGTGTTTAAGCATATCGCCATACTCCACACAACTAGATCAGAGGACGGCAATTTAACACGTGTTTAGGCATATCGCCATACTCCACACAACTAGATCAGAGGACGGCAATATAAGACGTGTTTAAGCATATCGCCATACTCCACAACACTAGATCAGAGGACGGCAGTATAAGACGTGTTTAAGCATATCGCCATACTCCACACAACTAGATCAGAGGACGGCAATATAACACGTGTTTAGGCATATCGCCATACCCCACAACACTAGATCAGAGGACGGCAATATAAGACGTGTTTAGGCATATCGCCATACGCCACAACACTAGATCAGAGGACGGCAATATAACACGTGTTTAGGCATATCGCCATACCCCTCAACACTAGATCAGAGGAAGGCAATATAACACGTGTTTAGGCATATCGCCATACTCGACACAACTAGATCAGAGGACGGCAATATAACACGTGCTTAGGCATATCGCCATACCCCACAACACTAGATCAGAGGACGGCAATATAAGACGTGTTTAGGCATATCGCCATACTCCACAACACTAGATCAGAGGACGGCAATATAAGACGTGTTTAAGCATATCGCCATACTCCACAAAACTAGATCAGAGGACGGCAATATAACACGTGTTTAGGCATATCGCCATACCCCACAACACTAGATCAGAGGACGGCAATATAAGACGTGTTTAGGCATATCGCCATACTCCACAACACTAGATCAGAGGACGGCAATATAAGACGTGTTTAGGCATATCGCCATACCCCACAACACTAGATCAGAGGACGGCAATATAAGACGTGTTTAAGCATATCGCCATACTCCACACAACTAGATCAGAGGACGGCAATATAACACGTGTTTAGGCATATCGCCATACCCCACAACACTAGATCAGAGGACGGCAATAAAAGACGTGTTTAGGCATATCGCCATACTCCACAACACTAGATCAGAGGACGGCAATATAAGACGTGTTTAAGCATATCGCCATACTCCACAAAACTAGATCAGAGGACGGCAATATAACACGTGTTTAGGCATATCGCCATACTCCACAAAACTAGATCAGAGGACGGCAATATAACACGTGTTTAGACATATCGCCATACTCCACAAAACTAGATCAAAGGACGGCAATATAACACGTGTTTAGGCATATCGCCATACTCCACAAAACTACATCAGAGGACGGCAATATAAGACGTGTTTAGGCATATCGCCATACTCCACAACACTAAATCAGGGGACGGCAATATAAGACGTGTTTAGGCACATAGCCATACTCCACAAAGCTAGATCAGAGGACGGCAATATAACACGTGTTTAGGCATATCGCCATGCTTCAAAAGATAGATCAGAGGACATACTTCACAATACTAGAACAGAGGAAGGCAATATAAGACGTGTTTAGGCATATCGCCATACTCCACAAAGCTAGATCAGAGGACGGCAATATAACACGTGTTTAGGCATATCGCCATGCTTCAAAAGATAGAACAGAGGACATACTCCACAAAACTAGATCAGAGGACGGCAATATAAGACGTGTTTAGGCATATCGCCATATTCCACAAAGCTAGATCAGAGGACGGCAATATAAGACGTGTTTAGGCATATCGCCATGCTTCAAAAGATAGATCAGAAGACGACAATATAAGACGTGTTTAGGCATATCACCATACTTTACAACACTATATCATGGGACGGCAATATAAGACGTGTTTAGGCATATCGCCATACTCAACAAAACTAGATCAGAGGGCGGCAATATAACACGTGTTTAGGCATATCGCCATACTCCACAAAACTAGATCAGAGGACGGCAATATAACACGTGTTTAGACATATCGCCATACTCCACAAAACTAGATCAGAGGACGGCAACATAAGACGTGTTTAGGCACATCGCCATACTTCAAAAAGCTAGACCAGAGGACGGCAACATAAGATTTGTTTAGGCATATAGCCATACTTCAAAAAGCTAGACCAGAGGACGGCAACATAAGACGTGTTTAGGCATATCGCCATACTCCACACGACTAGACCAGAGGACGGCAATGTAAGATTTGTTTAGGCATATAGCCATACTTCAAAAAGCTAGATCAGAGGGCGGCAATATAAGACGTGTTTAGGCCTATCGCCATACTCCACAAAACTAGATCAGAGGACGGCAATATAAGACGTGTGTAAGCATATCGCTATACTTCACAAAGCTAGGTCAGAGGACGGCAATATAACAAGTGTTTAGGCATATCGCCATACTCCACAAAACTAGAGCAGAGGACGGCAACATAAGACGTGTTTAGGCATATCGCCATACTCCACACGACTAGACCAGAGGACGGCAATGTAATATTTGTTTAGACATATAGCCATACTTCAAAAAGCTAGACTAGAGGACGGCAATATAGGACGTGTTTAGGCATATCGCCACACTCCACACGACTAGACCAGAGGACGACAATGTAAGATTTGTATAGGCATATTGCCATACTTCGAAAAACTAGATCAGAGGACGGCAATATAACACATGTTTAGGCATATCGAAATACTCCCCAAAACTAGACCAGAGGACGGTAATATAAGACGTGTTTAAGCATATCGCCATACTTCACAAATTAAGCTAGATCAGAGGACGGCAATATAAGATGTGTTTAGGCATATCGCCATACTCCACAAAACTAGATCAGACGACGACAATATAAGATGTGTTTAAGCATATCGTCATACTTTACAAAACTAGACCAGAGGATGGCAATATAAGACTTGTTTAGGCATATAGCCATACTTCAAAAAGATAGATCAGAGGACAACAATATAAGACGTGTTTAGGCATATCGCCATACATCACAAAACTAGATCAGAGGACGGTAATATAATATGTGTTTAGACATATCGCCATACTCCACAAAACTAGATCAGAGGACGGCAACATCAGATGGGTTTAGGCATATTGCCATGCTCCACAAAACTAGACCAGAGGATGACAATATAAGAAGGGTTTAAACATATAACCTCACTCAACAAACTAAATCAGTAAATGGCAATATAAGAAGTGTTTAGGCATATAACCTCACTCGACAAACTAGATCAGAGGATGGCTATATAAGCTGTGCTTAGGCATATATCCTCATTTGATATACTAGACCAGAGGATGGCAATAGAAGATATGTTTAGACATATCGCCATACTGTACAAAACTGTATCAGAGAATGGCAATATAAAACATGTTTAGGCATATAACCTCACTCGACAAACTAGATCAGAGGACAGCAATAAAAGAATGGCCTGCGCTAAAATGGAAGAATGACTACTTATCTGTAATGGTTTTGATTCCTTTTACAAAAGAAAAGTGGGGAAATATGAATATAAAGGTAAGGGTAATATATGGCGCAGAACCAGTTGATATACCTCATCAGGATCAATAGTTCGCCGCTTCCACTTTCTGAGAGCATTTGCAGTAGCCATGGATTCTATCATAAACGTGGCAGTCATGTAGCTACAGGGAATAAATCACAGCATTAATGGAGATGACATGGTATGTGCAGCATGCGCCAACATCAATTACTGGTATTCTCTCTGGTGGAATAAATTAACCCCCATCATCGATCAATGGGGGGGAGAGTAGCAGCATAAGTCTTTAATACATTCTTCATAATATATGTTATTAATATACATTTTGTGGCAACGCATTAAATGGCTTCAATTCCAATATAAATGTCATGAAATATACTTGTAACTTGTACAGGCAACCCTACAATTATCAGAGTTGGCCTGATGATGATATTAATATATCTTGATAAGAAAGGACATTGTTGATCTTACCTCATGAAGGCAAGAGCACAAACTGAAATCATACTGATGAGCCATCCTGCCGTCTCAAATGCTCTGGGCATAGTTAGTGCCCCTGTTCCAACTATTAAGTTGAAAACATAGATAAGGCCAATCTGAAAAATACAAAGCATGCAATGGGGGTCATTGCATGGGGATCAGGGTTGGGGGTCAGGTGAAGAGGAATTGCAATAGCTGGTCATTATCATTATAATCAGCTGAAACATGGCAGCTGGGGTGAGCAACTTGAGAGAGAATCAATGGCCTGATGGTCCGGCGCCGCAGCGTTAGCCACATCAGCTAAGCAACATCAGCTCCAGCGACGGAAATACAGGATTAAGCATTGCACGACAGGGTCTGATGAGCTGCTGCCTGCCTAGAGTACCGAGACAGTGAGGGTCCCATTCCCCAGCCACATATGAGGCCTATACCCCCTTTCCCTTCACACTTCCATGACCATGTACAGTCAAATCATTGAAAGGGCAAAATGGACTGCGGTCAAACTGGGCATGCACCAATTTAAGCCACGTACAGTACACAGCCACAAGTTGCCGTAGTTGGCTCAAGTGCCCCCAGGCAAGCCCGCTTCTCTAGGCGCACAACGGTAACAATGTTAAAATCCTTCGACCTTAGTAGAGAATCGACTGTAGCTTTTATTATAATGTGGGCGCATACAATAATAGTGCTTACATAGTCTATATACCTTGTTCTATCTTCTGACATCAGGAAAGTATGTCAATACTAGATTACTGCAGTCAAATTTTCGTGAACAAATGTTGAAGTGTGATATTTCTCGTCCCAGGCCCGAAAGGACGCCGAAAGTTCTACCCGCCCCTGGCGAGTTTCGAACCGGCGACCTTCCGCATCCCGAGCGAACACCTTACACGTTAGGCCAAAGGGAAATTCCCATTTGGCCCGAGGCGCTTGGTGTATTTTATCCACCGGGCCTGGGCCGAGATACTACATACCACCCTTTCCCATTGGACCGCGCCCTCGCGGTCTATCCACCACGCCCTTCGTGTGAATCCAAGCCTACGGCTCCTACAGGTATCCGGGGAGTGACAAGGACCGCGTCTTGCCGCACTAAGCGGAGATCTACGTTTCCTTTATTTCACCCGGCCCAGCAGGCGACCGTTTGAAAGGGTGGCCCCAGGTTCATTTTCCATCGGCACCACTGTGATATTTCTTGTCCCAGGCCCGAAAGGACGCCGAAAGTTCTACCCGCCCCTGGCGAGTTTCGAACCGGCGACCTTCCGCATCCCGAGCGAACACCTTACACGTTAGGCCAAAGGGAAATTCCCATTTGGCCCGAGGCGCTTGGTGTGTTTTATCCACCGGGCCTGGGCCGAGATACTACAGGAGCATGCGACTTTTCCCTACCAACCGCCATGCGTATGCAGCGCCACCTGGCAAATACCACCACCATTTGAACCATTTGTAGCCTGGGTCCCAAACTTTGTAACAGTTAATGACCTGTGAAAGAGGGCGCTGCTGTTGCCCTTAAGTTCAAAGTGAGCGACTGACAAGGCCCTCTAGCGGAGAGTCGATCATATGCTAATGGCAAGGAGGAACCAAGTCGCATTCACAGGTACTGGCATCCGCCCAAAACAAATAAGGTGGACAGCTGGTCTAGAACAGTTGTATGCTCTAACATTTCTTCACGAAAATATAACCGAAACAACCTAGTGTCGACACACTTTATTGATGTCAGAAGATAGAACAAGGTATACAGAATACGTAAACACTATGATTGTTCGAGCACATCTTATGATAAAAGCTACAGTCAATTCCCTACTAACGTTGAAGGATTTTAACATTGTTACAGTTGTGCCCCTAGAGAAACGGGCTTAATTGCCTGGGGGCACTTGCGCCAAGTGCTGTAGATAAACTGACACAGGTGGGGGGTAGGGAGGCAGTGCACCCCACCCCCCTCCCCCCGGCCTGTATCAGTTGATCTAGGGCGCCTGTGACACAGCCTGCACTGCGCTGTCGAGACACTATCTGACTATAGTATAGAGACAGTAGTGTCCAGGTGTCTGTCTGCAACCGTCTGCAGTGCCCGCAAATTGGTGCCCGCCCAGGCCAGTGCCGTGGGCCGTGTGCAGGAGTCATGACTGTAAATCAGAGGGCCTAACTATGCATAACTACATGGTAAGTCTTACCGTGGGTGAATAGGTAGAACCCGTATCCGTCAGCGAGTCACCCATAATGCTTTCAATTTCACGGCTTGACTTTATACACTAACTGTTACATGAATATCCTGTTGAAAGCAGTTGCGAAGGGGGTGCTTTCGTTTTTCTGTTTGCTGTCCCCCGTCTATCATGTGATTGGAGGAAAAAATCCCTCTATGACGTCACCAAAGGAATTCCATGATGGAATCTCCAGAGGGCGCTCCCGTGTCTCTCGGGAAATTCCGCTGAAGCACTGGGGCCCAGAGTGAAAAAGTATGACCACACACTCTTAAAATTAAACTCAAGGTATTCACACACAGAACAGAGGGCGGTGGGTGCGCACACACCCCCCTCGTCCCAGGGGTTCCCTCCTGGATTTACTGTTGTAGTGTGCCGCCCTTGGTACTGATTACGACGAAGTGGGCGCTTGTAACCCAGAACGCTAACTGGCCTAAGCAGCTAAGCCTAAGGCTGGCCCTGGGCTAAGATTCTTCAACCAGTCATGCATCCAATGGGGACATGGCTAGGGCGCTTTTGTTACACTGTTACTATTGAGTGTTAGTGTCATACTGTATGTACATGACTGACTGTCAGTGTTAATGAAAGTAACAGTTGAGGGATAAATGTTAGTTTTACCGTCTCACTGGGTGCCATTAGATTAGTACCAGGCAGCATTTGCAGTATTGCATCACAATATTATTGCAGGCACACTGATTAAATTAAGTTGTAGAGGCAGAACAAAAAATGCATATGTGTGTAAATGTAAATAGAATAAAATATGAACTTGCATCTGAAACTGCATGGTGTCTGATTTTTATGCTATTAAGTAATAAATAAAACCAGTTGTATAAATGGGGTACATGGTAGCTATATTATTAGTTGCATAGGGTTTATGAGGATGTGGGATATGAATTTTTTTATAGACATATATCCCAGGAATTTTTTTATGGATATATATGGGGAGATTAAGCATTAATCTATCTATGTCAACTGATGAATTAAGGTGTTAAGTGTTAAGTCATTAATGAATAAATTTAACTATTAAGATCTCATGCAGGCATATATCTGCATAGTAACTTAGGTATACTTAGTTTATTGAACTTCTTCATTTAGTTTCAGATGCTGGGACATGTACTAAATGCTTGCTACAATGAGGAAAAATAAAGATACATACATACATGGTACAAATGTGATATTGGTACCATATGATAGGTGTCATGTACCAAGGTAAAAATATCAGAATATAAATTGACTATCTTTCAAACCATGCTGTATATCATATAAATAAATTCCTTTACATTGAACATTGATCATGATAAGATAAATCAACACAAAGATTATTTTTATCAATGCAGAATATATATGGTATATTTTTGATAAATTATAAAATAATGATGATCATAAATTATTTTCTTCAGTTTAGTCGAATGTAGTTTTTCCCCTTCAAGTTACGCTATCAGTACTAGAATGCCTAAATCTGCTGCCGACTGATAACTCAACAGGGCGGCCATGTCCCTGCCTCACTTCATCCCTAAAGTAACCAGTTTAGTATTTTAAGTTTTTTAGCATGTCAAGTATCAAGAAAATCGCTTTCATTATACTGTAGTCTCTCTATAGCAGTGAGCTAACTAAATAAAAGCTGTATTAAAGCAAACTTTAATTTATGAAGTTACCATGGGTGGATGAAGAGTGCTGAGCTGCAGGAACTGACAGCATCAGAGCCTCTGTCTCTGGATGAGGAGTACCAGATGCAGCAGTCATGGCGTGAAGATGAACAAAGTTTGTTTGTTATTTCACTTGAGCATGGTTATGCTTGTTTCATTCTTCTAAGTCACAAGCTACATTGCCAATATGGTATGTATGGTTTAGTACTCACTCGTAAATGTGTGGATAGCATTCTCTTTTAGAATGATTGTTTAATACTATTGCAGGAGCAGGCAGATACGCTGACTGATGTAGATGCATTTGTGCCTTGACAGAGTGTTCTAATATGTTATAGGACATTCTCTATTTCAGAGTGCACTTTTATCATTTTGGATGCTCAGAGATATTCCACTCTCCAGGACGAAATTCGTAAGCATGAAACTTTCAGATGTAAACAATTATTATACTGGTGCATAATAATTTATTCCCGGATGTTAACTGCTATGCAAAATGGAACATCAAGAGAAAAGCAGCTTCAGATATATGTTTTGTAGGATCAATTGGTGCATACAAGTTTGTTACTAAACGATACTAAACGATACCTATGTACTATATTTGTTTTGCATTTCAGAAACAATGGTTGGGGATGTTAACCTCTTTTTCAATGACAGTGATGATCAGAAAAGTGCGGAGTTGGAAATTATGATTGCAGGTGAGATCAGATATCTACTTCTCAAATGTAAAAAAATGTTTTTCGCATATGTTACTGGATAACAATTGACATTGAATTCATCACGACATGTTACCGGAGTGCAAGGACTGATTTTACCATGACCTCTAACTCTAAAACAATGACATTGAATTCACCACGCCCTGTTCGTCATGTTATTGAAAAACAGTGGCTTTAAACCTGTAACTGGAGAACAATGACATTCATTCAACAGGACTTGTTACTTGAGAGCAGTGACATTCATTCAACACTTGTTACTTCAGAACAATGACATTCATTCAACACGACTCGTTACTGGAGAACAATATGACATTCATTCAACACTTGTTACTGGAGAACAATGACACTCATTCAACACGACTTGTTACGGGAGAACAATATGACATTCATTCAACACTTGTTACTGGAGAACAATGACACTCATTCAACACGACTTGTTACGGGAGAACAATATGACATTCATTCAACACTTGTTACGGGAGAACAATATGACATTCATTCAACACTTGTTACTGGAGAACAATGACACTCATTCAACACGACTTGTTACGGGAGAATAATGACATTCATTCAACACGACTCGTTGCTGGAGAATAATGACATTCATTCAACAAGACTCGTTACTGGAAAACAATGACATTCCTTCAACACGACTCGTTACTGGAGAACAATGACATTCATTCAACAAGACTCGTTACTGGAAAACAATGACCTTGAATTCACCAGGACTTGGAGAACAATGACATTGAAGTAATCACGACCGGTGATTACAACGACAATTACAATGACAATACAATGACATTGTATGATTATAATCACCTAACAATATTCTCTTTTCAGAAGTTTCTGCGAGAGGAAAAGGCTTTGGGAAAGAAGCCTTGTTGGCCATGATGTGGTATGGTAAGTCTTCGTAGAAAGCTATCGCGTTTTTAATTGATCCAAACTTTGCCGAGCGTAATAAATCGCCATTAATTGACGACGAAGGAAGTGTTAGTGAATCATGTTAAATTAAAGTTGTTAACGTATTCTATCGCTTATATATGACAAATGACATCTATTATTGTAGGAGCAATGACCTTGGGGTACGGTGTTCTTTTATAGCGAGATTGGCTACATATCCAAGACCAGTGACAATTAGAAAGGTTTTTCAGTTTAGGTTATAGAACACTCTTGAAATCGAGTATGTGCAATCTTTGTATGTTACTGTTACATATATGTCTCAGACGTTCAGTTATTAAACCCTGGGATTTATCTTTCAGGAGTGAAGACATTGGATGTGAAGAGATACACCGCGAAGATTGGGATGTCAAATGCAGCCAGTATTGCGCTCTTCTCCAAAATCGGCTTCCATGAAGTAAGTCTTCGTTGGATCGTTAAATCACATTTAATCGACTCTTGTAGTTGGGACAACAATACTATGGTGAGCTGAGTAGTCTGGTGCTATTCGTAACAAAGCTTACACGTATGTTACAAAGTGGTTTACTTTGTTTTTCAGGTTTCTCGTAGCGATGTATTCCATGAAATTACGTTTGAAGTGAAAGCCGACGACAAATTCGTTAACTGGTTGGAACTGCAAAATAAACACCTCAAAACGACAGAGGCAATCCAGATGACAGTTTCAGACTGAGCTCATCATAGAAGTATATATATATATATAAGAATACATGTACTATTATAGTAATTATCATCGGCTTATCGACCCGAATATCATTGACGACCGCGCCACTCAGATCTGAAGGTCTTCGGTCCAGTTTTGCTGCTGGCCTAGACACGATAGATTGTGTCCTTACCATCTAGGTTTTGGCGAAGGCTACACGACGATCCAAAGTGAAGAGCAACACAAATACCGACACACCAATATTATATAAGAAATTTTATTGACAATGTTATTGTAAAAACTTTGCATTGAAAAATAAAATTTTACATCACTACTCATCTAAATCTTAATGTCTAGATGCAAAGTTGACTTCTACTGGTCCCGTTTGGAATCAAGCCACAGATCTCCATGGTCCGGTGCCTCGTACGGGTTTCACAACCAACCAATCGATAACGGGTGCGGTTGAATAATGTCTTCTAAAAATATGCACAAATATCTAGTCCATTATAGGGTGCTGTTTGGCAGAGTGGCTTCATTCACAACAGTGAAACGATTATCACAAAAAATAAAATGTATAAAAGGTCCGCGTGGCGATGGAAGACGGTACGTAAGTTATTTACGTAAGTGCGGATGTGTTTGACAGACAACGTCAAGTACATTGTGACATTATTGAACAAACTCGTCGGCCCAAATAAAACATTTCATATTACGATTGTTTTTAATAATGACCTGCCCTTCCCTGCACCGTACGCCTCTCTATATACAAGTCTTCTTCAGAGTAAGACTTCAACAAGATATTGAACAAGAATCCGAGATTTGCATAGCATGTCACGATACCTGATTCACATAATAAGTTATTATCGTCCTTAATACTGCTTCAGTATTATGACTTTTTGCCGCAAAAAGCCCTGAACATGAGCTAAACGTGAAGTCTTTATAATCATGGAGCTGGTTTGTTGTATATTCAGGATGCTTTGACCACTTTTGGTCATATCGCGTCAATGGGAGGAGGACCGGAGGGTGGAGCCATGTCCCCGGGGGGTAACTCCCTACTCTTTGCGAAGAAGGACATGGGATCTTCATCATGCGACCACCCAGACATGGGCGGGGCTCGAACCATCGATCCATGTGCCTTTGGGCTCTCAGGTGGCCAGAGCACTCGAGGCGAGCGCTCTAACCCACTGAGCTACCGGGCCGGCCCCTAATCATGGAGTTACTTATGATCTGCTGAACCATTAAAGAAACCGATTCAGAGCAGCCTATCCCATATCTGGCGACTGTGATTGTTCAACAAGCAAGGGGCACACATTCTATCTCTCTTGTATGTATACATGTACCGGTATCTACAAACGTTGAGGTCTTACACAATTTATACAAAATCTAGACAGTAGACAGTTTAATATTTTAGACTATAATTTCCTCAAAAATAAACTTTCTGAAGTCCCCCGAACAAAACCTTAGATTATTCACCCAGTTCTCGAAGATACCATATGCTTAAGAAAACCGATACCGTATGATCTCTTCCGCAGCCGCCTGGGAGTGAGTGGCGAGGGCCTCCAGTCTGAACAACGTGCAATCTGTACCACATCCCCACTGCGACCTACACGGTTGTTCTTCCACGTCGGGGCGAACCAGTGTTTCACCATAGCTCACGTTTAACTCACGCGCACCCTTTACAACAATAATTCATTTCGTGTGGTCGGACCTGGACGATGGCCCGACCAACCCAGGCCGCCCACACACACGGCCCCAGCTACGAGAGAACTCTGCGAGCAACCTCCCACTTCACATCATGTGTACACATATACATAGTTATCACATTAAAAACTCGGGACTTCCAGTTCACAAATTGATAATGAAGATTCGCTTCATTCGGTTTAGGTTTTAAGGATGATATCTAGTTCAAAAAGTCTTTTGGAAACCAACCAGTCCTATGTGGTTAAAACATCGATGTGGGAGCAAGTTAGTCAATATTTAAAACGATGACCTTCGTCAGTCATATAGGACTAAAATCCAGAGATTTTCCTCTCACGTCCAGATTGTTCGCTCCATTTCAAATATACACTGGCTTAATTGACTACGGCAGAATATATAAAACCAAAGAGTATAGATCTGACTATGGAGTCTGAGGTGTAAGGTTCGCTATGCGGAGGTCCCTAATGTAGAGCCTCGTTTCCGTTGCTGAGTCTTTCTGAAGTAGTCTGGAATAAAAATAGGGAGTCACCATAGAATCACAGGATTACTATTATCATTACCCTTTGTTGACTATATATGATTCATGATAATTAACCGTTATATACTTAGAAATAGCTATGTATTTTACAAACACGTGATCCATTATTTGCTAATCGTGAAAAGACATTCCGAATCATCTGCATTGAATCTATGTACGAAATAAAAACATAAAAAAAGACTTATTTACAGCATTTTAAGACTACGTACATTTGTACTGAAAAAAGAAGACAATTAAAGAAGTTTAAAAAAAAATCTTTTTGTCCGTTGTCGTATATCGCTTGTTTTATCTGAGGCGTTTGATTACGTTCTACAAAAGACTTGTGGTAGGGTGGATGTGGAACAATGGGATTACAAGACTTAGTGTGGTAGGGTGGATGTGGAACAATGGAATTACAAGACTTGGTGTGGTAGGGTGGATGTGAAACTGGAATTACAAGACTTAGTGTGGTAAGGTGGATGTGGAACAATGGAATTACAAGACTTGGTGTGGTAGGGTGGATGGGAAACAATGGCATTACAAGACTTAGTGTGGTAGGGTGATGTGGAACAATGGGATTACAAAACAGAGTGGTAGGGTGTTGTGGAACAATGGGATTACAAGACTTAGGGTGGATGGGGGCAATGGGATTACAAGACTTAGGGTGTATGGGGAACAATGGGATTACAAGAATTAGTGTGGTAGGGTGGATGGGGAACAATGGGATTACAAGACTTAGCGTGGTAGGGTGGATGGGGAACAATGGGATTACAAGACTTAGTGTGGTAGGGTGGATGGGGATCAATGGGATTTCAGGCGTGGTAAGGTGCGTGAGGTACTAAAACAGTGTAATTGCATGCGTGACATACTTTGCCTTTTGTTACGGTAGCTAGGCTGTTATTTGTAGAGGGAGCTATTGGCGAGTCATTGCTCCAACGGACTGCCACTAGATGAACAGTAGGCCATTTAAATTAAACAACAATTAATCTAACACAAAAAGAAACAAGACTGGTGCTGTTATCATGCAAACAACGTCACAACATCGGTAATCATTAGGGTAGCACACTCAATATCAATGCAGAAAAAGAAAATATAAGATGCACGCATGCGTTTTTGATGTAGTTGTTTTGAAACAAAATATCACGTCAAATGTGGACGTCAGACACTTCGAATTCGGCCTCAACGTTAAAAAAACATATTCCCCTGACGTTTCTCGTCAATTTAGGAGGACTACATTTTCCAAATACATTTACTAGTTGATTTGTTGTTCTACACATAAATAAACGCAGGGTATTCCTAATGTTTCAAAACAACTACTCAAAAGCACACTTCAAAGCGTTTCATACAACATTCTTCTGTAGAATTTCTACAGACTGCGGTGTAAATGTTGACATTATCTTCAGGCAGACATACTGGTGCTGGGGCACAGCGACTAACCGAAGCCTGGCATTGTGAGTTCCATGACATAGAATTCACCCATTGGCCCCGCAGTGTGCTGTACCAACCAAGCAACCACGCAATGCGTGGTATAGTTATGTTAATGAAGCTATGACAGCAAGTCCACTAGCAAGAAGCGTGTGTTGTATGAATGGCTTTGAATGAGTTAAAAGTAAAATAAATATACAACATACCGTGACAAGACCCTGAGAGGCAGGGAGGCAGGGGGTGCGGTGGGAATCAAGCTATTTGTTAGGGATACGCTGGAACATACTGCTGCTATCCTGGGGAGACAGAGGGGTGTCGATGACGATGTTAAACATCATCATCCAGCACTGTTTTTCCTCCTCTGACTCCGCCGCGAAGTGGAAGTGTCGCTCCGGCGTGCGCAGCGTGAAGGCATAGCCAGGATCCCGGACGCTCTGAGGGACGCCGTCCCTGACCTTGAAGCCGCGGTCCTCGGGGCCAATGAAGATCTCGCCCTTGGGTGTAGGATCCTACAGGCAGCATGGGTTATACGTCATTGTCTCTTCACATGCAGTCTTAACAGCTCAATTTGCCGTTAAAATCCCCCCCCCCCAAAAATCAATTTAAGTACGAATGTTGGTCGCTGTAGGCCAGGGATAACGGCCGGTATATAGAGGCTTCATCGGCTTCACTGATCAGCCCACTCGGCTTGATGGGGCTAAAACATCGGGCCCAGTACACGGTAGGTTGGATGTATATTTAGAACGCTTTAACCAGTTTTGGTCATATCGCGTCAATGTGAAAAGGCAGGGAGAGTGGAGCCATGTCCCCAAGGGTAGCCCCCTACTCTTTGCAAAGAAGGACACGGGATCTTAATTTACTTTTTATTTTTCGTGCAAACAGAAATTGGGACCCATCCACAGGATATGGACCAGTGATAAGGGAACGTCCAGTGATGATGAGAGTACGTCCAGTGATGAGAGAACGACCATTGATGAAAGAACGACCAGTGATGAGAGAACGACCAGTGATGAGAGAACGACCAGCGATGAGAACGACCAGTGATAAGGGAACATCCAGTGATGAAAGAACGACCAGTGATGAGAGAACGACCAGTGATGAGAGAACGACCAGTGATGAGAGAACGACCAGCGATGAGAGAAAGTCCAGCGATGAGGGAACGGCCAGTGATGAGAGAAAGTCCTGTGATGAGAGAAAGTCCAGCGATGAGGAAACGACCAGTGATGAGAGAATGACCAGTGATGAGGGAACGACCAGTGATGAGAACGACCAGTGATAAGGGAACATCCAGTGATGAGAAAACGACCAGCGATGAGAGAACGACCAGCGATGAGAGAACGACCAGTGATGAGAGAACGACCAGTGATGAAAGAACGACCAGTGATAAGGGAACATCCAGTGATGAGAAAACGACCAGCGATGAGAGAACGACCAGCGATGAGAGAACGACCAGCGATGAGAGAACGACCAGTGATGAAAGAACGACCAGTGATGAAAGGACGACCAGTGATGAGAGAACGACCAGTGATAAGGGAACGACCAACAATGACCAGCGATGAGAGAACGACCAGTGATGAGAGAACGACCAGTGATGAGAGAACGACCAGCGATGAGAGAACTACCAGTTATGAGAGAAAGTCCAGTGATGAGAGAACGACCAGTGATGAGAGAACGACCAGTGATGAGAGAACGACCAGTGATGAACATGTGTTCATTGATGACAATACGTCCATTGATAAGAGTACGTCCAGTGATGACATTATGTCCATTGATGACCATATGTCCAGTAATATGAGTAACCGAGTACACAATGCTCACCAGAGGGTCTTCATAGTACATGAAGCTGCGTTTGTCGAGCGTGCACCAGCGCCGTCTGTAGGCGTCCCCCGGTCGTGGACCAGTCTTGCTCAGCCAGCCTTCCTTCATGAAGTCCCTCATCAGGTTTTGGGTCAACTACAATTGATCGTTATAAGTACACCGCTGTACAGTGTAAGGCCTCTGTGTGGTTGGTTGGTTGGTTATTCAGGACGCTTTAACCACTTTTGGTCCTATCGCGTCAATGGGAGAAGCAAGGGAGAGTGGAGCCATGTCCCCGGGGGTAACCCCCTACTCTTTATGAAGAAAGACATGGGCTCTTTATCCTGCGACCACACAGACATGGCCACAGCAGGGCTCGAACGACCGACCCACGTGCCGTTAGGCTCTCAGGTGACCAGAGCACTCAATGCGAGCGCTCTAGCCCACTGAGCTGTCGCGCCGGCCCCACCCTCTGTGTGGAGCTCGAGGGTAAAATACAATCCGATTTAAAATTACAGTGGACATTACACAATAAAATAAATGAAACGAAATGCGTTCTACGCCACCGTTAAGCACATTAGCTAAAATTGGCAAAGGCGATGTCGCTTTTTCAGATCCTCAATGTCGAAATGTGGGGGTCAATGTCGAATGTGGATTTTTCAAATATGCCTGTGTCGCGTGTCGCCGTTTACCCCTTCCAGACCCCTATGAATAATGATACGGGGTTGATTGTGACACATGCCCCAGACCCCACGCCATTGACCCATGAGCTGTTGATCTGCAGCTCAGCCTGGGGACCAGCCGAGCCAGGAACGCACCCAGATACAACTATAGAATAGGACATTTCGTGTAGCTAAATGATGCGCATGCTATATTGTCTACCATGACAGTTCTCGGAGTGGAGTGTTGCACTGACCTCATCCATAGGCGCCCCAGGGTAGGCGATGGCCAGTCGGGCCAGCTTGGCCGCCCGTATAGCTACGTACCAGTCAACAATATCCTGAGGGAAGATAGATGGCGATACACAAGGAAATCCAGGTTATAGTGCCTTCATTTAAGTAACAGAGTTCAGCGAAGGGGCCATCAGATATATTCCGCCTGATCTACGTATCTTAAGTGTTGCCCCTGCAATACCATACGTATGGTCTATACCGGCCAATACAATACAATAGGTCAGGTTGTACAATAATAATGATGGGAGAGGACTTAGTTAAAGACGCCAATTAACTGTTTGTTGACTGATATTTCTGAGCTCATAGCAGTCATTGGAAGCTCTGACCTCTGACCTACCTTTCCAGTCTCGGCATACACGAAGATACTCCGCGTCGTGCCCGCCGCTGGGAAGATGATCTGCATGGCATTGGGGTTGCCGACCTTCTCCGGCACCAAGGTCACATTTAGGTCATCGATGCGCAGTGAAGCTTTCGGAACTCGAGCCTGCAAGATCACGGCACTGCATGTACACTACATACTTACATTGAAAATACATTGTACATACCATATATATTCACGATATATCTGCTCAAGATGTGCTGACTAGCCAATAACGCCAAGGGTTAGGATACGCCAAGGCAAGAACATCTTGGATGGATGAATGGATTTCTTCAATTTTTGAAGTTCTTTCAGGCCCACAATACAACACAATGTTGACGTCATGACTGTGCCCCGTGCTTTTTTTTTACGTTTCGAACGTACGTGGGTGCATTGAAACAGCCATATTCCGAATGAAGTTTGTGTGACGCACTCGACGGCGCGGCCCACTTCTGATCGTATAGTAGGGCCGTGAGGTGAAGTCCCGATGGGGAAAACTGTAATTTCTAATGTACAACGCCCTAGTGATAAAAGATGTACCATGGCCCAGTGGTATTGGATGTACCATGCATGGCCCAGTGCCACTGGATGTACCATGGCCTAGTGATTAAGGACGTACCATGGCCCAATGGTACTAGATGTACAATGGCCCAGTGCTATTGGATGTACCATGGCCCAATGGCACTAGATGTACAATGGCCCAGTGCTATTGGATGTATCATGGCCCAGTGGTACTGGATGTACCATGGCCCAGTGGTACTGGATGTACCATGGCCCAGTGATTGAGGATGTACCATGGCCCAGTGGTATTGGATGTATCATGGCCCAGTGGTACTGGATGTATCATGGCCCAGTGGTACTAGATGTACCATGGCCCAGTGGTACTAGATGTACCATGGCCCAGTGGTACTGGATGTACCATGGCCCAGTGGTACTAGATGTACCATGGCCCAGTGGTACTGGATGTGTCATGGCCCAGTGGTACTGGATGTACCATGGCCCAGTGGTACTAGATGTACCATGGCCCAGTGGTACTGGATGTATCATGGCCCAGTGGTACTGGATGTACCATGGCCCAGTGGTACTAGATGTATCATGGCCCAGTGGTACTGGATGTACCATGGCCCAGTGATTAGGGATGTACCATGGCCCAGTGGTACTAGATGTACCATGGCCCAGTGCTATTGGATGTATCATGGCCCAGTGGTACTGGATGTATCATGGCCCAGTGCTACTAGATGTACCATGGCCCAGTGGTACTGGATGTACCATGGCCCAGTGGTACTGGATGTATCATGGCCCAGTGGTATTGGATGTACCATGGCCCAGTGGTACTAGATGTACCATGGCCCAGTGGTACTGGATGTATCATGGCCCAGTGGTATTGGATGTACCATGGCCCAGTGGTATTGATGTACCATGGCCCAGTGCTACTAGATGTACCATGGCCCAGTGGTACTAGATGTACCATGGCCCAGTGGTACTGGATGTATCATGGCCCAGTGGTATTGGATGTACCATGGCCCAGTGGTATTGATGTACCATGGCCCAGTGGTACTAGATGTACCATGGCCCAGTGCTACTAGATGTACCATGGCCCAGTGGTACTAGATGTACCATGGCCCAGTGGTACTGGATGTATCATGGCCCAGTGGTATTGGATGTACCATGGCCCAGTGGTATTGATGTACCATGGCCCAGTGGTATTGATGTACCATGGCCCAATGGTACTGGATGTATCATGGCCCAGTGGTACTGGATGTACCATGGCCCAGTGGTACTGGATGTATCATGGCCCAGTGGTACTGGATGTATCATGGCCCAGTGATTAAGGATGTACCATGGCCCAGTGGTATTGATGTACCATGGCCCAGTGCTACTAGATGTACCATGGCCCAGTGGTACTAGATGTACCATGGCCCAGTGGTACTGGATGTATCATGGCCCAGTGGTACTGGATGTACCATGGCCCAGTGGTATTGGATGTACCATGGCCCAGTGGTATTGATGTACCATGGCCCAGTGGTACTGGATGTACCATGGCCCAGTGGTAATGGATGTACCATGGCCCAGTGGTATTGATGTACCATGGCCCAGTGGTACTAGATGTACCATGGCCCAGTGGTACTGGATGTATCATGGCCCAGTGGTACTGGATGTACCATGGCCCAGTGGTACTGGATGTATCATGGCCCAGTGGTACTGGATGTACCATGGCCCAGTGGTACTGGATGTACCATGTCCCAGTGGTACTAGATGTACCATGGCCCAGTGGTATTGATGTACCATGGCCCAGTGGTACTGGAGGTACCATGGCCCAGTGGTACTGGAGGTACCATGGCCCAATGGTACTAGATGTACCATGGCCCAGTGGTACTGGAGGTACCATGGCCCAGTGGTACTGGAGGTACCGCGGCCCAGTGGTACTGGAGGTACCATGGCCCAGTGGTACTGGAGGTACCATGGCCCAGTGGTACTGGATGTATCATGGCCCAGTGGTACTGGAGGTACCATGGCCCAGTGGTACTGGAGGTACCATGGCCCAGTGGTACTGGAGGTACCATGGCCCAGTGGTACTGGATGTACCATGGCCCAGTGGTACTGGATGTACCATGGCCCAGTGGTACTAGATGTACCACGGCCCAGTGGTACTGGGTATATCATGGCCCAGTGGTACTGGATGTACCATGGCCCAGTGGTACTGGATGTACCATGGCCCAGTGGTACTGGATGTACCATGGCCCAATGGTACTAGATGTACCAAGGCCCAGTGGTCTTAGATGTACCACGGCCCAGTGGTACTGGGTATATCATGGTCCAGTGGTACTGGATGTACCATGGCCCAGTGGTACTGGATGTACCATGGCCCAATTGTACTAGATGTACCAAGGCCCAGTGGTACTAGATGTACAATGGCCCAGTGGTGCTGGATGTATCATGGCCCAATTGTACTAGTGTACCATGGCCTAGTGGTACTAGATGTATCATGGCCCAGTGGTACTAGATGTACCATGGCCCAGTGGTACTAGATGTACCATGGCCCAATGGTACTAGATGTACCATTGCCAAACAGTAGACCCAAGCCGATCGAGCAGCCATCACCATGGCGACCGCCCCGCCCCTCACTCACGTCTTCCTTGTTGTAGTACTTGATCGTGCTCTCGGTGGTGTCCAGGACGAACCTCCGCCTCTGGAAGCGCTTGTCGTCACGACCCCGCTTCATGAGGTAGCCCTCCCGGCGTGGGGCCAGGTACGGCTGCTTGTCGGGGTCCGCGAACTCCCCTCGCTCGTACTTGGCTCGTATCCACTGCTCCTTCAACACCCTGCCCAAGAAGTTAACACATGAAATGAATTGGTATTTTGGGCTGCTTTTGTGAACATGCGTGCACCAGGGTTAAATTGAGCAAAGGAACCTCCCGGGGGGATGAGGGACCAAATTCGATGGAACCCAATATTGATCTGCGGTCTAGTGCGCTAACCAGAGAGGCCCCTTGGAAACCCATGTACATTATGACGATGTATTACCTTGATTATAATCCTTGCATCTATCCCGATAACTGATGATAACTGAAAGGGGCACAACGTTGACAAATATCGTGTCGTTGATTGAATGAAAATAGCAGCATAAGGCCGATCCGATCGGATTGGCTGTATCCAAAGGAGGGAACTAGGCGTGGAATGTATGTGGTCCTGGATAGAAACAGAACAATGATTTGATTGGGGCTTATGGCAATTTCAATCTGTAAGGCTATATCGTGCCATCCCGGTTGGTACACTTGGGAGCTAGGCTTACAGTGCATCATTTTTCGTGGGTCGCTTGTAGCAAGGAGGTACATGTTGTTCATACTTCTGTTGGGCTCGTAAATTTCCCTCAGCCTCCATGATCTACAAGACAACAATGTACATTATTGTAACATAAAACTACATTTTTTGATTGGATATTTATATACATACACATTGTGTCTAGATATATCATGGTCAGACCAGCTAGGCGGGTGCATGGTACTATATCTGAAGTTGCTAAATGAGTATGCACTATAAATTACTTACATTTCTGAGATATACATATACACAGAAAAAAAACCCTCATGGCTAAAAAAAATTCAGAATACTTCTATACATGTGTTTCTGATATACTGTATGTTGTTAGCTTACCTGTCACTATAATGCTTGATAAATTAGTCAATACTGAATCAAAGCACTACAGACTGCTATAGCTGTAGATTTTATATACAAAATAATAATACCATCAGTTTTAATGTAATGCAAACAAAGGAGTATTAAATAATTACTTACTTGCAAAGCATTTTCATCCCAGTTGTCAAGTTTCAAAGATTTGGTGCGACTTATACCTGTGCCTAGGCTGCGATGCAGTCCTGCACAAGTTTGGCAGAGGAATACACCTAGATTACAAGACGCATACTGCACATCTGCAAAAAAGATCAGCATTATTATGACAACATTTATATCCTTACATTGTGAGATTGTAAGATCTCTTCAGGTTTCATAAAACAACTGTCGATTATCCCAAGTTTTGAAGATGGTTGTCTATCTATTAGTGCATGTTGGTCACATTGCCCCCCATATAATTCCCTTGGGGTAATAAGTTGTCCTACAATTGCTGTAATCAACTACTTTTTCTCTTTTCAAAAAAACTTTACTTATGTAGTGTAGTTAATAAAGTGTATTTTACTTATGTAGTGTAGTTAATAAAGTGTATTTTACTTATGTAGTGTAGTTAATAAAGTGTATTTAATGAAGTGTAGTTATTAATTTTCCTTCAGACTGTCACGACATTAACGTCTGATTTTCAGGCTAGGCTTCACTTAGCTGTACAGGCTAATTTTGGGATTACAAAAGTCAGGGTCCAGTTAGGGTAATCACAATTACGTACTAGGCATATAATACTGATTCATATCAGTAAGTAAAATGTATCTCCATATCCCTTCATAACTTATTGAAGTATATCATTTGTAATTTTGGTAGGATAAAAAAAGCAGAATAGGTATAAAAATAAAAGAATAAGATATATGATATATATAATATATAGCATATGCCATTAATTGAAATATATACTGCATTAAATCTAAGCTTACAATAATTTTTAGTGAGCTAGCTAGGCCCAGGTTCTTTAAGTCTAGTCTAGATAATGCTTATAAATCACAATATGGTAGTTCCATCTTTGAAACTTATAAGCTATGTACAACATCAAGCTATATGTAATGCTTGAGTGGTCGCATGTAAGATATGGCACTCACTTAAGTCCTAACCATCATTGCCTTTGTTAATTGCATGGCTTTGACACATTTGAGTAGGCCCTATAAGTATAACGTTAGTGAAGTGTATAGATCAACTAAATTTGGTAGATCTAAGCTTATATGCCTAAGACTAAGTTACTGGTTACTGACCTTTATCCCCACAATCTCCACAGACACTGTTGCCTGGTTTTTGTAAGATATCTTGCAAGGCCTTCTTGTCTGTCATGATAAATTTCAACTAAGATCACAAACTGTGGCGAAAGAATGTTGAGCGACTGAATTTCTGTCCGCTGGATCGGAGGATGGCCGGTGGGTGCTCACTCAAGTCTCTTGGCCACCCGACTTCCGCGTCCGTGTCCCTGTCAGCCACCTCTCGAGGGCTTCCCCGGCCCCCACCGTGACGTCATTTAGCCATGTCCAAATAAAGCACGGACCGGGGAAGCGCGGAAGACCGGAGTACAGACTTATACATACAGATATAGGCTACTAACGTTACTACCGGTATCGAGCTGTCTGGGTTTGTCCACATTCGATGGGTGACGACACGGTTGTGCATGACATGTTGGGGGGGGGGGGGGGGGAGGATTCACTTAAAAGTATATGATCCTTACAGTTTCTTCAAATTAAAATGAACTTGGCAAGGAGATCAATTTACTGCCGGCAAAGATATTAGTACACCAAGGTGTACTAATATCTTTGCTGCCGGGCCAAGTTTAGGTCAGACTTGCACGCATGGAGCGGTACGCGTACGACAGTGTGGGGGGGGGGGGGGGGGGACTACTCCATGCAGGGACAAACATTAACTTTGGATGCCGCCTGTCCTGTCGGGCACGCGGTGTTGAGATTGACCTGCCCGCCTGAAAATTTACCTGTCCTATCAAATTGTGAAACAATAACTTTGAAACAACTGATACATAATTTATTTACAAGGTCAAGGATGTCGACGATTCTGCAACGTCATTGTCGGAAAAGTGAGCGCTTATATGACTGAGCGCACAGTTTTCCGATGTTATATTGTCTGGGAAAGAAAACGAAAGCTACCATGCAGTTATTGTTCACATTGATCAGTGCCTGCAGGTTGTTGGCTCAGTGTAACTGCTTAACATTGAGAGATCGCAGTCTAAATCTTCACCTGCCCCGTCGGGCGGCATACAACCAGCATTCTGACCTGTCCGGACCTGTAATTCAACTGTCCCGGGCAGTCGGTTATGTCTCTCCCTGTACTCCTTGACGAGTGCCGTAAACGAAAAAATGTAAAGAAAAGAGGGAAAAGAGTTCAATGCAAATTCAGGTTCCGCTAGCCAAATCACGTAATACGGCCACCACGTGGGGATCACGTGGCGTTTTCGTGGCGCCAATAGTACTTCGCCACGTGGCCACGAAGCAGTTAATGTTGTATCCTATGGTGGAACGTACGTATTCCCCCTATAGCGAATCACCACGTCTGTACGACTTTGGACTGCGTTCGGTTACATACCTGTGATAAGGCGCTACTCTCATAAAATATAACTTTATTCAGTGGTAGGCTACTAGCATACCCTATGTCGTCAGGGGCGTGTGCAGGAATTCTTGAAATGGGAGGGGGGGGGGGGGGTGGGGGGAGCACAATTAAGTTGTAACAAAATACGTGTGACAGCCTGACACAGCCTGAGCAGGTGCCCGTGGTGCCCAAAATTTGAAGGTGGGGGGTGTGGTGGGAGGAGGGGGGGGGAGGTATATCTTAGGATAAGAAAGAAAACGTAGGCATGAGCCCCTATAGAACTGCGCCCCCCCCCATCCATGGCCAGGGGGAACATACCTTGAAAAAGGGATGGGGCACAGATATATCTTAGAGTCTGAAACGGGGAACACATGTGTTTGGGCCCAACTCGTCATAGTGACGAAACCGTCAGACCACACGGTCTGAGCCGTCTAGGAGCAAATGTACAGTTTCACATTGTGCCTCGATCGCAGTGTCTGTTCATGGGGGCTATGAATATATGAGGCAGTAACTCTTCAGTTTCAGATATATTTAAGTGCTTTCATAAACGATGGAATATGGGTACCCCCCCCCCCCCCACCTCCGGGTCCACCCCTTGGAACCTTCTATTCCAAGAAACCTTAGATTTCCGTATTTTCCTGCGCCTTAATACGCAAATTTCGGCCTACCATAGGTCTCTAATTGTCAATCAATCAATCCTTTAGCCCCGAGTGGCCCCGCCCTGTCTCCTTCAGAAACGCCACGCAGGGTTGTGTGAGCGATAACCGGGATGGTTGAAATTAAAGTTTAAACTGTATATTTCTACCAAGGTATGACGTTTTGGTCACTATGACGTTTTGGGTTCTAACACACGTGCCCCATGTGCCCCCCCCCCCCCATAGACACGCCCATACATGGTCATACTACATCACGGTGCCCATGCGTCATATAATTTAAGTCAAAAAGTGCAGATGGTAGGCTACGGAACATGTGCGCGCTTCAGGTCTGACGTACTGCCAGATCTCTCGTGAGTCACATGACGCAACTTTCTTAGAAAATTAATTCCTAATTATATATTAGTGGAGGTTTATAATAGGTATTGATCTGACAGCAAAAACGAATGTAAGGTTTTAAGAAGTAAGTGATAATTATCAAATGTCATGCCGCACCCAGCCGCCCATCAGACCATGGTCATGCCAAATAGTCTTTGCAAGCCCTAAGGTTCGTCTTATGCTACTTTTAAAGACTTCATCTTCTTTTACCAGATACATCTTTTTGTATGCTTATTAGAACGCAGTAATAAAAAAAACGTCTTTTCGGGATACTTTTTCTATAAAAAAAAGTTAGTTAGAAGCACCTACCCCCCCCTCCTATTACACTTTAACATGGCGGACTATTGGATTTTCGGGTATTTTCACCTATTTTTGATTATAACAAAACAAGACGGTCAGTTTTGCGCAAGGAGTACTTTGTTATATATTTGTTATATATATGGCATTATGTCAAACCTGGAGCGCACAAATGTGCAGGTCACCTACGTCACGAGCTTTTACACGCATTCTTTTTTTCATGTTTTTGTGCCCCCCTACCCAACCCCTTCAAGAATTCCGGCAAACGCCCATAGCTGACACAGATTGCTAGGATAACGTACAATTTTATTCCTTTAACACTGAAATCATTCCGACTGTGTGTTCAGTCTGCCTGCGCTGCTCGTGTCCTACTGCTGTATTACACTGTTTGATAGGCGCCATATATCTGTCACTGTGCTCACTGCGGGCCTTATGTAGGTCATTATAGGCGCTATTTATGGGCGTTGTGTAGGCCAATCCTCACAGTAATGGCTATATAGGTCATTATAGGCGCTATATATAGGTCACTGTGGGCGTTGTGTAGGTCAGTCCTCACAGTAGGGGCTATGTAGATCATTATAGGCGCTATATATAGGTCACTGTGGGCGTTGTGTAAGTCTATCCTCACAGTAGGGGCTATATATGTCATTATAGGCGCTATATATAGGTCGCTGGGCCTCATAGTAGGCGCTATATAGGTCATTGTAGGCGCTACATTGGGTCCTTGTGTGGACTGCAGACGTTATCTAGTTCTTATTAGGCGCTATATACAGGTCACTGTACTCACTAGACGTTATGTAGGTCAGTCCCCACAGTAAACGCTATGTAGGTCATCATAGGCGCCATATACAGGTCACTGTACTCACTAGACGTTCTGTAGGTCAGTACTCACAGAAAGCGCTATGTAGGTCATTATAGGCGCTATATATAGGTCACTACTCACTAGACGTTATGTACGTCAGTCCCCACAGTAAGCGCTATGTAGGTCATTATAGGCGGTATATATAGGTCACCGTATTCACTAGACGTTCTGTAGGTCAGTACTCACAGAAAGCGCTATGTAGGTCATTATAGGCGCTATATATAGGTCACTACTCACTAGACGTTATGTACGTCAGTCCTCACAGAAAGCGCTATGTTGGTCATCATAGGCGCTATTTACAGGTCACTGTACTCACTAGACGTTATGTAGGCCAGTCCTCACAGTAAGCGCTATGTAGGTCAGCATAGGCGCTATTTACAGGTCACTGTACTGACTGTAGACGTTACGTAGGTCAATGTGCTCACTGTAGGCGCTATGTAGGTCAATGTGTTCACTGTAGGCGATATGCAGGTCAATGTGCTCACTGTAGGCGATGTGTAGGTCAATGTTCTCACTGTAGGCGCTATGTAGGTCAATGTGCTCACTGTAGGCGATGTGTAGGTCAATATGCTCTCTGTAGGCGCTATGTAGGTCAATGTGCTCACTGTAGGCGATGTGTAGGTCAATGTCTTCAATGTAGGCGCTATGTAGGTCAATGTGCTCACTGTAGGCGATGTGTAGGTCAATGTGCTCACTGTAGGCGTTATGAGGGTCAATGTGCTCACTGTAGGCGATGTGTAGGTAAATGTGCGCACTGTAGGTCAATGTGCTCACCATAGGTCATTGTAGGCGACGTGTGCGTCAAGTATTAAAGAAATGTCTGCGTTACAACGTCAAAGACTGGATCAACGCAGTGCACCAAAAACCCACACCTCCCCCAAAAAAGATCCACAGTGATGTAAAAAGTGTCCAACAACATGCCCCTTTATTTGGAACATGTCCAACGATCGCTACCCGGAACCCCGGTACCGGTCCCCATTTCTGTACTGCCCCCCCCCCCCCCCCTCCACCGCCCGACCACCCTCCAGCCACACGCGGAAAGCAGGAAGTTGTGTTGTCGCGGTGTATATATATACATGTATATATAGATCGGGTTTCCTTGTCGGCGTTTTCGCTGTCACTCACATAAGCAAAGGGCTCTCTTAGAAACAGAATACCTCCAAAAATATCAATATATAGTAATACTAATACTACTAATAAGACACTCATAGAAGAAATAGCTGAAAAATACAAATATTCTAGTATTCAAGGTTAGGTTTGCGGAGACACACATGTATAAAGGTTACTGTGTCAAACAGCTTTATGTACACAAAACAGAGAAGATGTGTCAGCCTGTGTCTCTTATGTTCATCGCAGCAACAGTTTCATTGCTATATCAAAGACACTGGTAAAACAAAACGATGTGCTTTGTTTACAAGTTTATTAGGCGAACTTATACACACCATACACACCATTTGCACCTTGGCGGAACAATTACACAGTCAATATGAGCTTCTTATTCCATTTTGTCTTGGCCACAGCCATTAAGCTCCCACCACCCCCTGAGACACATAAATACCATCAAGTGTAATTCACAAATAAATGAATTCATCAAGTGTAAGACCATAATGTTTGTATTGTATATGGGAAATTCTATCTGATTAAATACAGTTTAGCTTCAACGTAAAAAAAGTTAAGAGCCAGTCAAAACCAGCCATCGTGGACAGGATTCAACCGTGCCGCCATCACGGCGTCCGAGCAGGGTCACCAAGGTCACTCGCATTGTAAGGTCACTCAGTCCAGGAAAAATATGTTGTTGAAGTGTGTGGCACACAACTTCTTCACTTCTTCTGCAAATAGATACAGACAACTACATAACAAAGAAATATGTTGTTGGCCCAACTGGAGCAGGTCGTATGGGAATGTGTAGCTTCCTTATGCACTACGTCACCAAAATTCGGGCATCGCTGCTGTTTTTTGCTTTGCTTTCATATATGATAACATATCTATTTCGTACAGTTAACATCCACACAGTCAAATAAGGCGACATTTCTCTGACAGATGTTGAACATCATAACACAGGCAGAAAATTGCTATGTGAATAACTCTAAGACATCTTATACGCCGAACATAATAATCTGGCCCCTCCCCACACCACGAACCCAGTTTAAAAGGGGAGACGGAGCAGGCTGTATATACCACAGTCTACCAGAACGACATGTTCAAGGCGTACCCACCGTTTATTTCTATGAGGTTAGCACTCTTCTGGTTCAGGATGACGTAGAATTCGCGCTGGTCCGACTTCTTGCTGACCACCCAGCAGTCCGAACACGTCTTCACGATGGTCTCGCCGTCCTCCACACGCGTCACCCTGGGATACGACAAAACAGTCAGGGTCATCACCAGGGCAACGTCACAACAGTCAGGGTCATTACCAGGGCAACGTCACAACAGTCAGGGTCATCACCAGGGCAACGTCACAACAGTCAAGGTCATCACCAGGGCAACGTCATAACAGTCAGGGTCATGACCAGGGAAAAGTCACAACAGTCAGGGTCCTCACCAGGGCAACGTCACAACAGTCAGGGTCATCAACAGGGCAACGTCACAACAGTCAGGGTCATCACCAGGGCAACGTCACAACAGTCAGGGTCATCACCAGGGCAACGTCACAGCAGTCAGGGTCATCACCAGGGCAACGTCACAACCGTCAGGGTCATCACCAGGGCAACGTCACAACAGTCAGCGTCATCACCAGGGCCACGTCACAACATCGTCATCTGTACCATTACTGAAATGTACATCGTCATCTGTAGCATTGCTGAAAGCGGCGTGACGGCGTGTAACCGTGGCGGGAGAAGGACGCACGTTTTGAGGTCATGGTTGAGGTCAGCGAGCAGACGCAGGACGTCGGGCGGCACGTTGACGTGGGTGGTCCTCTTGCCGTCCCCGCAGTGAATGGTCGTCTTCTGGGCAAGGTTCATGTGGTTGAAATAGACGTACTTGAACTGTGCCTCCGCCGCGCTGTGTGAAACACACAAACATAACACACAGCTCAAAGGTCATACTAAGCTGTACATATCTCAACCTCAGTTTGGAGAACGAACAATTATCATAAGGTAACATGCATTATAGAAGGAGTACGCATGCACAGATCCAAAGATTTTTCACCTGATATAAATCCTGATATAAATCCTAAATAAATCCTTTTGCTCAATAGAAGTATTATCATCTATAATGTTTTTAATTAAATCATTTTTAATGGTCACAAAAGATACCTCCTTTGTTATTTTATATCTTTTTATTGTTATGTTTGTTGAGGAGGCCCTGCTCGATAGCTATCCCTCTTAGGGGAAACTTCGTTAATAGAACCATGTTTAAATTACATAGATACAAAATACACATTACATAAGGTTTTCTAAGAGCACTGAGAGATCACAAGCTTACATTAAGCGATCACAGGTGGTTACAGTCATCATACCTTGTCGGCTTCTTGGCATACTGATCACCAATGTCCGACGCCAAGGAACTTAACTGCGGCCCAAGAAATCTATCTAACTTCTGGAATAGTTCGAAGTTTAATTGAACGTCTCCTGAAAGAAAAATAATTCATATAAGCAGATCAGTTTAATAATAGTCATGATAAAAGGCTTTATTTCCTCCATGTTCTAGAGAGCAAAGCATACAAAATAATAATATTCATAATACCAGCATGGGTAACAGTTTGCCCACAATTACGCCAACAGTGCCAAGCTGTGGGGTGTCATATAGTTGTTCAGAGATATTAAACCCCGGTATCCGATGCAGGGCTGTTTCATGTCGTGTATGTCATGCCGTCTCACGGGGTTTCCTAGTCCGGCGTGGCGTGGCGTGGCGCGATCTCCATATCGATCACAATTTATATGAATTTGGGTTCAACTTTTCACCAAGCGCACGCCTTAAACTGTGACAGCTACCTGGATTTAGTAAGATTCTCAGCGATCTGCATATTATTATTATTATTATTCGCCATCTGTTGTTCAGCGCACCATCATTACTATATACACACTCCCCACTATATGTTCCATATCCTTGTGTGCCACACTTCGTTCATATATCTATAGTCTTTTATGTTATTTTTACGAGTGGATATGATATATTACAAGGGGGTGGGGATGGTAGCAAGGTTATAACGGGAGTGGGGGACGGGATGCGCACGCACTGACCCTTGACGACGAGGCAGATGGAGGCGCTGAGGGCCTTGTACACCAGCAGATAGCACTCCCCCTGCGCGGGGGTCGCCGTGACGTACACACGAGGGATCTTGCCGGGCTGACTCTCATCCTTCACGTTAGGCGGACCCAAGATGAACCTGAGAATGAACGAGACATGGCCAGCCTATCACGTGACATGCTGTCTACACCCTGGACAAAAAGACATGGCCACCCTGGTACCCTGTGACATGCTATCTACACCCTACACAAAAAGACATGGCCACCCTGGTAGCGCGTGACATGCTATCTACACCCTACACAAAATGACATGGCCACCCTGGTACCCAGTGACATGCTATCTACACCCTACAAAAAAGATATGGCCACCCTGGTACCCAGTGACATGCTATCTACACCCTACACAAAAAGATATGGCCACCCTGGTACCCAGTGACATGCTATCTACACCCTACACAAAAAGATATGGCCACCCTGGTAGCGCGTGACATGCTATCTACACCCTACACAAAACCCAATTAAAAAATCTACACCGTTCATAACGCGAAGAAGCTTTGCTTGAACTCTCTTCACAAGAGTCTTCAACTCGTTACTCTTCATAACGAGACACAAAAGAGTTATACAACGTAGAAAAATGTATAGAGATAGCACTAAGACGTTTGGACGGTTAATTGTTAGTTTGTTATCCCCTGAGTACATTATGCCATGTAAACTAACTCACACATGTAATTGATTTTTTTGTATTTACCAATGGGCCAACGGCCTTTCAGTATTCAATGACAGCATAGGTAACGTTATAACGAGATAAACCGTCATCATCATCACTTGTAACAACCATTAAGGAATCACTCACATATAGCTTTATATCACACCAGTTTTAGAGAGAGATAGGCTTTCATCTCGAAATCAATACAATAAATGGGCGTTTTAAATGCATTTGCGCACACAAAGGCTGAAGAGGGTTATTTTGTCCTTGGAGTCGGACAGGGTGGGGAGGGGGTGTCGGTTAGCGCTGCCCACTGACCTGCCGTAATGTGTGTTGCCGGGGAGGCCTTGGAGGTTGGAGGTGCTGCCCCCTGACTGCGTGCTCTGGAACTCGTGCTCCATGCAGGACGGCAGGAGACTCGTCGTCAGATAGGTGTACAGCGTCCGCATGTCCTCCTGCTCCAGACCGCTCCTGAAGGATCATGTATGTACATATATTGTACTACTCTACGCTCTACAAGCAGTACAGATGACCAGACCAGTTGGTCATTATACAGTACAGCACAGTCAGACACAGACCAGACCAGTTGGTCATTATAGAGTACAGCACAGTCAGACACAGACCAGACCAGTTGGTCATTATACAGTACAGCACAGTCAGACACAGACCAGACCAGTTGGTCATTATACAGTACAGCACAGTGAGATACTGACTAGACCAGTTGGTCATTATACAGTACAGCACAGTGAGACACTGACTAGACCATTTGGTAATTATACAGTACAGCTCAGTGAGACACTGACTAGACCAGTTGGTCATTATACAGTACAGCTCAGTGAGATACTGACTAGACCAGTTGGTCATTATACAGTACAGCTCAGTGAGATACTGACTAGACCAGTTGGTCATTATACAGTACAGCTCAGTGAGATACTGACTAGACCATTTGGTTATTATACAGTACAGCACAGTGAGACACTGACTAGACCAGTTGGTCATTATACAGTACAGCACAGTGAGACACTGACCATACCAGCTGGTCATTATACAGTACAGCACAGTGAGACACAGACCAGACCAGTCGGTCATTATACAGTACAGCACAGTGAGACACTGACCAGACCAGTTGGTCATTATACAGTACAGCACAGTGAGACACTGACCATACCAGCTGGTCATTATACAGTACAGCACAGTGAGATACTGACTAGACCAGTTGGTCATTATACAGTACAGCACAGTGAGACACTGACTAGTCCAGTTGGTCATTATACAGTACAGCACAGTGAGACACTGACCAAACCAGCTGGTCATTATATATTACAGCACAGTGAGATACTGACCAGACCAGTTGGGTCATGATACAGTACAGCACAGTGAGATACTGACTAGACCAGTTGGTCATTATACAGTACAGCACAGTGAGACACTGACCAGACCAGTTGGTCATTATACAGTACAGCACAGTGAGATACTGACTAGACCAGTTGGTCATTATACAGTACAGCACAGTGAGACACTGACTAGTCCAGTTGGTCATTATACAGTACAGCACAGTGAGACACTGACCAAACCAGCTGGTCATTATATATTACAGCACAGTGAGATACTGACCAGACCAGTTGGGTCATGATACAGTACAGCACAGTGAGATACTGACTAGACCAGTTGGTCACTATACAGTACAGCACAGTGAGACACTGACCAGACCAGTTGGTCATTATACAGTACAGCACAGTGAGACACTGACCAGACCAGCTGGTCATTATAGAGTACAGCACAGTCAGACACAGACCAGACCAGTTGGTCATTATACAGTACAGCACAGTCTGACACAGACCAGACCAGTTGGTCATTATACAGTACAGCACAGTGAGATACTGACTAGACCAGTTGGTCATTATACAGTACAGCACAGTGAGACACTGACTAGACCATTTGGTAATTATACAGTACAGCTCAGTGAGACACTGACTAGACCAGTTGGTCATTATACAGTACAGCTCAGTGAGATACTGACTAGACCAGTTGGTCATTATACAGTACAGCTCAGTGAGATACTGACTAGACCAGTTGGTCATTATACAGTACAGCTCAGTGAGATACTGACTAGACCATTTGGTTATTATACAGTACAGCACAGTGAGACACTGACTAGACCAGTTGGTCATTATACAGTACAGCACAGTGAGACACTGACCATACCAGCTGGTCATTATACAGTACAGCACAGTGAGACACAGACCAGACCAGTTGGTCATTATACAGTACAGCACAGTGAGACACTGACCAGACCAGTTGGTCATTATACAGTACAGCACAGTGAGACACTGACCATACCAGCTGGTCATTATACAGTACAGCACAGTGAGATACTGACTAGACCAGTTGGTCATTATACAGTACAGCACAGTGAGACACTGACTAGTCCAGTTGGTCATTATACAGTACAGCACAGTGAGACACTGACCAAACCAGCTGGTCATTATATATTACAGCACAGTGAGATACTGACCAGACCAGTTGGGTCATGATACAGTACAGCACAGTGAGATACTGACTAGACCAGTTGGTCATTATACAGTACAGCACAGTGAGACACTGACCAGACCAGTTGGTCATTATACAGTACAGCTCAGTGAGATACTGACTAGACCAGTTGGTCATTATACAGTACAGCACAGTGAGACACTGACTAGTCATGTTGGTCATTATACAGTACAGCACAGTGAGACACTGACCAAACCAGCTGGTCATTATATATTACAGCACAGTGAGATACTGACCAGACCAGTTGGGTCATGATACAGTACAGCACAGTGAGATACTGACTAGACCAGTTGGTCATTATACAGTACAGCACAGTGAGACACTGACCAGACCAGTTGGTCATTATACAGTACAGCACAGTGAGACACTGACCAGACCAGCTGGTCATTATACAGTACAGCACAGTGAGACACTGACCAGACCAGTTGGTCATTATACAGTACAGCACAGTGAGACACTGACCAGACCAGTTGGTCATTATACAGTACAGCACAGTGAGACACTGCCCAGACCAGTTGGTCATTATACAGTACAGCACAGTGAGACACTGACCAGACCAGTTGGTCATTATACAGTACAGCACAGTGAGACACTGACCATACCAGCTGGTCATTATACAGTACAGCACAGTGAGACACTGACCAGACCAGTTGGTCATTATACAGTACAGCACAGTGAGACACTGACCAGACCAGCTGGTCGTTGTAGAGGAAGGCGGTGTAGTTGACTTGTGGGAAGGAGGCCTCGAGGAGGTTGATAAAGCACTGGATCCTGAGGTACGTGTTCTTGTCGAGCGGCAGGAAGTGAATCCCGTGGAACACATCCAGAATGTCACTCTGATTCAGCTTCAACGTCAGCAGATACTACAGAAAGAAATCAATACACGATATACATTCAGAAGGCTGTGTATCATGCCTGGTTAATTCAGAAGGCTGTGTATAACGCCTGGTTAATTCAGAAGGCTGTGTATAACGCCTGGTTAATTCAGAAAGCTGTGTATAACGCCTGGTTAATTCAGAAGGCTGTGTATCATGTCTGGTTAATTCACAAGGCTGTGTATAACGCCTGGTTAATTCACAAGGCTGTGTATAACGCCTGGTTAATTCAGAAGGCTGTGTATCATGCCTGGTTAATTCAGAAGGCTGTGATGCCTGGTTAATTCAGAAGGCTGTGTATAATGCCTGGGTAATTCAGAAGGCTGTGTATAACGCCTGGTTAATTCACAAGGCTGTGTATAACGCCTGGTTAATTCAGAAGGCTGTGTATAATGCCTGGGTAATTCAGAAGGCTGTGATGCCTGGTTAATTCAGAAGGCTGTGTATAATGCCTGGGTAATTCAGAAGGCTGTGTATCATGCCTGGTTAATTCAGAAGGTTGTGTATCATGCCTGGTTAATTCAGAAGGCTGTGTATAACGCCTGGTTAATTCAGAAGGCTGTGTATCATGTCTGGTTAATTCACAAGGCTGTGTATAACGCCTGGTTAGTTCAGAAGGCTGTGTATCATGCCTGGTTAATTCAGAAGGCTGTGTATCATGCCTGGTTAATTCAGAAGGCTGTGTATAACGCCTGGTTAATTCAGAAGGCTGTGTATCATGCCTGGTTAATTCAGAAGGCTGTGTATAACGCCTGGTTAATTCAGAAGGCTGTGTATCATGCCGGGTTATTCAGAAGGCTGTGTATCATGCCTGGTTAATTCAGAAGGCTGAGTATCATGCCTGGTTAATTCAGAAGGCTGTGTATCATGCCTGGTTAATTCAGAAGGCTGTGTATCATGCCTGGTTAATTCAGAAGGCTGTGTATCATGCCTGGTTAATTCAGAAGGCTGTGTATCATGCCTGGTTAATTCAGAAGGCTGTGTATCATGCCTGGTTAATTCAGAAGGCTGTGTATCATGCCTGGGTAATTCGGAAGGCTGTGTATAACGCCTGGTTAATTCAGAAGGCTGTGTATAATGCCTGGTTAATTCAGAAGGCTGTGTATAATGTCTGGTTAATTCAGAAGGCTGTGTATCATGCCTGGTTAATTCAGAAGGCTGTGTATAACGCCTGGTTAATTCAGAAGGCTGTGTATCATGCCTGGTTAATTCAGAAGGCTGTGTATAACGCCTGGGTAATTCAGAAGGCTGTGTATCATGCCTGGTTAATTCAGAAGGCTGTGTATCATGCCTGGTTAATTCAGAAGGCTGTGTATCATGCCTGGTTAATTCAGGAGGCTGTGTATAACGCCTGGTTAATTCAGAAGGCTGTGTATCATGCCTGGTTAATTCTTAAACAAAAAAAAGTAGCAAGGCTCTCGACAACTCTCGTTTATCGCCATTGTCTGTCACGAACCATTGCTTCAGCATAGCTCACGTATGACTTACGCCTACAACAATCCATTTCGTGTGTTCTAACATGGAAGGTGAACCCGTCTCAACAAGCTGCAGGGACATACATAGTATTATTACACACCTTGGAAAAGAAGTGTTCCAATCGGAGTCTGAGCCCAGAGACTGTATGCTTGCCCACGATATTCGCCATCGTGCCATTGAATAGCTGGAAGGCAACAGTTAATATCAGACGTTAATCTCACGCTGGTCTAGTCTCCTGGAGCCCCGCGTGTGAGTCACTGAGTCCTGGTCAGGCCACTGAACCCCGTGTGTGAGTCACTGAGTCCTGGTCAGGCCACTGAGTCCTGGTCAGGCCACTGAGTCCTGGTCAGGCCACTGAATCCTGGTCAGGCCACTGAGCCCTGTGTGTGAGTCACTGAGTTTTGGTCAGGCCACTGAGGCCTGTGTGTGAGTCACTGAGTCCTGGTCAGGCCACTGAGTCCTGGTCAGGCCACTGAGTCCTGGTCAGGCCACTTAGCCCTGTGTGTGAGTCACTGAGTCCTGGTCAGGCCACTGAGGCCTGTGTGTGAGTCACTGAGTCCTGGTCAGGCCACTGAGCCCTGTGTGTGAGTCACTGAGTCCTGGTCAGGCCACTGAGCCCTGTGTGTGAGTCACTGTGTCCTGGTCAGGCCACTGAGCCCTGTGTGTGAGTCACTGAGTCCTGGTCAGGCCACTGAGTCCTGGTCAGGCCACTGAGGCCTGTGTGTGAGTCACTGAGTCCTGGTCAGGCCACTGAGCCCTGTGTGTGAGTCACTGAGTCCCGGTCAGGCCACTGAGCCCTGTGTGTGAGTCACTGTGTCCTGGTCAGGCCACTGAGCCCCGTGTGTGAGTCACTGTGTCCTGGTCAGGCCACTGAGCCCCGTGTGTGAGTCACTGAGTCCTGGTCAGGCCACTGAGCCCTGTGTGTGAGTCACTGAGTCCTGGTCAGGCCACTGAGTCCTGGTCAGGCCACTGAGTCCTGGTCAGGCCACTGAGTCCTGGTCAGGCCACTGAATCCTGGTCAGGCCACTGAGCCCTGTGTGTGAGTCACTGAGTTTTGGTCAGGCCACTGAGGCCTGTGTGTGAGTCACTGAGTCCTGGTCAGGCCACTGAGTCCTGGTCAGGCCACTGAGTCCTGGTCAGGCCACTTAGCCCTGTGTGTGAGTCACTGAGTCCTGGTCAGGCCACTGAGGCCTGTGTGTGAGTCACTGAGTCCTGGTCAGGCCACTGAGCCCTGTGTGTGAGTCACTGAGTCCTGGTCAGGCCACTGAGCCCTGTGTGTGAGTCACTGTGTCCTGGTCAGGCCACTGAGCCCTGTGTGTGAGTCACTGAGTCCTGGTCAGGCCACTGAGTCCTGGTCAGGCCACTGAGGCCTGTGTGTGAGTCACTGAGTCCTGGTCAGGCCACTGAGCCCTGTGTGTGAGTCACTGAGTCCCGGTCAGGCCACTGAGCCCTGTGTGTGAGTCACTGTGTCCTGGTCAGGCCACTGAGCCCCGTGTGTGAGTCACTGAGTCCTGGTCAGGCCACTGAGCCCTGTGTGTGAGTCACTGAGTCCTGGTCAGGCCACTGAGTCCTGGTCAGGCCACTGAGTCCTGGTCAGGCCACTGAGTCCTGGTCAGGCCACTGAATCCTGGTCAGGCCACTGAGCCCTGTGTGTGAGTCACTGAGTTTTGGTCAGGCCACTGAGGCCTGTGTGTGAGTCACTGAGTCCTGGTCAGGCCACTGAGCCCTGTGTGTGAGTCACTGAGTCCTGGTCAGGCCACTGAGGCCTGTGTGTGAGTCACTGAGTCCTGGGCAGGCCACTGAGCCCTGTGTGTGAGTCACTGTGTCCTGGTCAGGCCACTGAGCCCTGTGTGTGAGTCACTGACTCCTGGTCAGGCCACTGAGTCCTGGTCAGGCCACTGAGGCCTGTGTGTGAGTCACTGAGTCCTTGTCAGGCCACTGAGCCCTGTGTGTGAGTCACTGTGTCCTGGTCAGGCCACTGAGGCCTGTGTGTGAGTCACCGAGTCCTGGTCAGGCCACTGAGCCCTGTGTGTGAGTCACTGTGTCCTGGTCAGGCCACTGAGCCCCGTGTGTGAGTCACCAAGTCCTGGTCAGGCCACTGAGCCCTGTGTGTGAGTCACTGTGTCCTGGTCAGGCCACTGAGCCCCGTGTGTGAGTCACCGAGTCCTGGTCAGGCCACTGAGCCCCGTGTGTGAGTCACTGAGTCCTGGTCAGGCCACTGAGCCCTGTGTGTGAGTCACTGAGTCCTGATCAGGCCACTGAGTCGTGTGTGTGAGTCACTGAGTCCCGGTCAGGCCACTGAGCCCTGTGTGTGAGTCACTGTGTCCTGGTCAGGCCACTGAGCCCCGTGTGTGAGTCACGGAGTCCTGGTCAGGCCACTGAGCCCTGTGTGTGAGTCACCGAGTCCTGGTCAGGCCACTGAGCCCTGTGTGTGAGTCACTGAGTCCTGGTCAGGCCACTGAGCCCTGTGTGTGAGTCACTGTGTCCTGGTCAGGCCACTGAGCCCCGTGTGTGAGTCACTGAGTCCTGGTCAGGTCACTGAGCCCTGTATGCGAGTCACTGAGTCCTGGTCAGGCCACTGAGTCCTGGTCAGGCCACTGAGGCCTGTGTGTGAGTCACTGAGCCCTGGTCAGGCCACTGAGCCCCGTGTGTGAGTCACTGAGTCCTGGTCAGGCCACTGAGCCCTGTATGCGAGTCACTGAGTCCTGGTCAGGCCACTGAGTCCTGGTCAGGCCACTGAGGCCTGTGTGTGAGTCACTGAGCCCTGGTCAGGCCACTGAGCCCTGTGTGTGAGTCACTGAGTCCTGGTCAGGCCACTGAGCCCTGTATGCGAGTCACTGAGTCCTGGTCAGGCCACTGAGTCCTGGTCAGGCCACTGAGGCCTGTGTGTGAGTCACTGTGTCCTGGTCAGGCCACTGAGCCCCGTGTGTGAGTCACTGTGTCCTGGTCAGGCCACTGAGCCCTGTGTGTGAGTCACTGTGTCCTGGTCAGGCCACTGAGCCCCGTGTGTGAGTCACTGTGTCCTGGTCAGGCCACTGAGCCCTGTGTGTGAGTCACTGAGTCCCGGTCAGGCCACTGAGCCCTGTGTGTGAGTCACTGAGTCCTGGGCAGGCCACTGAGCCCCGTGTGTGAGTCACTGTGTCCTGGTCAGGCCACTGAGCCCTGTGTGTGAGTCACTGAGTCCCGGTCAGGCCACTGAGTCCTGGTCAGGCCACTGAGCCCTGTGTGTGAGTCACTGAGTCCTGGTCAGGCCACTGAGCCCCGTGTGTGAGTCACTGTGTCCTGGTCAGGCCACTGAGCCCTGTGTGTGAGTCACTGAGTCCCGGTCAGGCCACTGAGCCCTGTGTGTGAGTCACTGAGTCCCGGTCAGGCCACTGAGTCCCGGTCAGGCCACTGAGTCCTGGTCAGGCCACTGAGCCCTGTGTGTGAGTCACTGAGTCCCGGTCAGGCCACTGAGTCCCGGTCAGGCCACTGAGTCCTGGTCAGGCCACTGAGCCCTGTGTGTGAGTCACTGAGTCCCGGTCAGGCCACTGAGCCCTGTGTGTGAGTCACTGAGTCCCGGTCAGGCCACTGAGCCCTGTGTGTGAGTCACTGTGTCCTGGTCAGGCCACTGAGCCCTGTGTGTGAGTCACTGAGTCCTGATCAGGCCACTGAGGTGTGTTTTTTTTACTTTGAATATTTTATTACTTAGACCTGTGTGTTATCTTTACTGCAAACAATTTATAACTGAGGCCTGTGTGTTATCTTTACTGCAAACACTTTATAACTGAGGCCTGTGTGTTATCTTTACTGCAAACACTTTATAACTGAGGCCTGTGTGTTATCTTTACTGCAAACACTTTATAACTGAGGCCTGTGTGTTATCTTTACTGCAAACACTTTATAACTGAGGCCTGTGTGTTATCTTTACTGCAAACACTTTATAACTGAGGCCTGTGTGTTATCGTTACAGTAAACACTTTATAACTGAGGCCTGTGTGTTATCTTTACTGCAAACACTTTATAATTGAGGCCTGTATGTTATGTTTACAGTAAACACTTTATCACTTAGGCCTTTGTGTTTTCTTTACCTTAAACATTTGGTAGCATTGACTGAGGACGGCTTCATACACGGAGTCCTGGACATCGTCCTCATGGTACTCCAGAAACGTCTGGTGCTCCTTGGTCTTCTGGCTGTACGGCACCCCTACTGTCTGCAGGGACACAGAAAGGAAATGTTGGTCTTCTGGCTGTACGGCACCCCTACTGTCTGCAGGGACACAGAAAGGCAATGTTGGTCTTCTGGCTGTACGGCACCCCTACTGTCTGCAGGGACACAGAAAGGCAATGTTGGTCTTCTGGCTGTACGGCACCCCTACTGTCTTCAGGGACACAGAAAGGCAATGTTGGTCTTCTGGCTGTACGGCACCCCTACTGTCTGCAGGGACACAGAAAGGCAATGTTGGCCTTCTGGCTGTACGGCACCCCTACTGTCTGCAGGGACACAGAAAGGAAATGTTGGTCTTCTGGCTGTACGGCACCCCTACTGTCTGCAGGGACACAGAAAGGCAATGTTGGTCTTCTGGCTGTACGGCACCCCTACTGTCTGCAGGGACACAGAAAGGCAATGTTGGTCTTCTGGCTGTACGGCACCCCTGCTGTCTGCAGGGACACAGAAAGGAAATGTTGGTCTTCTGGCTGTACGGCACCCCTACTGTCTGCAGGGACACAGAAAGGCAATGTTGGTCTTCTGGATGTACGGCACCCCTACTGTCTGCAGGGACACAGAAAGGAAATGTTGGTCTTCTGGCTGTACGGCACCCCTACTGTCTGCAGGGACACAGAAAGGCAATGTTGGTCTTCTGGCTGTACGGCACCCCTACTGTCTGCAGGGACACAGAAAGGAAATGTTGGTCTTCTGGCTGTACGGCACCCCTACTGTCTGCAGGGACACAGAAAGGCAATGTTGGTCGTCTGGCTGTACGGCACCCCTATTGTCTGTAGGGACACAGAAAGGAAATGTTGGTCTTCTGGCTGTACGGCACCCCTACTGTCTGCAGGGACACAGAAAGGCAATGTTGGTCTTCTGGCTGTACGGCACCCCTACTGTCTGCAGGGACACAGAAAGGCAATGTTGGTCTTCTGGCTGTACGGCACCCCTACTGTCTGCAGGGACACAGAAAGGCAATGTTGGTCTTCTGGCTGTACGGCACCCCTACTGTCTGCAGGGACACAGAAAGGAAATGTTGGTCTTCTGGCTGTACGGCACCCCTACTGTCTGCAGGGACACAGAAAGGCAATGTTGGTCTTCTGGCTGTACGGCACCCCTACTGTCTGCAGGGACACAGAAAGGAAATGTTGGTCTTCTGGCTGTACGGCACCCCTACTGTCTGCAGGGACACAGAAAGGAAATGTTGGTCTTCTGGCTGTACGGCACCCCTACTGTCTGCAGGGACACAGAAAGGAAATGTTGGTCTTCTGGCTGTACGGCACCCCTACTGTCTGCAGGGACACAGAAAGGCAATGTTGGTCGTCTGGCTGTACGGCACCCCTACTGTCTGCAGGGACACAGAAAGGCAATGTTGGCCTTCTGGCTGTACGGCACCCCTACTGTCTGCAGGGACACAGAAAGGCAATGTTGGTCTTCTGGCTGTACGGCACCCCTACTGTCTGCAGGGACACAGAAAGGCAATGTTGGTCGTCTGGCTGTACGGCACCCCTACTGTCTGCAGGGACACAGAAAGGAAATGTTGGTCTTCTGGCTGTACGGCACCCCTACTGTCTGCAGGGACACAGAAAGGCAATGTTGGTCGTCTGGCTGTACGGCACCCCTACTGTCTGCAGGGACACAGAAAGGCAATGTTGGTCGTCTGGCTGTACGGCACCCCTACTGTCTGCAGGGACACAGAAAGGAAATGTTGGTCTTCTGGCTGTACGGCACCCCTACTGTCTGCAGGGACACAGAAAGGCAATGTTGGTCTTCTGGCTGTACGGCACCCCTACTGTCTGCAGGGACACAGAAAGGCAATGTTGGTCTTCTGGCTGTACGGCACCCCTACTGTCTGCAGGGACACAGAAAGGAAATGTTGGTCTTCTGGCTGTACGGCACCCCTTCTGTCTGCAGGGACACAGAAAGGCAATGTTGGTCTTCTGTTATTATACAACTGTTTGTTGTCAAAGGCCCGTAAGAACTGACGGATTTATGTCTCTTTGATGGGTACTCGGAACACAGTTTGAGCGACACCCCGCGACTTACAGTCGACCGATAGAGCGGGCGAGTCAATTAGGCATTGTTTATATATGTGATTGACGCGTCGCGTGGTCAGTGAAGCCGCGTTGCACTGGTAGGGGGGGGGGGGGGGTGGAGTGGGGGGTCCATCGTCATTGTTGGCAGGGTGCCAAATTTTGACTTGACTTGTAGAGTGGTAACTTGATACAGCTGCTTGATAACTTGATTCGACGCAACAGTGGTTCTACAATTGGCGCCCGAGTAATTGGCTTCATTCGCCGGATAGGATTATGATAACCGGGGACGATCGAAGAACGACCTCCGATCTCCATTTGGCAAGGAGGGGGGGGGGGGGGGGGCCCGACCAAAAAGCTTAGACTTGGTTTATATATAAATCGCACTGGTGTATAAGTCCCACCCCTCGGACGCGATTAAAAAAGGTGCGACTTATACACCGGAAATTACGGTTTTATAAAACCATCACTTATTCAGTCAAGCGTGTTCACACAAGTTCTATTCAATCTATCACATCAAGATAATTGAAACAACAAATTAATTGACTTAGGATGAATCATTATACAGCTCTGCTGATGCTGGTTTGATTTTTATGCGAAATTTTATTTTAATTATTTGCTGATAGCCAACAGTTGTTTTCTCACCATAACCATCCAATAATCTTTCTCTGCCTCCAGGTACAGTTCTCTGGTTTTCTGTGTGTGGAGAGATTCACAGGGTTTGTCGGAAAATGTTCTGTAAAAGTAAATGAGCAAACCTATTATTATAAATGTTCACTTCTAAATCTATTATCTATCCTCCCACACTGAAAGATAATTGAAAATCAAAGTAACTTTATCTATATATATAGCCAATAACTAACAATTGTATATATAACCTAATTAGACATATAACAAATATTTTAGGATGATACAGAATGCAGTCAACTACTCTACCTGATTAGAGGTCATAAGGATTATGTCAACTATTAATCTGTTATTTTGCTATGACAATGAACTGCACTTACTGTGTAAATTTGATAATGGCCTCACACAGACCAACATTTCTTATCTTTGTATCAACATCAGCAGATGCGGGATAATAATATAATATCTTCTTAAACTCCTGAAAAAGATAGAATTAATAACATATATTACATTTTAAATTTAGGTTTTAGGTTTAGATTTCAAGCATGACACATCAAACAATATTCTGTAATTGATATATTACTATAGAGATGAGATCTAACATACCATATATTTTGAAAGACCTAGATAATTTTTCAATCACAGGCACATTTTCAGACAGTATCAACTGTACAAAGTACAAAATAATGCCTCCAATGTTATTATACCACACTGGGCAGGCTGTGGCCGCCAATGGCTGTGGCCGCCATACGCTGTGGCCGCCGGTGGCAGCTCGTGAGGGACGGGGTGGGTGGCGGGGGTGGCGGCTGGGGGTGTTTTTTGTGGGGGCTTGGTTTGTCAGTTCGTTGAGGGGTGGAGTGGCAAAATTGGAAGGAGGCATTAACTGAGGGATTAAGATTAAGTTACAGTCAAGATCAAGACATGCCCGCCGGGGTGTTAATTAAGCGGCTTAACAGTCTGGGCTGTTTGAGATTGCATTGAACGATCCACTTGTCAGGTCTTCCATTTCATGCCCTGAAAATAACAGTACACGATCTGTGCCTTGAAGTCCACTTGTCAGGTCTTCCACTTTACGCCCTGAAAATAACAGTACACGATTAGCGCTGTTAGATAACACCCTGCCGCACCAGTCCCCCCCCCCCCCACCGCCCTTCTTGCTACCTCAACCCCCCCCGGCGGCCACAGACTATGGCGGCCACAGCCATTGGCGGCCACAGCCTATGTGGACCTGGGCACTGTCACTGACAGGTTTATCTGGTTACGACTTATTTTCCAAACCAAATTTTGAAAACAACATTCATTTCCAATTGTTGTTTGTGTATACCTCTCCTTCCCTTGGCCCAAAACTTGAATTGAATATAAAGAAATTTGCAAGATGAGTGTCATATTTTTTCGACATTATTGATGGATCATGTTTGCCAGTCTTGACAGAAATTCTTAAAAACAAAACGCTGCGAGCGATTGTTCAGTTCACGTTCAGTTGCTGTGCTGTTAGCACGCTTTTACATGCGTTATAACGCTGTTTGGTGGAAGCGCAACAATAGGGATCTTTATCGAGTTGAACGTTGAAAGTAAAAAAAATAATTACTAATTTTGGATTTTTGGCCTTTGTGGGTTAGGGTGGATGCCGGGGAGAAGCCTTTGGGGGAGGATGTCGGGAAGCAATGGGTAGCGGGAGTTGGGGGTGGTAGAGGGCTGGCAGTCGGTGGAATTACTGGAAGTCGTTCCTGAGCCGAGTTGTTAGGTCGGTTTCCAAGGGCCGTCCAAGATTTTAATTAATCGTGGCTTCCGTTAATTGCAATGCTACTAATGCATATCAATAGGTCACCTGTTAAGCAATTGCCATCTTAGAGCTTTATGAAAGACTGCTCCGAACACGAACAGAGGACACGAAAGCATGCTAGCAATTGACGATGACAGTTAAAAGTTAAAAGACTAAAGTACATTATGCACGCGCATACTTGACAGACTCTCAAACATTCTTACGAAAGTTAATCATGATGCATATATAACTGATCTAAACGTGATCGATATCTGAAGTATTTATATACAATGTCGTCCAACTGTGAGTCGTCCAACTCATTTTTACGTACGCCCAAACGAGGTGTCGTCCAAGTCAAGTTGAAGTCTTTCAACTGAAAGCGCACCGCTCTGCTTTCTGTACGTTTAATTATGGTCCATACAACGTGTACCTCTATAGTTTGGGCAAAACACGTAGTTTCACGTTTTTGTATATGGTAGGAAAAACTTGCTCAATTTAGTTATGATGTTTAAGCTTCTTAAACATTTGCCAGGTCTTAATGCAAGATCGCAAATAGAATAGCGTATTTTACATTAACATTGCCAGTCATAGAACTTTTGATAGAAGGCCTACTTTGTGCAATATGCACTGTTATGCTTTTATCAACTGCACTAACATTGACTGGTACTGTGTGGTAGTCCAATGTGATTGCAACGCCCCTGATCTCTAGCTAATCCACAATAGTTGTTTACATAGGCACTCAGTTTATGGGATGGATGTCCTTGGTCAATGTGTATGCCCTTTATAGAACAAATAATTGCTATATATATAGGGTATACACACTGTCCTAGGACATCCATCCCATCATTTATAATTATACTGTTTACATCATTTTTTGTAATTATTTTATTAAAATAATATAAGAGCTAGATCCCTTTAGATATAAAGACCTTAATAATTTATACATATTATTCTTTCTTTAGTAGATCTAATCAATTATTTTTATAATCAAGTAATATTGCATTCTGATAAAATTCTGTTCGTAACAAATTTATTTATATTAGACTCTATATCAGATATCGATACTTTCAGTACTTTAATTATCTATATTATTTATGATGATATTGAGAGAGAGAATTTCCAAAAGGCTACATTGTCATTTACGTGAATATTGATTTTAGTCTTTACAATTTTCCTTGGACCCTATTCAATATTTTTAGAATGGTATAATAAATTGGTAAATTAAATATAAATCTACATATAGCATCCAACTGTCATATAAAAAGTCCTTTTCAGGCAAGTTTATCATTACATGTACAAGTAAATTTTACAGTTCTGTTGCATATAAATCTTGATCTTTGTTGTAATCATGTTTTAATCATTCTGTTGCAATATATAAAAGTTTACATAGACCCATTTCATATAATAGTCTATGAGATTAAGCATTGATTTATCATATTTTTAGTGTGTAGTTAAAAGTATCTTTCACCATCCCTATTGTATTATGTTCTAACTTATAAAGTTATTCGAAAACTTTACTAATATAATCAAAGTTTATGCTCCTGTAACTTTAGCATCTTTGTAACCAAGTTAGATCCAAACATTTTTGAGTAAGTGTGATCAAGTGATCTTGGTGGATCAGCAAATATATAGTCCTGTTCACTGAATTGGCAGGTATACATGTTTTCGAGTTATATTATATAATTATTCAGGCACCATATTTTGCTATTTTCAGGGCAAGGCAAGCAGTCCTATGGTCATTGGGAGGCTGACTCGCTAATGATGCCCATCCCACACATTCACCATCTGGCCCAGGCCTTGCCCTTTGTTCTTCTTGTCTTACTCCTCCTAGCTATTGGGGGCATCTTTGTCTACAGGTTCAATCTACACCAGAAACTGCAGGAAAAGTTCAAATAGGTCTTGCCTGTCTGGATCACATCATCAGCTTATCTTCTAAGGTTTGTTAGGGTTTCTTATGTTTCTGATTGCGTAATAATCTAGTTCAGCGTACAGTTAGTTTGCAAAAGTTTATATTTGGCTCTCTTGACCAATTTATATGTATTCAATGTATCATAGAATGAGATAAAATGATCATTTACGCAACCTAGGTTTAATGGTAAATATTTGATCTTCAGGACATACATTTTTTTTTTTTAATTACTTTTTTGCTTTTTCTTTCAAAGGCGCTACATCAAGTACCTCGAGTACAAGTCATTCATTATAGGATTTCCTCAGAATATACATGTCAAGATCAACCATGGAAGAAAATAATAAATAATGCTACTACTAGTGTTTTCACTTTTTCTTCCAGCATATCAAAATTAACCGAACTTTGAATCCAGCATTAGTGTGTCTTACATTAATCAGACTTGATGGGTGCAGAAGACATTGACTGGGATGCCGTAGACATTGATAGCTATGTCAAGGAGGCACAGCCGTACATAAGAAAGGCCATCCAAGGTCATTATGCAATTGCACAACTACAGCTGGGGCCGTATTCATAATCGCCACATAGGCTACGCCACTAGACTTAGCGCTAAGTGGAAGACTAGCTAAGTAGTCACCAAGGAATTTTCTGAATTAAGAAAGTGCTAAAATTATATTGAATAGGATTTCTTAATCAACAACGAGCTGGTGAGGCTAAGACGAAAATGCAAGTTTCGTGCGTAACTTGCGAGGGGATTATGAATAGGGGCCCAGGGCTGTGCCATATATGTGTCATTTCTGCTGTCAGTGGGGATGACTGATTCGGCAACCCACACCTAACCTGTAGCATTGATGCGTTCCTATATATTGACTGGAACGAGACCATGTCCTTGCCTCCAGTAAGCTGTGGTAGTATGTCTAGTAACAATTGATACTATCAACAAAGATTAATGGCTAAATGTCGCCAGAGATTGAAAAACGTACAAGGGTAATGTATGAGACGTGTGCCCATGGTAGGGAGGTAGGTGATTAACGCTGTGTATTTATGTTTAGATCCTGCCGGCGTCCCCAACCGCTACCTGGGGGAGGTGGCCACGACCGTCCTGTCGAGGGCCTGGCAGGATGACAACTACCAGGAGACTGCGGCTGCCATCTGTACCACCATCATCCTGGTATAGTCATCCATACCTGTAGCTGTAGCCTAATCTAATTCCCCCCTCCCCTCAGCTGGAGCACTGTCTATTGTAGCTGTAGCCTGATCTAATTGCCCCCCTCAGCTGGAGCGCTGTCTATTGCACCTGTAGTCTGATCTAATTGCCCCCCCCCCTTCAGCTGGAGCACTGTCTATTGTACCTGTAGCCTGATCTAATTGCCCCCTCCCCCCTCAGCTGGAGCACTGTCTATTGTACCTGTAGCCTGATCTAATTGCCCCCTCCCCCCTCAGCTGTAGCACTGTCTATTGTAGCTGTAGCCTGATTTAATTGCCCCCCCCCTTTCAGCTGTAGCACTGTCTATTGTACCTGTAACCTGATCTAATTGCCCCCTCCCCTCTCAGCTGGAGCACTGTCTATTGTACCTGTAGCCTGATCTAATTGCCCCCCCCCTTTCAACTGTAGCACTGTCTATTGTACCTGTAACCTGATCTAATTGCCCCCTCCCCCCTCAGCTGGAGCACTGTCTATTGTACCTGTAGCCTGATATAATTGCCCCCCCCCCTCTTTCAGCTGTAGCACTGTCTATTGTACCTGTAACCTGATCTAATTGCCCCCTCCCCCCTCAGCTGGAGCACTGTCTATTGTACCTGTAGCCTGATATAATTGCCCCCCCCCCTCTTTCAGCTGTAGCACTGTCTATTGTACCTGTAGCCTGATCTAATTGCCCCCCTCAGCTGGAGCGCTGTCTATTGTACCTGTAACCTGATCTAATTGCCCCCTCCCCCCTCAGCTGGAGCACTGTCTATTGTACCTGTAGCCTGATCTAATTCCCCCCCCCCTTTCAGGTGGGGCACTGTCTATTGTAGCTGTAGCCTGATCTAATTGCCCCCCGCCCCCTTCAGCTGGAGCACTGTCTATTGTACCGGTAGCCTGATCTACTTGCCCCCCACCCCTCAGCTGGAGCACTGTCTATTGTACCTGTAGCCTGATCTAATTGCCCCCCCCTCAGCTGGAGCGCTGTCTATTGTACCTGTAGCCTGATCTAATTGCCCCCTTCAGCTGGAGCACTGTCTATTGTATCTGTAGCCTGATCTAATTGCCCCCCCCCCTTTCAGCTGTAGCACTGTCTATTGTACCTGTAACCTGATCTAATTGCCCCCTCCCCCCTCAGCTGGAGCGCTGTCTATTGTACCTGTAGCCGGATCTAATTGCCACCCCCCCCCTCAGCTGGAGCACTGTCTATTGTAGCTGTAGCCTGATCTAATTGCCCCCGCCCCCTCAGCTGGAGCACTGTCTATTTTAGCTGTAGCCTGATCTAATTGCCCCTCCCCCCTCAGCTGGAGCACTGTCTATTGTACCTGTAGCCTGATCTACTTGCCCCCCCCCCTCAGCTGGAGCACTGTCTATTGTACCTGTAGCCTGATCTAATTGCCCCCCCCCCCCTTTCAGCTGAGGCACTGTCTATTGTACCTGTAGCTTGATCTAATTGCCCCCTCCCCCCTCAGCTGGAGCACTGTCTATTGTAGCTGTAGCCTGATCTAATTGCCCCCCCCCTTTCAGCTGTAGCACTGTCTATTGTACCTGTAGCCTGATCTAATTGCCCCCTCCCCCCTCAGCTGGAGCACTGTCTACTGTACCTGTAGCCTGATCTAATTGCCCCCTCCCCCCTCAGCTGTAGCACTGTCTATTGTACCTGTAGCCTGATCTAATTGTCCCCTCCCCCCTCAGCTGGAGCACTGTCTATTGTAGCTGTAGCCTGATCTAATTGCCCCCTCCCCCCTCAGCTGGAGCACTGTCTATTGTACCTGTAGCCTGATCTAATTGCCCCCTCCCCCCTCAGCTGTAGCACTGTCTATTGTACCTGTAGCCTGATCTAATTGCCCCCCCCCTTTCAGCTGTAGCACTGTCTATTGTACCTGTAGCCTGATCTAATTGCCCCCTCCCCCCTCAGCTGGAGCACTGTCTATTGTACCTGTAGCCTGATCTAATTGCCCCCCCCCCTTTCAGCTGTAGCACTGTCTATTGTACCTGTAGCCTGATCTAATTGCCCCCTCCCCCCTCAGCTGTAGCACTGTCTATTGTACCTGTAGCCTGATCTAATTGCCCCCTCCCCCCTCAGCTGTAGCACTGTCTATTGTACCTGTAGCCTGATCTAATTGCCCCCTCCCCCCTCAGCTGTAGCACTGTCTATTGTACCTGTAGCCTGATCTAATTGCCCCCTCCCTCCTCAGCTGGAGCAGGAGCAGCAGCGAGCCTTCACCATCCCCATGCCGACCTTCTACCGCAGTCTGATGGAGTCCTGTCAGGAGGTCATTCTGGAGTGGGACGACATGCGGGAGTCGAACCCGGACTACTGCATCTCCTTTTCACAGTTCCTCTTCGCACTCGTCAGGGGCGTCCCTGAAGGTCACTCCGCGACCTTGAGCAAGTGTGTGTACGGCGTGCTGGGACTGCTGGCCAAGCCGCCCTGTGTCCAGCACGTACGTGAGGTGAGTGTGAGTGCTGACCAAGCCGCCCTGTGTCCAGCACGTACGTGAGGTGAGTGTGACTGCTGGCCAAGCCGCCCTGTGTCCAGCACGTACGTGAGGTGGGTGTGACTGCTGGCCAAGCCGCCCTGTGTCCAGCACGTACGTAAGGTGAGTGTGACTGCTGGCCAAGCCGCCCTGTGTCCAGCACGTACGTGAGGTGAGTGTGACTGCTGGCCGCCCTGTGTCCAGCACGTACGTGAGGTGGGTGTGACTGCTGGCCGTCCTGCGTCCAGCACGTACGTGAGGTGAGTGTGACTGCTGGCCGCTCTGTGTCCAGCACGTACGTGAGGTGGGTGTGACTGCTGGCCAAGCCGCCCTGTGTCCAGCACGTACGTGATGTGAGTGTGACTGCTGGCCAAGCCGCCCTGTGTCCAGCACGTACGTGAGGTGAGTGTGACTGCTGGCCAAGCCGCCCTGTGTCCAGCACGTACGTGAGGTGGGTGTGACTGCTGGCCAAGCCGCCCTGTGTCCAGCACGTACGTGAGGTGAGTGTGACTGCTGGCCAAGCCGCCCTGTGTCCAGCACGTACGTGAGGTGGGTGTGACTGCTGGCCGCCCTGTGTCCAGCACGTACGTGAGGTGAGTGTGACCGCTGGCCAAGCCGCCCTGTGTCCAGCACGTACGTGAGGTGAGTGTGACCGCTGGCCAAGCCGCCCTGTGTCCAGCACGTACGTGAGGTGAGTGTGACTGCTGGCCAAGCCGCCCTGTGTCCAGCACGTACGTGAGGTGAGTGTGACTGCTGGCCAAGCCGCCCTGTGTCCAGCACGTACGTGAGGTGAGTGTGACTGCTGGCCAAGCCGCCCTGTGTCCAGCACGTACATGAGGTGAGTGTGACTGCTGGCCAAGCCGCCCTGTGTCCAGCACGTACGTGAGGTGAGTGTGACTGCTGGCCAAGCCGCCCTGTGTCCAGCACGTACGTGAGGTGAGTGTGACTGCTGGCCAAGCCGCCCTGTGTCCAGCACGTACGTGAGGTGAGTGTGACTGCTGGCCAAGCCGCCCTGTGTCCAGCACGTACGTGAGGTGAGTGTGACTGCTGGCCAAGTCGCCCTGTGTCCAGCACGTACGTGAGGTGGGTGTGACTGCTGGCCAAGCCGCCCTGTGTCCAGCACGTACGTGAGGTGAGTGTGACTGCTGGCCGCCCTGTGTCCAGCACGTACGTGAGGTGAGTGTGACTGCTGGCCAAGCCGCCCTGTGTCCAGCACGTACGTGAGGTGAGTGTGACTGCTGGCCAAGCCGCCCTGTGTCCAGCACGTACGTGAGGTGAGTGTGACTGCTGGCCGCCCTGTGTCCAGCACGTACGTGAGGTGAGTGTGACTGCTGGCCGCCCTGTGTCCAGCACGTACGTGAGGTGAGTGTGACTGCTGGCCAAGCCGCCCTGTGTCCAGCACGTACGTGAGGTGAGTGTGACTGCTGGCCGCCCTGTGTCCAGCACGTACGTGAGGTGAGTGTGACTGCCGGCCGCCCTGTGTCCAGCACGTACGTGAGGTGGGTGTGACTGCTGGCCAAGCCGCCCTGTGTCCAGCACGTACGTGAGGTGAGTGTGACTGCTGGCCAAGCCGCCCTGTGTCCAGCACGTACGTGAGGTGGGTGTGACTGCTGGCCAAGCCGCCCTGTGTCCAGCACGTACGTGAGGTGGGTGTGACTGCTGGCCAAGCCGCCCTGTGTCCAGCACCTACGTGAGGTGGGTGTGACTGCTGGCCAAGCCGCCCTGTGTCCAGCACGTACGTGAGGTGAGTGTGACTGCTGGCCAAGCCGCCCTGTGTCCAGCACGTACGTGAGGTGAGTGTGACTGCTGGCCAAGCCGCCCTGTGTCCAGCACGTACGTGAGGTGAGTGTGACTGCTGGCCAAGCCGCCCTGTGTCCAGCACGTACGTGAGGTGAGTGTGACTGCTGGCCAAGTCGCCCTGTGTCCAGCACGTACGTGAGGTGGGTGTGACTGCTGGCCAAGCCGCCCTGTGTCCAGCACGTACGTGAGGTGAGTGTGACTGCTGGCCGCCCTGTGTCCAGCACGTACGTGAGGTGAGTGTGACTGCTGGCCAAGCCGCCCTGTGTCCAGCACGTACGTGAGGTGAGTGTGACTGCTGGCCAAGCCGCCCTGTGTCCAGCACGTACGTGAGGTGAGTGTGACTGCTGGCCGCCCTGTGTCCAGCACGTACGTGAGGTGAGTGTGACTGCTGGCCAAGCCGCCCTGTGTCCAGCACGTACGTGAGGTGAGTGTGACTGCTGGCCGCCCTGTGTCCAGCACGTACGTGAGGTGAGTGTGACTGCTGGCCGCCCTGTGTCCAGCACGTACGTGAGGTGAGTGTGACTGCTGGCCAAGCCGCCCTGTGTCCAGCACGTACGTGAGGTGAGTGTGACTGCTGGCCGCCCTGTGTCCAGCACGTACGTGAGGTGAGTGTGACTGCCGACCGCCCTGTGTCCAGCACGTACGTGAGGTGGGTGTGACTGCTGGCCAAGCCGCCCTGTGTCCAGCACGTACGTGAGGTGAGTGTGACTGCTGGCCAAGCCGCCCTGTGTCCAGCACGTACGTGAGGTGGGTGTGACTGCTGGCCAAGCCGCCCTGTGTCCAGCACGTACGTGAGGTGGGTGTGACTGCTGGCCAAGCCGCCCTGTGTCCAGCACCTACGTGAGGTGGGTGTGACTGCTGGCCAAGCCGCCCTGTGTCCAGCACGTACGTGAGGTGAGTGTGACTGCTGGCCAAGTCGCCCTGTGTCCAGCACGTACGTGAGGTGAGTGTGACTGCTGGCCAAGCCGCCCTGTAAATATGGTTAGTTTGGTGAATGTTGTTGTTGTTGTTTAAAAAAGCATTCTGAAGCTTCTATTGTGGTCGAATTCCAGGCAATTCCATATTATTGTATTTCTATTAAATCACTGAACGTTTGAACATTGTAAAAGCGTTTACAAGCTAGGTTCCAGTTTAGTGCTCGCATGACAGATAAGCAATGTGTTTACCGTTCTCCCACTCTCCCCCGCCAGGTGGAGCTGCTCTGCTCCACCTTCCGCCAAGAAGGCCGCCGACTCCAGCGAGAGAGTCCGGTTGCCATGGAGACCCTGACGGCAGCTATCCGGGATGCCTTCCTGGATCCAGACACTCCGCCTCGCATCCGGAACATGCTGCTGTCTCTGATAGAGCTTCGGGCGGGCGACTGGGAAATGCCGACCGAGGTCAAAAGCTTCTACTCTATTCTGTGATGAGCGTGTGTGCCGCCCTCTTGGATAGATACTCAAAGTTGTGCTCGTCGGCAATGTAGACTTAAATAAATAGGTGTTGATCCCCAGACTGTTACAAAACGTATTACATTGGTCATGTCTAAATAGGTGTGGATCCCCAGACTGTTACAAAACGTATTACATTGGTCAAGTCTAAATAGGTGTGGATCCCCAGACTGTTACAAAACGTATTACATTGGTCAAGTCTAAATAGGTGTGGATCCCCAGACTGTTACAAAACGTATTACATTGGTCAAGTCTAAATAGGTTTGGATCCCCAAACTGTTACAAAGCGTATTACATTGGTCAAGTCTAAATAGGTGTGGATCCCTAGACTGTTACAAAACGTATTACATTGGTCAAGTCTAAATAGGTGTGGATCCCCAGACTGTTACAAAACGTATTACATTGGTCATGTCTAAATGGATGTGAATCCCCAGACTGTTACAAAACGTATTACATTGGTCAAGTCTAAATAGGTGTGGATCCCCAGACTGTTACAAAACGTATTACATTGGTCAAGTCTAAATAGGTGTGGATCCCCAGACTGTTAAAAGACGTATTACATTGGTCAAGTCTAAATAGGTGTGGATCCCTAGACTGTTACAAAACGTATTACATTGGTCAAGTCTAAATAGGTATGGATCCCCAGACTGTTACAAAACGTATTACATTGGTCAAGTCTAAATAGGTGTGGATCCCCAGACTGTTACAAAACGTATTACATTGGTCATGTCTAAATGGATGTAAATCCCCAGACTGTTACAAAACGTATTACATTGGTCAAATCTAAATAGGTGTCGATCCCCAGACTGTTACAAAACGTATTACATTGGTCAAGTCTAAATAGGTGTGGATCCCCAGACTGTTACAAAACGTATTACATTGGTCATGTCTAAATAGGTGTGGATCCCCAGACTGTTGCAAAACGTATTACATTGGTCAAGTCTAAATAGGTGTGGATCCCCAGACTGTTACAAAACGTATTACATTGGTCAAGTCTAAATAGGTGTGGATCCCCAGACTGTTACAAAACGTATTACATTGGTCAAGTCTAAATAGGTGTGGATCCCCAGACTGTTACAAAACGTATTACATTGGTCAAGTCTAAATAGGTGTGGATCCCCAGACTGTTACAAAACGTATTACATTGGTCAAGTCTAAATAGGTGTGGATCCCCAGACTGTTGCAAAACGTATTACATTGGTCAAGTCTAAATAGGTGTGGATCCCCAGACTGTTACAAAACGTATTACATTGGTCATGTCTAAATGGATGTAAATCCCCAGACTGTTACAAAACGTATTACATTGGTCAAATCTAAATAGGTGTCGATCCCCAGACTGTTACAAAACGTATTACATTGGTCAAGTCTAAATAGGTGTGGATCCCCAGACTGTTACAAAACGTATTACATTGGTCATGTCTAAATAGGTGTGGATCCCCAGACTGTTGCAAAACGTATTACATTGGTCAAGTCTAAATAGGTATGGATCCCCAGACTGTTACAAAACGTATTACATTGGTCAAGTCTAAATAGGTGTGGATCCCCAGACTGTTACAAAACGTATTACATTGGTCATGTCTAAATGGATGTAAATCCCCAGACTGTTACAAAACGTATTACATTGGTCAAATCTAAATAGGTGTGGATCCCCAGACTGTTACAAAACGTATTACATTGGTCATGTCTAAATAGGTGTGGATCCCCAGACTGTTGCAAAACGTATTACATTGGTCATGTCTAAATGGATGTGAATCCCCAGACTGTTACAAAACGTATTACATTGGTCAAGTCTAAATAGGTGTGGATCCCCAGACTGTTACAAAACGTATTACATTGGTCAAGTCTAAATAGGTGTGGATCCCCAGACTGTTACAAAACGTATTACATTGGTCAAGTCTAAATAGGTGTGGATCCCCAGACTGTTACAAAACGTATTACATTGGTCAAGTCTAAATAGGTGTGGATCCCCAGACTGTTGCAAAACGTATTACATTGGTCAAGTCTAAATAGGTGTGGATCCCTAGACTGTTACAAAACGTATTACATTGGTCATGTCTGAATAGATGTGGATCCCCAGACTGTTACAAAACGTATTACATTGGTCATGTCTAAATAGATGTTGATCCCCAGACTGTTACAAAGCGTATTACATTGGTCAAGTCTAAATAGGTGTGGATCCCTAGACTGTTACAAAACGTATTACATTGGTCAAGTCTAAATAGGTGTGGATCCCCAGACTGTTACAAAACGTATTACATTGGTCATGTCTAAATGGATGTGAATCCCCAGACTGTTACAATCCACACCTTGTCAACTTTTAAAACTTCTACTCATTCACCGCTGCGAACAAAGGATGTTTATATTTTTCTTTATGTTTTTGTTCTAGTCTTCTCACGTCGTGTATGGTTCGGTCACGTGGTCTATAAACGGGTTGGCGCGAGACTGAACGCTTTCTCTGGACGCACGTACGGCATTTGATCTGTCTTCAAACGGGAAGTTTAATTTGGATCATGCACCAATTAGCTGATTGGGAGCTGTTTTCGTCTGGGCATATTGTGTGTTGGTCTGTGTATTGTCTGATGGCGATGCTTGCCGCCTTGAGTGATCTCGCCTTGAGTGATCTCGCCTTGAGTGATCTCGCCTTGAGTGATCTCGCGTGTCAGCATCATCCTGCATTCCATGTCTGGTTGTAAGACGATGAACTACGATGTACGTTTGTCGGTTGTGTAGAATGTTTAGAAAATTCTAATGCGAGCGTAAATGCAGATTGCAGTCACATAAGTGAGCTATGTGACTTCGTGGTGATAATGTAGTGGTGGCCATGTAGGTGACCTCGTGGTCCATGTTACAATGTAGGTGACCTCGTGGTCCATATTACAATGTAGGTGACCTCGTGGTCCATTTACAATGTATGTGACCTCGTGGTCCATGTTACAATGTAGGTGACCTCGTGGTCCATATTACAATGTAGGTGACCTCGTGGTCCATATTACAATGTAGGTGACCTCGTGGTCCATATTACAATGTAGGTGACCTCGTGGTCCATGTTACAATGTAGGTGACCTCGTGGTCCATATTACAATGTAGGTGACCTCGTAGTCCATATTAAAGTGTAGGTGACCTCGTGATCCATATTACAACGTAGGTGACCTCGTGGTCCATATTACAATGTAGGTGACCTCGTGGTCCATATTACAATGTAGGTGACCTCGTGGTCCATATTACAATGTAGGTGACCTCGTGGTCCATATTACAAGGTAGGTGACCTCGTGGTCCATGTTAGTGTAGGTAACCTTGTGGTCCATATTACAATGTAGGTGACCTCGTGGTCCATATTACAATGTAGGTGACCTCGTGGTCCATATTACAACGTAGGTGACCTCGTGGTCCATATTACAATGTAGGTGACCTCGTGGTCCATATTACAATGTATGTGACCTCGTGGTCCATATTACAATGTAGGTGACATCGTGGTCCATATTACAATGTAGGTGACCTCGTGGTCCATGTTGCAATGTAGGTGACCTCGTGGTCCATGTTAGTGTAGGTGACCTCGTGGTCCATATTACAATGTAGGTGACCTCGTGGTCCATATTACAATGTAGGTGACCCCGTGGTCCATATTACAATGTAGGTGACCTCGTGGTCCATGTTACAATGTAGGTGACATCGTGGTCCATGTTAGTGTAGGTGACCTCGTGGTCCATGTTACAATGTAGGTGACCTCGTGGTCCATGTTACAATGTAGGTGACCTCGTGGTCCATATTACAATGTAGGTGACCTCGTGGTCCATATTACAATGTAGGTGACCTCGTGGTCCATGTCACAATGTAGGTGACCTCGTGGTCCATATTACAATGTAGGTGACCTCGTGGTCCATATTACAAGGTAGGTGACCTCGTGGTCCATGTTAGTGTAGGTAACCTTGTGGTCCATATTACAATGTAGGTGACCTCGTGGTCCATATTACAATGTAGGTGACCTCGTGGTCCATATTACAACGTAGGTGACCTCGTGGTCCATATTACAATGTAGGTGACCTCGTGGTCCATATTACAATGTATGTGACCTCGTGGTCCATATTACAATGTAGGTGACATCGTGGTCCATATTACAATGTAGGTGACCTCGTGGTCCATGTTGCAATGTAGGTGACCTCGTGGTCCATGTTAGTGTAGGTGACCTCGTGGTCCATATTACAATGTAGGTGACCTCGTGGTCCATATTACAATGTAGGTGACCCCGTGGTCCATATTACAATGTAGGTGACCTCGTGGTCCATGTTACAATGTAGGTGACATCGTGGTCCATGTTAGTGTAGGTGACATCGTGGTCCATGTTACAATGTAGGTGACCTCGTGGTCCATATTACAATGTAGGTGACCTCGTGGTCCATATTACAATGTAGGCGACCTCGTGGTCCATGTCACAATGTAGGTGACCTCGTGGTCCATATTACAATGTAGGTGACCTCGTGGTCCATGTTACAATGTAGGTGACCTCGTGGTCCATGTTAGTGTAGGTGACCTCGTGGTCCATATTACAATGTAGGTGACCTCGTGGTCCATATTACAATGTAGGTGTCCTTGCGGTCCGTATTGTAGGTGAACCCGGGGTCCCTATTACACTCATAAGTGTGACGGGAATATGTAATTGTACGAAGGTATGACGTTGGTCTGATATTAAAGATGATTACTTTGATTCGACACGTTATAAAATCTTATTGTGATTAGAATCACGTTAGCTGTCGTCTTGCCATTTTGTGTTCTGATGTGCTTATAACTACATAGGATTTTGATGTGTGAGGTTTAGTCAAGCCCTGAAATCCATCTTGTCCAGTAGAGTAGTGTAAAGTAGATTATATGTATGGCAGTTACAGTGACATGTGGTCACATATACCATCGTTATAAAACTAGTTGTATAGTTCTAAACACTGGGAACTTCGCTGCATGAAGGGGGTCATCGGGGCCAAAGGTATTTTCTCTCTGCACTTTCACGGGTGCTTACACAATGGTTTGTCTTTATAGAGCTGTAATGTATGCAAACACAATGGTGTTTTCATTTCTCGAAATAAAAATACGATGAAACTTTAACGAATGCTTCCTTTTATCCCATGTTTAAAGTGTTAAAATAAACACTAATTAACACCAGTAATTGCTTTCGCTCTACTTCTGAAGCACTAGTGATCAGAAGGCAGAAGTACGCGTATATAATTATTTTAAGATAAAGGAACACATTTCAGGCCTCTGACCTCTCACAAAAATGTAGGGGAAAAATAGAGAAGTACGAAACAAATAGGGCATTCCGATGATAATTTGAATGAATGTTTATATACTGTATATGTTATGTATCATCACTTATCCCATGACTTCTGCAGCTTAAAATAAAGGTGGCTTCTCTTTAACTGCAATGCCTTTTTGGCATAGATTGTGAACATTGTTCCCGATGTTTAAAATTCCACAGTATAGTCTGACAGATAAAACACCAGGGTTTTAGTGCGGGAAATGCGTTGAGATCTGAGATACGGCCTTTAAAAAGACTTTGACCAGGCCAAATACATGCTCGAGTGAGCGGTCGTCAACGACATCCCCTTTATGAGGATACCGATAGCATTGCATCCAAGTGATTTTATCTCATCTTCCTGATTCACTAGGATTCCATGCATTTCAAATCTGTATATCTTGCAAAACTAGGGATCCTACAAGAAAGCAGTGAAAGTGTGGCGGACATGAGAACTGTAGTGAACAAGTAAGACTCAATCACAGGCCTGACATTTGGAATTGCGTGCGAAACTGGAGGCCCGATGGCATAGTCGTTCATATTATTTTCTTTTTGCAAGAACAAAGATGGAGCAACATACACTCGGAGTAACTATGCATTTACACTTTATTTTGTCTGAGTTTGGGGTATCGTACTTGGTGAAACAGCCGTCGGTATATACAGTTCTAACAGCCTCACGACGTGTCGTTTCTGGTTCGCCTACTGCTACTAAACACGTTGGTCGTGACATAAATAACGCCATGGACAACTTGAGGCAGAAGAATCTCTTCAAAGCCCCCGATTATCGCTCGTAAATCCAAATGTAGTAATTTAGCTTTCTCCCAAACTCCATAAATACGTTACAAATAAATATTTACACCACTTACAGAAGCAGCGCGGTAAACAAACACAAACAGCGTAACAAAACAAGGAATCGAACACTGGCTGCGGCGGAGATTTCGACCCCACTGTGAACCGAAACGCAGATAATTACAACAACCAGATCTAAAGCGATCATGAACCGATGATGAAAACACAGCCTAGCAGACCTATTGCGAGTGTTCTAGGGAGCCTCAGTACGGCTAGCGTGGCTCTGATAGACCTTCCGTGTGTCAGTGTGCTCTATATTAGGCCTATATATATACCACAGGAGTGTGACCACACCATATAAGCAACCCCTATTATCGCTCATTGGAGGACCACGTGCCTTCCTGAGAAAGCCTTGGCAGTCAAGTATACGATACTTCCGTGTAAACATAGGACACAATATATTTGAGGGGACCAGCGATCCGACTTCATGTCAGAATATTGAGTTCCGCATACGTGAGTGACAAGAGATAATACAAGTAGGAAGTACTAGGGAGTCCCCATGGCTAGGCAATGAGCTCAGCGCACATGGCCAACATATCAGTCTTGTTCTATACTTCAGCCTCGGATTCCCTCCTCTAGTATTGCTAATGTGTTTTAACACGACACAATACACACACGCTAGGTGCGACCGATCCATTTCGAATTTCATGGCAAAGCTACAGTCGTACCAAATTTATAATTAGCGAAAACGTAAGCACTTTAATCTTATTATCATCAGACCTCATCTAATGATGGATACAAACTGATTGTATAATCACTCAGTATTACTGTTGTATCTTAGCCCACGAAATGTAATATCCCACAGTTGCACAAAGAATAACAACAGAGCGGCACACACGTCACACGCGTATATATATGCACACATGGCAGTGACTTACCATTGCATTTAATCAGAAGGGCTTGAAAAAACAAAGAACCAAACTGTGTGCATATGACAGAAGTTCAAACAATGAAGACTGGTCATTATATTTATATTGTCGATGGACCTTCCGCAGTCGGACAATCAACCTTTGTTCGGCGCGGTATCGGGTTGGAATGTCCCCGCCAAACAACCTTGGAGCCCTGGGTCATAGGTCATATACAGGTCACAGGTCATATACAAGGATACACCGCGTCCCACCTCACGCAATACACACACGTCAATAGCGTTTGATCCATATCCTTAGAATAACAATATGTAGAAGCGATTTAATACACATACATCGAAGGACCTCACCAATAGCACTGGCGTTGTTCGTCAAGCAGTGTCTAGCCCACTTCACATTTGGCACTTAAGTTCTTCTCACCAAGACCACATGTAGCAGAGCGGCTTGGTACACGTCCAGGAGGCGTTGAAGAATAATTGAAAACACTGGTAGATGAAGGGAACATGACCAGAAGTTTCGAAATTTATGTTATGTATTCCGTATTATATATAGCCAATGAACAGCCAGAACACATTCTGCGCCTTACACAGAGTGCCAGATCCTGGAGGGGGGTGGGGAGGGGGAGAGCGGGGGGTCTCACAATCAGACCTCGTCACTAGTCCCCTGGGGTCACGTGATTACCAATAGTCCCCTGGGAGAGGTCTCCTTACCAACCACTAATAGTTAATTCCTGTACACATTAAACAACATTCACGTTTGCCCTTACATAGCTACAGCTAAGTTGACTTTTACAACACGTAGACTTGCGCTTGCTATATGCACACTAGTTGAGTTACCTTCTCCCGTGGAAGTATTTCAGGTCCCCTGTTTGTTCTAAGTGGAGTATTGCTAATAGAGGGAATTGCACTATGGAAGGCATTCTAAATACCAAAAATTGCAGCGTTTTGTTCAGTGATATGTCCTAACCATGTAATAACTGTGAAGTCTGATAATAGTGTCTTCTCTTTAGATTTACCATGATCCGATAATGTTTAAAAGGGGAGAGCTAAGATAAAACCGGACAGATAAACAGGTCACAAGGAGTATTTTTACGCAATTCACAATTGAGAAAGGTTGATACATATTAGCAACAGCTCGCTGGCAAGAAATTGCTCTAATAGGGTATTGTATATCTAGTAAATGTCGTTTGATGTATATCGAGAAAAGGAAAAACTAAGTAAATCGCACATATCTCACCTGAACATGAACTGGAGTTCCGAGCAACAAACTAGGAGTCACTTGGAAAAAAAAAAGTTTCTCCATGGAATCAGATTCGCCCCATTGAGCGAGTAGTTACCGAAGCCATTGCCAGGGGGAGCATCTACAGCTAGCACAACACACAGGTAAGATCAACCCGACAGTGATCATTTACCAGACAAATTTACACATCCTACAGCAAACGAATAGAGACATAATCACAGGCCAGTGTTAATTTCCAGCAAAATCCTACACATATCCTTATTCTAGCGGGGTTCGTCCGACCAGAGGGCCAGTGGTACTATGTGTATGCGTGTCTCTCGCGAACAACATTGACTAGGACACAACCAAGATAAGTTATCGGCACGCAAGTAAGTGCACGCCACATTTATAAGGTGATATAAACCTAATAACAGTGTTAGTTATCTCCATCTCGTCTTGCCAGACGCTCCATCCTGACGAGCAGCCAATCTACACCGACTCTCACTGTAGATTTAAACCTGACGCGCACATACATATATATACAAATCTATATAATCAATAGCAGTGTCCATACTTTATACAATAACATTCGTTGGAAAACAGTCTCTGAGCTGAGTCGTACGATCTTCTGTGTACCCGGCCCGACACGCCATATAGTCAGCGGACACTTCATGCTTGCACCCTGGATGGGCGTACAGGGAGCATGCAGCGTGCGACCCCAGCGGCAGGCTTCACGTGCTGGCCAAACAGCTCCCGCTGAACTGGCTCCAAGCGGATGAGCCATCATTGAGGTGCACCCTATGCATTTGTTTCATCTGGCTATGAGCGGCGGCGGAAACAGTCAACGTATTCTCGATCTTCACAGGCCCTTCCCCTCCCCCCAGGATATAGTCAGTCTCCCAATGACCAGCGTATATACTGTATACCTTTGCCACTTATTGAAGGAAGACGGCAGAGGGCGGCCTGTAGGGAACTAGGCGACACGAGGCAGGCCGTGGGTGCCACGACAGGGCGGCGCTGTCACGAGGGTGGTCGTTCCCCGCCTATCCGGTAGGTCACTGCGCGGCACAGGCCGGCCGTGGGCCCCACAGGCGCGTGTCGGCCTCGTGTCTCTCCCCCCACCCCCACGCCCCCGGACGCTGTAGGTGTGTGTATGTGTGGGGGGGGGGGGGTGTCCGGATTGCCGTGGTTAGCTGCAGCAGGTGCCGTGTTCCTTCTCCTTATCCACGTACTCGGCCACGTTGAACTTCGGCTCGTGTGGCTTGCGCGTCTTCCTCGCCTTCAGGTCACTGCAAGACACGTGACACACACACTCGTCAAGGTCTTAATAACAACGGGAGGATGGTTGGTACGTCGGCAATTCACAATAGCTGAGGTTACAACATGCCTACAGATACAGTGTCACACACTATAGCTGAGAGTTCACATCATGCCTACAGATACAGTGTCACACACTATAGCTGAGAGTTCACACTATGCCTACAGATACAGTGTCAAACAAAATAGTTGATAGTTCACAACATGCCTACAAATACAGTGTCACACACTATACTTGGAGTTCACACCATGCCTACAGATACAGTGTCACACACTATAGCTGAGAGTTCACACCATGACTACAGATACAGTGTCACACACAATAGCTGAGTTAACACCATGCCTACAGATACAGTGTCACACACAATAGCTGAGAGTTCACACCATGCCTACGGATACAGTGTCACACACTATAGCTGAGAGTTCACACCATGCCTACATATAGTGTCACACACTATAGCTGAGAGTTCACACCACGCCAACAGATACAGTGTCACACACTATAGCTGAGAGTTCACACCATGCCTACAGATACAGTGTCACACACAATAGCTGAGAGTTCACACCATGCCTACGGATACAGTGTCACACACTATAGCTGAGAGTTCACACCATGCCTACAGATACAGTGTCACACACTATAGCTGAGAGTTCACACTATGCCTACAGATACAGTGTCAAACACAATAGTTGATAGTTCACAACATGCCTACAGATACAGTGTAACACACTATAGCTGGGAGTTCACACCATGCCTACAGATACAGTGTCACACACTATAGCTGAGAGTTCACACCATGCCTACAGATACAGTGTCACACACTATAGCTGAGAGTTCACACCATGCCTACAGATACAGTGTCACACACAATAGCTGAGTTAACACCATGCCTACAGATACAGTGTCACACACAATAGCTGAGAGTTCACACCATGCCTACGGATACAGTGTCACACACTATAGCTGAGAGTTCACACCATGCCTACAGATACAGTGTCACACACAATAGCTGAGAGTTCACACCATGCCTACAGATACAGTGTCACACACAATAGCTCAGAGTTCACACCATGCCTACAGATACAGTGTCACACACTATAGCTGAGAGTTCACAACATGCCTACAGATACAGTGTCAAACACAACACCTGATAGTTCACACCATGCCTACAGATACAGTCACACACAATAGCTGAGAGTTCACACTATGCCTACAGATACAGTGTCACACACTATAGCTGAGAGTTCATACCACGCCTACAGATACAGTGTCAAACACAACACCTGATAGTTCACACCATGCCTACAGATACAGTCACACACAATAGCTGAGAGTTCACACTATGCCTACAGATACAGTGTCACACACAATAACTGAGAGTTCACACTATGCCTACATATAGTGTCACACACAATAGCTGAGAGTTCACACTATGCCTACAGATACAGTGTCACACACTATAGCTAAGAGTTCACACTATGCCCACAGATACAGTGCCACACACAATAGCTGAGAGTTCACACCATGCCTACAGATACAGTGTCACACACTATAGCTGAGAGTTCACACCATGCCTACATATAGTGTCACACACTATAGCTGAGAGTTCACACCATGCCTACAGATACAGTATCACACACTATAGCTGAGAGTTCACACTATGCCTACATATAGTGTCACACACCATAGCTGGGAGTTCACACCATGCCTACAGATACAGTGTCAAACACAATACCTGATAGTTCACACCATGCCTTCAGATACAGTGTCACACACAATAGCTGAGAGTTCACACCATGCCTACAGATACAGTGTCACACACTTACGCTGAGAGTTCACACCATGCCTACAGATACAGTGTCAAACACAATACCTGATAGTTCAGACCATGCCTTCAGATACAGTGTCACACACAATAGCTGAGAGTTCACACCATGCCTACAGATACAGTCACACACAATAACTGAGAGTTCACACTATGCCTACATATAGTGTCACACACTATAGCTGAGAGTTCACACTATGCCTACAGATACAGTGTCACACACTATAGCTGAGAGTTCACAACATGCCCACAGATACAGTGCCACACACAATAGCTGAGAGTTCACACCATGCCTACATATACAGTGTCACACACTATAGCTGAGAGTTCACACCACGCCTACGGATACATTGTCACACACAATAGCTGAGAGTTCACACCATGCCTACAGATACAGTGTCACACACTATAGCTGAGAGTTCACACCATGCCTACAGATAGTGTCACACACAATAGCTGAGAGTTCACAACATGCCTACAGATACAGTGTCAAACACAGTAGCTGAGAGTTCACACCATGCCTACAGATACAGTGTCACACACTATAGCTGAGAGTTCACACCATGCCTACAGATAGTGTCACACACAATAGCTGAGATTTCATTGCATGCCTACAGATACAGTGTCACACACTATAGCTGAGAGTTCACACTATGCCTACATATAGTGTCACACACTATAGCTGAGAGTTCACGCCATGCCTACAGATACAGTGTCACACACAATAGGTGAGAGTTCACACCACGCCTACAGATACAGTGCCACACACAATAGCTGAGAGTTCACACTATGCCTACAGATACAGTGTCACACACTATAGCTGAGAGTTCACACTATGCCTACAGATACAGTGTCACACACTATAGCTGAGAGTTCACAACATGCCCACAGATACAGTGTCACACACTATAGCTGAGAGTTCACAACATGCCCACAGATACAGTGCCACACACAATAGCTGAGAGTTCACACTATGCCTACAGATACAGTGCAACACACTATAGCTGAGAGTTCACAGCATGCCTACAGATACAGTGTCAAACACAATAGCTGAGAGTTCACACCATGCCTACAGATACAGTGTCACACACAATAGGTGAGAGTTCACACTATGCCTACATATAGTGTCACACACTATAGCTGAGAGTTCACAACATGCCCACAGATACAGTGTCACACACTATAGCTGAGAGTTCACACTATGCCTACAGATACAGTGCAACACACTATAGCTGAGAGTTCACAGCATGCCTACAGATACAGTGTCAAACACAATAGCTGAGAGTTCACACCATGCCTACAGATACAGTGCCACACACAATAGCTGAGAGTTCACACTATGCCTACAGATACAGTGTCACACACAATAACTGAGAGTTCACACTATGCCTACATATAGTGTCACACACTATAGCTGAGAGTTCACACTATGCCTACAGATACAGTGTCACACACTATAGCTGAGACTTCACAACATGCCCACAGATACAGTGTCACACACTATAGCTGAGCGTTCACAACATGCCCACAGATACAGTGCCACACACAATAGCCTAGAGTTCACACTATGCCTACAGATACAGTGCCACACACTATAGCTGAGAGTTCACAACATGCCCACAGATACAGTGTTAAACACAATAGCTGAGAGTTCACAGCATGCCTACAGATACAGTGTCAAACACAATAGCTGAGAGTTCACACCATGCCTGCAGATACAGTGTCACACACTATAGCTGAGAGTTCACACCATGCCTACAGATAGTGTCACACACAATAGCTGATAGTTCACAACATGCCTACAGATGCAGTGTCAAACACAGTAGCTGAGAGTTCACACCATGCCTACAGATACAGTGTCACACACTATAGCTGAGAGTTCACACCATGCCTACATATAGTGTCACACACTATAGCTGAGATTTCATTGCATGCCTACAGATACAGTGTCAAACACTATAGCTGAGAGTTCACACTATGCCTACAGATACAGTGTCACACACAATAGGTGAGAGTTCACACCACGCCTACAGATACAGTGCCACACACAATAGCTGAGAGTTCACACTATGCCTACAGATACAGTGTCACACACTATAGCTGAGAGTTCACACCACGCCTACAGATACAGTGTCACACACTATAGCTGGGAGTTCACACTATGCCTACAGATACAGTGTCACACACTATAGCTGAGAGTTCACAACATGCCTACAGATAGTGTCAAACACAATAGCTGAGAGTTCACACCATGCCTACAGATACAGTGTCACACACTATAGTTTGGAATTCACACCATGCCCACAGATACAGTGTCAAACACAATAGAACGACTACAAACTAGACCTAGACCCCAAGCACACACCCATGTTATCTCATGTTATCTGCATATCACTGCTAAAGTGAGTTATCAAGGTATACAAGGTATACTAAAGTGAGTTATCAAGGTAAAGTAATAGGGGCTTCATACTCATACTAGTTTTGAATAGAAAGACGCTGGTTTTCTGTGCGTTTCACGCCATTACAAAGAGCTCCCCATGCTTTGTATATGGGGCGGTGAAGTGTCATGTACCCAAAACCGGATTCGCTGGAGGTGAGCGCGCGCTATCTGTGACGTCACTTACAGACCCTATAACACGATTGGGGCATTGCTACTGACCGTGCCACAGCCATGAAGGCCAGCTCCACATTGAGCCCCGTCTTGGCACTGGTCTCCATGAACGCCGTCCCGTACTCCTAGTGTAGGACAGAAACATCACACAATCACCCACAGCAATATGCTTTCCACCTGCATTAGGATATATGTAAGCTCCGGTCTGATCAACATGGCGAGGTTGTTATGGCATACAGTATATGTGTGTACTAATAGACTAAGAACTTTAATGGAGAAAATAATGCGGTATGAGTAAATTTCATATTCAAGTAACAACTTCTATCGCTACACGTCTTATTCCGCACTGAACACCAGTCAGGAAGGTATTCTCTCATCAGTGAAGTGTGTATTCCAAGAAGCATTAATCACACCTTCTGCCATAAATAATGCTACTGATAACAGATTACCATACAACAGCGTATAGCGTCCAGCGGGGTTGGGCGAGTTCATTCACGCAGCCCAATATCGACATACGGTCGACATTACCCAAATATTATTCAGAGATTTAATCTGTGAAACTATTCGTCGAGTAAATTCAGCTCAGCGCAATGCCATGTGGATTTGCTATAAGGGGGAAATACTTAGCTGTTACTGACAAACCTTAGCAAGACGCTCTCCGTCTTCGCGCCTCACAATCCGCTCTGAAGACATGTCAGACTTGTTGCCTAGCAACATGATGACGACATCGTCCTGCGCGTATTCGTTTATCTCTGCTAGCCATGCCTGGTGGAGAGTAAAACACGAACTTAGTAACATGTCATATAAAATTAAAATTGCAAGGAAATCCTTCATAATATTCAATTACGCCCCGTACGCAATAGGAAATAATGGTGAGTACCCCCAGTTATATATATTGGTGGCCCCCGTTGTGTACAAATAGGCGGCCTGAAACACAAATTAATAGTTTTCTCTATGTCGTTCAGTGGTTCCAGTGTTCCGCATTGTCCGTATGTTGTGTGTCAATGAAGGGTTTACTGTATGGGGTGAGCCATCAGGAGGTGGCGCCACATAGCGGTCGGGATAACGACGATGCGTGCATCGTTACTCGCCTAGTATGCATGAGCCAATCACCCACTCACCCCTAATTACTGAGGCCTGGCTGGCCGGGCACACAAACATGGCAGGGTTTGGCTGGTGCCGCCCATTACCTGCCCCATTACCCACCCAATTAGGACGGTGTAACCGCCGGCGACGCGGCCCCTGTTCGCAGCTAGCGGGACATACAGTGGGCGGTGCACGCGCTGGGGCGACAGGCGCACCTAGTTATAACCCGTAAACTGACGTATTAACCCGTCAGCAGCGGCTGATAAAGACCCTATACAAACTACGGTAGAGCACCAACAGAAGAAAACATGTAACATGACGTTTTGTCCAATGAGCCCCATCAGGACTAGAGGTGGGGGTGGGAAGGGACGTCATACAAGGCTAGAGGTAGGGTGGGAAGGGACGTCATACATGGCTAGAGGTGGGGGGTGGGAAGGGACGTCATACATGGCTAGAGGTGGGGGTGGAAAGGGACGTCACACAAGGCTAGAGGTGGGAGTGGGAAGGGACGTCATACATGGCTAGAGGTGGGGGTGGAAAGGGACGTCATACAAGGTTAGAGGTGGGGGTGGGAAGGGACGTCATACAAGGCTAGAGGTGGGGGTGGGAAGGGACGTCATACATGGCTAGAGGTGGGAGTGGGAAGGGACGTCATACATGGCTAGAGGTGGGGGTGGAAAGGGACGTCATACAAGGTTAGAGGTGGGGGTGGGAAGGGACGTCATACAAGGCTAGAGGTGGGGGTGGGAAGGGACGTCATACAAGGCTAGAGGTGGGGTGGGAAGGGACGTCATACATGGCTAGAGGTGGGGGTGGGTATGGGGTGTGTGTGGTTTGGTATGGGGTGGGAGTGGGTCGGTATGGGGTGGGAGTGGGTGGGAATGGTGTGGATGTGGGTGGGTATGGGGTGGGAGTGGGTGGGTATGGGGTGGGAGTAGGTGGGTATGGAGTGGGAGTAGGTGGGTATAGGGTGGGAGTGGGTGAGTATGGGGTGCGAGTGGGTGGGTATGGGGTGTGTGTGGGCGGGTATGGGGTGTGTATGGGTGGGTATGGGGTGGGAGTGGGGGGGGGGGGTATGGGATGAGTGTGGGTGGGTATGGGGTGGGAGTGAGTGGGTATGGGGTGGGAGTGGGCGGGTATGGGGTGTGTGTATGTGGGTATCTGGTGGGATTGGGTGGGTGTGGGGTGGGAGTGGGGTGGGAGTTGGGTGGGAGTGGGTGGGTGGGTGTGGGGTGGGAGTGAGTGGGTATGGGGTGTGTGTGGGTGGTTATGGGGTGGGAGTGGGTGGGTATGGGGTGGGAGTGGGTGGGTATGGGGTGGAAGGGGGTGGGTAAGGGGTGGGAGTGGGTGGGTATGGGTTGTGTGTGGGTATGGGGTGGGTATGGGGTGGGAGTGGGTGGGTATGGGTGGGAGTGGGTGCGTATGGTATGTGTGGGTTGGTATGGGGTGGGAGTGGGTGGGAGTGGGTGGATATGGGTGGGTATGGGGTGTGTATGGGTGGGTATGGGGTGGGAGTGGGTGGGAGTGGGTGTGTGTGGGTGGGTATGGTGTGTGTAGGTGGGTATGGGGTGGGAGTGGGTGGGTATGGGGTGGGAGTGGGCGGGTATGGGGTGGGACTGGGTGGGTATGGGGTGTGTGTGTGGGCGGGTATGGGGTGGGAGTGGGTGGGTATGAGGTGGGAGTGGGTGGGTATGGGGTGGGAGTGGGTGGGTATGGGATGGGAGGGGGCGGGTATGGGGTGGGAGTGGGTGGGTATGGGGTGTGTGTGGGTGGGTATGGGGTGTGTGTATGTGGGTATCTGGTGGGATTGGGTGGGTGTGGGGTGGGAGTGGGGTGGGAGTGGGTGGGTGGGTGTGGGGTGGGAGTGAGTGGGTATGGGGTGGGAGTGGTTAATGGGTGTGTGTGGGTGGTTAATGGGTGTGTGTGGGTGGGTATGGGGTGGGAGTGGGTGGGTATGGGGTGGGAGTGGGTGGGTATGGGGTGGGAGTGGGTGGGCATGGGTGGGAGTGGGTGGGTATGGTATGTGTGGGTTGGTATGGGGTGGGAGTGGGTGGGAGTGGGTGGATATGGGTGGGTATGGGGTGTGTGTGGGTGGGTATGGGGTGGGAGTGGGTGGGAGTGGGTGGATATGGGTGGGTATGGGGTGTGTGTGGGTGGGTATGGTGTGTGTAGGTGGGTATGGGGTGGGAGTGGGTGGGTATGGGGTGGGAGTGGGCGGGTATGGGGTGGGACTGGGTGGGTATGGGGTGTGTGTGTGGGCGGGTATGGAATGGGAGTGGGTGGGTATGAGGTGGGAGTGGGTGGGTATGGGGTGGGAGTGGGCGGGTATGGGGTGGAAGTGGGTGGGTATGGGGTGTGTGTGGGTGGGTATGGGGTGTGTGTGGGTGGGTATGGGGTGTGTGTATGTGGGTATCTGGTGGGATTGGGTGGGTGTGGGGTGGGAGTGGGGTGGGAGTGGGTGGGTGGGTGTGGGGTGGGAGTGAGTGGGTATGGGGTGGGAGTGGTTAATGGGTGTGTGTGGGTGGGTATGGGGTGGGAGTGGGTGGGTATGGGGTGGGAGTGGGTGGGCATGGGGTGGGAGTGGGTGGGTATGGGGTAGGAGTGGGTGGGTTTGGGGTGTGTGTGTGGGTATAGGTGGGGGTTGGTGGGTATCGGGTGGGAGTGGGTGGGTATGGGTGTGTGTGGGTGGGTATGGGGTGGCAGTGGGTGGGTAAGGGGTGGGAGTGGGTGGGTATGGGTTGTGTGTAGGTGGGTGGGGATGGGGTGGGAGTGGAGGAGGGGGGGTGTGGATGGAGGGGGTGTGGAGGAGGGTGTGGATGGAGAGGGGTGTGGATGGAGGGGGTGTGGAGGGGGGGTGTAGATGGAGGGAGTGTAGAGAAGGGGGGTGTGGATGAAGGGGGTGTGGAGGAGAAGGAGGGTGTGGATGGAGGGGGTGTGGAGGAGGGGGGTGTGAATGGAGGGGGTGTGGAGGAGGAGGGGTGTGAATGGAGGGGCTGAGGAGGAAGGAGAGGTGTGGATGGAGGGGGTGTGGAGGAGGGGGGGGGGGGTCTCGTACTGGTGGCGTCGCCTCACCCATTGACCCTGAACAGAGTCGGATGTCCCGCTGATGGTAGCTTCCTGTTATGTACATATATATATATATATATATATACCCACTCCTTGCCCCCCCCCCCCACACACACGCACACCATCCGCATTCACACGAATAGTGGCAGCAAGTGCGCACCAGTAACATTCGGACAGCCACCCACCCGGTCACAAGTCACCAACTTCACTAGTGTTTTCAAGCGGTAGCTTGGTACCCTGGGGTCGTATTCATAATCCGCTCGTGAATTACGCACGAAAAGTACGTTTTCATCTTAGCCTCACCATCATCTTAGGCTCGTTGTAGCGGTGCTCATGATCAAGAAATCGTCTTCAATATAATTTTAGCACTTTCTTAATTCAGAAAATCCACTTTTCGGGTGACTACATATGTATTTTGAACCCGATAATCGCTCGACAAATCTTCCACTTAGCGCTAAGTCTAGAGGCGTAGCCTAAGGGGTGATTATGAATACGGCCCCAGCTAACTGCAGGCCCAGCTAACCGCATGGCCAGCTAACTGCAGGCCCAGCTAACTGCAGGCCCAGCAAACTGCAGGCCCAGCCCACAGAGCGAGCCCAATGCAGCTGGGCCCAGCTAACCGCAGGCACAGCTAACTGGAGCCCAGCTAACCGCAGGCCCAGCTAACTGCAGGCCCAGCCCACAGAGCGAGCACAATGCAGCTGGGTCCAGCCAACCGCAGGCCCAGCTAACTGCAGGCCCAGCTAACTGCAGGCCCAGCCCACAGAGCGAGCTCAATGCAGCTGGGCCCAGCTAACCGCAGGCCCAGCTAACTGCAGGCCCAGCAAACTGCAGGCCCAGCTAACTGCAGGCCCAACCCACAGAGCGAACCCAATGCAGCTGGGCCCAGCTACCTACAGGCCCAGCTAACTGCAGGCCCAGCTAACTGCAGGCCCAGCCCACAGAGCGAGCCCAATGTAGCTGGGCCCAGCTACCTACAGGCCTAGCTAACTACAGGCCTAGTTAACTGGAGGCCGAGCTAACTGCAGGCCCAGCAAACTGCAGACCCAGCTAACTGCAGGCCCAGCTAACTGGGTCAACCACTTCCTCGCCCCCTTTATCCCCCCGGCCCCTTCACCCCCCCCCCCCCCCCACCCCCCGCCCTCTCACTGAGTATTACATCGTCTGTCCTTAACGCGATATCCTGGGTAACACTGCAAGATGCCTCTATTGCGTAAAACACATTGCACAAGACACAGCTAAGGTCCACCACTGACAGAGACACTTGGTCTGACTAGAACGGCGGCTTACCCGGATGTTGTCATAACTGGACTTGTTTGTGACGTCATATAGCAGTAACAACGCTGAAATGATACATTGTATAGTTACCACCACTGTAAGGCACAGGTTTCATAGTTAACACGTCAACAAGGAGGCAGAGCGGAGAATTAACTACCTGTATCAGGTATCCTAGTAATACATATGGACAGGTTTTATGTGACGTTTCACCACAATAATGAGAATAACATAACATTCAGCAATGATTAAATAAAGAATTGCTTAGTAATTGTTAATAATCGATATCATTCAAAGTTATCACTAAATGTACTGTAAAAGCCTATCAATATACAATCTAACATCTGTCAAGCAGACACATCTAAAACAGGTAAACAAGGTGAACGTGCATCGCATATGTCTCAGTCATGTTCGTGTACAGTGGGCCAGTGTTTTGGTTTTGATTGATAGATAGTTTATTTCGTACTATAGGCTGGCTTACAGCCAAGGTATATAAACAAACACAAAGGGAACAAAAGCACAGTCATGACAGTACATACAAACGATATGAAAAGTGAATGTGAGAAACTTTAATAACCACTCTGGGCCAGTGTTCATCGCATGTAAAGTGTGTCAGTTCTGTTCATAATGTGTACAGCTACATGTTTACACTGTGCAGTCACATGTTTGTACTGTTAGTTACATGTTTACACTATGCAGTCACATGTTTGTACTCTTAGTTACATGTTAATACTGTGTACAGTCACATGTTTGTACTGTTAGTTACATGTTTATACTGTGTACAGTCACATGTTTGTACTGTTAGTTACATGTTTACACTGTGCAGTCACATGTTTGTACTGTTAGTTACATGTTTACACTGTGCAGTCACATGTTTGTACTGTTAGTTACATGTTAATACTGTGTACAGTCACATGTTTGTACTGTTAGTTACATGTTTACACTGCGCAGTCACATGTTTGTACTGTTAGTTACATGTTTACACTGTGCAGTCACATGTTTGTACTGTTAGTTACATGTTTATACTGTGTACAGTTATATGTTTAAACTGTGTACAGTGACATGTTTACATTGTGTAGTCACCTGTTTACACTGTGCAGTCACATGTTTATACTGTGTACAGTCACATGTTTGTACTGTTAGTTACATGTTTATACTGTGTACAGTTATATGTTTATATTGTGTACAGTCACATGTTTACACTGTGCAGTCACATGTTTATACTGTGTAAAATCACATGTTTATACCGTGTAGAGTGGCATGTTTATACTGTGTACAGTCACATGTTTATACTGTGTACAGTCACATGTTTACACTGTAGTCACATATTTATACTGTGAACAGTCACATGTTTACACTGTGAACAGTCTTATGTTTGTACTGTTAGTTACATGTTTATACTGTGTACAGTCACATGTTTGCACTGTGTACGGTCACATGTTTACACTGTGCAGTCACATGTTTATACTGTGAACAGTCACATGTTTGTACTGTTAGTTACATGTTTATACTGTGTACAGTCACATGTTTGCACTGTGTACGGTCACATGTTTACACTGTGTAGTCACATGTTTACACTGTGAACAGTCACATGTTTACACTGTGAACAGTCACATGTTTATACTGTGAACAGTCACATGTTTGTACTGTTAGTTACATGTTTATACTGTGTACAGTCACATGTTTGCACTGTGTACAGTCACATGTTTACACTGTGTAGTCACATGTTTACACTGTGAACAGTCACATGTTTACACTGTGAACAGTCACATGTTGATACCGTGTACGGTCACATGTTTATACTGTGAACAGTCACATGTTTACACTGTGAACAGTCACATGTTGATACCGTGTACGGTCACATGTTTATACTGTGAACAGTCACATGTTTGCACTGTGTACAGTCACATGTTTACACTGTGTAGTCACATGTTTACACTGTGAACAGTCACATGTTTACACTGTGAACAGTCACATGTTGATACCGTGTACGGTCACATGTTTATACTGTGAACAGTCACATGTTTACACTGTGAACAGTCACATGTTGATACCGTGTACGGTCACATGTTTATACTGTGAACAGTCACATGTTTACACTGTGAACAGTCACATGTTGATACCGTATACGGTCACATGTTTACACTGTGCAGTCACATGTTTACACTGTGCAGTCACATGTTTACACTGTGTAGTCACATGTTTACACTGTGCAGTCACATGTTTATACTGTGAACAGTCACATGTTTATACTGTGTACAGTCACATGTTTATACTGTGTACAGTCACATGTTTACACTGTTAGTTACATGTTGATATTGTTACCGGCACGTGTGCACTGTGCACAAAGTAGGTCAGCCACGTGTGCACTGTGCACAAAGTAGGTCAGCCACGTGTGCAGATTGCATAGAACAGTTTAGTCGTAAATCACAACCTTAGAAATACGTTAAGAAGGGTGATCTGATAACAACAACACCAACTAGAGAAAACAAAACATGCGTTAACACATGATAAAGGTTGACACTGTACACCTAAAACAAAAAAAAGATGAAATATACCACGATTAAAATCACACTGAGCGGTTCATTAATGCAACAGGCAGTGCACCATAAATGTAAAGCAGCTGTCTAACCACTAAACAACAGTAAAAGATGGGTAATTAGTAAATATGACCAACAATAGTGATGTGAATAGGACTAAACGGCATGTTGAATCACGGACACTAGGGAATGAAGTCTATGTTATTCGTGGGAATTTCAGTGAAACCCACAAAGATTGCAAGAAAGTGGGTGAAATAGGAGATCAGAGTTCTATAGTACTCTAGAGTACTACAGTACTCTACAGTATTCTAGACCAGTACTGGCATAACTGGTTTGGCTCTCCTGCGCCACATTAACTCCACATGAAATTGTTATACTTTAATAGCAATGGTATGACTCAAATAGCAAATAGGCGTGTTACAGTAGGATATTCCTAAAGACAGACGACAAAGACAGAGCGGGCCAGACAGAGTCGCCAGCACACACCATTCAAGGTCATCACATAAGGCAAAAAAGGACGATTGCACTGAAAAGGCAAATCCTCTAAAGACTGTTACACACAGAGTTGAAGTATGCGCATGCAACACAGACAGCCAACGGGAGAGGACACAGTGAGTGACGCAGGCAGGCCTGGGAGAGGACACAGTGAGAGACGCAGGCAGGCCTGGGAGAGGACACAGTGAGAGACGCAGGCAGGCCTGGGAGAGGACACAGTGAGAGACGCAGGCAGGCCTGGGAGAGGACACAGTGAGAGACGCAGGCAGGCCTGGGAGAGGACACAGTGAGAGACGCAGGCAGGCCTGGGAGAGGACACAGTGAGAGACGCAGGCAGGCCTGGGAGAGGACACAGTGAGTGACGCAGGCAGGCCTGGGAGAGGACACAGTGAGAGACGCAGGCAGGCCTGGGAGAGGACACAGTGAGAGACGCAGGCAGGCCTGGGAGAGGACACAGTGAGAGACGCAGGCAGGCCTGGGAGAGGACACAGTGAGAGACGCAGGCAGGCCTGGGAGAGGACACAGTGAGAGACGCAGGCAGGCCTGGGAGAGGACACAGTGAGAGACGCAGGCAGGCCTGGGAGAGGACACAGTGAGAGACGCAGGCAGGCCTGGGAGAGGACACAGTGAGTGACGCAGGCAGGCCTGGGAGAGGACACAGTGAGAGACGCAGGCAGGCCTGGGAGAGGACACAGTGAGAGACGCAGGCAGGCCTGGGAGAGGACACAGTGAGAGACGCAGGCAGGCCTGGGAGAGGACACAGTGAGAGACGCAGGCAGGCCTGGGAGAGGACACAGTGAGAGACGCAGGCAGGCCTGGGAGAGGACACAGTGAGTGACGCAGGCAGGCCTGGGAGAGGACACAGTGAGAGACGCAGGCAGGCCTGGGAGAGGACACAGTGAGTGACGCAGGCAGGCCTGGGAGAGGACACAGTGAGAGACGCAGGCAGGCCTGGGAGAGGACACAGTGAGAGACGCAGGCAGGCCTGGGAGAGGACACAGTGAGAGACGCAGGCAGGCCTGGGAGAGGACACAGTGAGAGACGCAGGCAGGCCTGGGAGAGGACACAGTGAGTGACGCAGGCAGGCCTGGGAGAGGACACAGTGAGTGACGCAGGCAGGCCTGGGAGAGGACACAGTGAGGGACGCAGGCAGGCCTGGGAGAGGACACAGTCAGAGACGCAGACAGGCCTGGGAGAGGACACAGTGAGAGACGCAGACAGGCCTGGGAGAGGACACAGTGAGAGACGCAGGCAGGCCTGGGAGAGGACACAGTGAGAGACGCAGGCAGGCCTGGGAGAGGACACAGTGAGAGACGCAGGCAGGCCTGGGAGAGGACACAGTGAGAGACGCAGGCAGGCCTGGGAGAGGACACAGTGAGTGACGCAGGCAGGCCTGGGAGAGGACACAGTGAGAGACGCAGGCAGGCCTGGGAGAGGACACAGTGAGGGACGCAGGCAGGCCTGGGAGAGGACACAGTGAGTGACGCAGGCAGGCCTGGGAGAGGACACAGTGAGAGACGCAGGCAGGCCTGGGAGAGGACACAGTGAGGGACGCAGGCAGGCCTGGGAGAGGACACAGTGAGTGACGCAGGCAGGCCTGGGAGAGGACACAGTGAGAGACGCAGGCAGGCCTGGGAGAGAACACAGTGAGAGACGCAGGCAGGCCTGGGAGAGGACACAGTGAGAGACGCAGGCAGGCCTGGGAGAGGACACAGTGAGAGACGCAGGCAGGCCTGGGAGAGGACACAGTGAGAGACGCAGGCAGGCCTGGGAGAGGACACAGTGAGAGACGCAGGCAGGCCTGGGAGAGGACACAGTCAGAGACGCAGGCAGGCCTGGGAGAGGACACAGTGAGAGACGCAGGCAGGCCTGGGAGAGGACACAGTGAGAGACGCAGGCAGGCCTGGGAGAGGACACAGTGAGAGACGCAGGCAGGCCTGGGAGAGGACACAGTGAGTGACGCAGGCAGGCCTGGGAGAGGACACAGTGAGTGACGCAGGCAGGCCTGGGAGAGGACACAGTGAGGGACGCAGGCAGGCCTGGGAGAGGACACAGTGAGAGACGCAGACAGGCCTGGGAGAGGACACAGTGAGAGACGCAGACAGGCCTGGGAGAGGACACAGTGAGAGACGCAGGCAGGCCTGGGAGAGGACACAGTGAGAGACGCAGGCAGGCCTGGGAGAGGACACAGTGAGAGACGCAGGCAGGCCTGGGAGAGGACACAGTGAGAGACGCAGACAGGCCTGGGAGAGGACACAGTGAGAGACGCAGGCAGGCCTGGGAGAGGACACAGTGAGAGACGCAGGCAGGCCTGGGAGAGGACACAGTGAGAGACGCAGGCAGGCCTGGGAGAGGACACAGTGAGAGACGCAGGCAGGCCTGGGAGAGGACACAGTGAGAGACGCAGGCAGGCCTGGGAGAGGACACAGTGAGTGACGCAGACAGGCCTGGGAGAGGACACAGTGAGAGACGCAGGCAGGCCTGGGAGAGGACACAGTGAGTGACGCAGGCAGGCCTGGGAGAGGACACAGTGAGAGACGCAGACAGGCCTGGGAGAGGACACAGTGAGAGACGCAGACAGGCCTGGGAGAGGACACAGTGAGAGACGCAGGCAGGCCTGGGAGAGGACACAGTGAGAGACGCAGACAGGCCTGGGAGAGGACACAGTGAGAGACGCAGGCATGCCTGGGAGAGGACACAGTGAGAGACGCAGGCATGCCTGGGAGAGGACACAGTGAGAGACGCAGACAGGCCTGGGAGAGGACACAGTGAGAGACGCAGGCAGGCCTGGGAGAGGACACAGTGAGAGACGCAGGCAGGCCTGGGAGAGGACACAGTGAGAGACGCAGGCAGGCCTGGGAGAGGACACAGTGAGAGACGCAGGCAGGCCTGGGAGAGGACACAGTGAGAGACGCAGGCAGGCCTGGGAGAGGACACAGTGAGAGACGCAGGCAGGCCTGGGAGAGGACACAGTGAGAGACGCAGGCAGGCCTGGGAGAGGACACAGTGAGAGACGCAGGCAGGCCTGGGAGAGGACACAGTGAGAGACGCAGGCAGGCCTGGGAGAGGACACAGTGAGAGACGCAGGCAGGCCTGGGAGAGGACACAGTGAGTGACGCAGGCAGGCCTGGGAGAGGACACAGTGAGAGACGCAGGCAGGCCTGGGAGAGGACACAGTGAGAGACGCAGGCAGGCCTGGGAGAGGACACAGTGAGAGACGCAGGCAGGCCTGGGAGAGGACACAGTGAGAGACGCAGGCAGGCCTGGGAGAGGACACAGTGAGAGACGCAGGCAGGCCTGGGAGAGGACACAGTGAGAGACGCAGACAGGCCTGGGAGAGGACACAGTGAGAGACGCAGGCAGGCCTGGGAGAGGACACAGTGAGAGACGCAGGCAGGCCTGGGAGAGGACACAGTGAGAGACGCAGGCAGGCCTGGGAGAGGACACAGTGAGAGACGCAGGCAGGCCTGGGAGAGGACACAGTGAGAGACGCAGGCAGGCCTGGGAGAGGACACAGTGAGAGACGCAGGCAGGCCTGGGAGAGGACACAGTGAGAGACGCAGGCAGGCCTGGGAGAGGACACAGTGAGAGACGCAGGCAGGCCTGGGAGAGGACACAGTGAGAGACGCAGGCAGGCCTGGGAGAGGACACAGTGAGAGACGCAGACAGGCCTGGGAGAGGACACAGTGAGAGACGCAGACAGGCCTGGGAGAGAACACAGTGAGAGACGCAGACAGGCCTGGGAGAGAACACAGTGAGAGACGCAGACAGGCCTGGGAGAGGACACAGTGAGAGACGCAGGCAGGCCTGGGAGAGGACACAGTGAGAGACGCAGGCAGGCCTGGGAGAGGACACAGTGAGAGACGCAGGCAGGCCTGGGAGGGGACACAGTGAGAGACGCAGGCAGGCCTGGGAGAGGACACAGTGAGAGACGCAGGCAGGCCTGGGAGAGGACACAGTGAGAGACGCAGGCAGGCCTGGGAGAGGACACAGTGAGAGACGCAGGCAGGCCTGGGAGAGGACACAGTGAGAGACGCAGGCAGGCCTGGGAGAGGACACAGTGAGTGACGCAGGCAGGCCTGGGAGAGGACACAGTGAGAGACGCAGGCAGGTCTGGGAGAGGACACAGTGAGAGACGCAGGCAGGCCTGGGAGAGGACACAGTGAGAGACGCAGGCAGGCCTGGGAGAGGACACAGTGAGAGACGCAGGCAGGCCTGGGAGAGGACACAGTGAGAGACGCAGGCAGGCCTGGGAGAGGACACAGTGAGAGACGCAGACAGGCCTGGGAGAGGACACAGTGAGAGACGCAGGCAGGCCTGGGAGAGGACACAGTGAGAGACGCAGGCAGGCCTGGGAGAGGACACAGTGAGAGACGCAGGCAGGCCTGGGAGAGGACACAGTGAGAGACGCAGGCAGGCCTGGGAGAGGACACAGTGAGAGACGCAGGCAGGCCTGGGAGAGGACACAGTGAGAGACGCAGGCAGGGCCTGGGAGAGGGACACAGTGAGAGACGCAGGCAGGCCTAGGGAGAGGACACAGTGAGAGACGCAGGCAGGCCTGGGAGAGGACACAGTGAGAGACGCAGACAGGCCTGGGAGAGGACACAGTGAGAGACGCAGGCAGGCCTGGGAGAGGACACAGTGAGAGACGCAGGCAGGCCTGGGAGAGGACACAGTGAGAGACGCAGGCAGGCCTGGGAGAGGACACAGTGAGAGACGCAGGCAGGCCTGGGAGAGGACACAGTGAGAGACGCAGGACAGGCCTGGGAGAGGACACAGTGAGAGACGCAGGCAGGCATGGGAGAGGACACAGTGAGAGACGCAGGCAGGGCCTGGGAGGAGGACACAGTGAGAGACGCAGGCAGGCCTGGGAGAGGACACAGTGAGAGACGCAGGCAGGCCTGGGAGAGGACACAGTGAGAGACGCAGGCAGGCCTGGGAGAGGACACAGTGAGAGACGCAGGCAGGCCTGGGAGAGGACACAGTGAGTGACGCAGGCAGGCCTGGGAGAGGACACAGTGAGAGACGCAGGCAGGCCTTGGGAGAGGGACACAGTGAGAGACGCAGGCAGGCCTGGGAGAGGACACAGGTGAGAGACGCAGGCAGGCCTGGGAGAGGACACAGTGAGAGACGCAGGCAGGCCTGGGAGAGGACACAGTGAGAGACGCAGGCAGGCCTGGGAGAGGGACACAGTGAGAGACGCAGGC
>OZ025251.1:5005252-5110223 GCA_964019135.1 Arenicola marina
CCTGGGAGAGGACACAGTGAGAGACGCAGGCAGGCCTGGGAGAGGACACAGTGAGAGACGCAGGCAGGCCTGGGAGAGGACACAGTGAGAGACGCAGGCAGGCCTGGGAGAGGACACAGTGAGAGACGCAGGCAGGCCTGGGAGAGGACACAGTGAGAGACGCAGGCAGGCCTGGGAGAGGACACAGTGAGAGACGCAGGCAGGCCTGGGAGAGGACACAGTGAGTGACGCAGGCAGGCCTGGGAGAGGACACAGTGAGGGACGCAGGCAGGCCTGGGAGAGGACACAGTGAGTGACGCAGGCAGGCCTGGGAGAGGACACAGTGAGAGACGCAGGCAGGCCTGGGAGAGGACACAGTGAGAGACGTAGGCAGGCCTGGGAGAGGACACAGTGAGTGACGCAGGCAGGCCTGGGAGAGGACACAGTGAGTGACGCAGGCAGGCCTGGGAGAGGACACAGTGAGAGACGCAGGCAGGCCTGGGAGAGGACACAGTGAGAGACGCAGGCAGGCCTGGGAGAGGACACAGTGAGAGACGCAGGCAGGCCTGGGAGAGGACACAGTGAGAGACGCAGGCAGGCCTGGGAGAGGACACAGTGAGTGACGCAGGCAGGCCTGGGAGAGGACACAGTGAGAGACGCAGACAGGCCTGGGAGAGGACACAGTGAGAGACGCAGACAGGCCTGGGAGAGGACACAGTGAGAGACGCAGGCAGGCCTGGGAGAGGACACAGTGAGAGACGCAGGCAGGCCTGGGAGAGGACACAGTGAGAGACGCAGGCAGGCCTGGGAGAGGACACAGTGAGTGACGCAGGCAGGCCTGGGAGAGGACACAGTGAGTGACGCAGGCAGGCCTGGGAGAGGACACAGTGAGAGACGCAGGCAGGCCTGGGAGAGGACACAGTGAGAGACGCAGGCAGGCCTGGGAGAGGACACAGTGAGAGACGCAGACAGGCCTGGGAGAGGACACAGTGAGTGACGCAGGCAGGCCTGGGAGAGGACACAGTGAGAGACGCAGGCAGGCCTGGGAGAGGACACAGTGAGAGACGCAGGCAGGCCTGGGAGAGGACACAGTGAGAGACGCAGGCAGGCCTGGGAGAGGACACAGTGAGAGACGCAGGCAGGCCTGGGAGAGGACACAGTGAGAGACGCAGGCAGGCCTGGGAGAGGACACAGTGAGAGACGCAGGCAGGCCTGGGAGAGGACACAGTGAGAGACGCAGGCAGGCCTGGGAGAGGACACAGTGAGAGACGCAGGCAGGCCTGGGAGAGGACACAGTGAGAGACGCAGGCAGGCCTGGGAGAGGACACAGTGAGAGACGCAGGCAGGCCTGGGAGAGGACACAGTGAGTGACGCAGGCAGGCCTGGGAGAGGACACAGTGAGTGACGCAGGCAGGCCTGGGAGAGGACACAGTGAGAGACGCAGGCAGGCCTGGGAGAGGACACAGTGAGTGATGCAGGCAGGCCTGGGAGAGGACACAGTGAGAGACGCAGACAGGCCTGGGAGAGGACACAGTGAGAGACGCAGGCAGGCCTGGGAGAGGACACAGTGAGAGACGCAGACAGGCCTGGGAGAGGACACAGTGAGAGACGCAGACAGGCCTGGGAGAGGACACAGTGAGAGACGCAGACAGGCCTGGGAGAGGACACAGTGAGAGACGCAGGCAGGCCTGGGAGAGGACACAGTGAGTGACGCAGACAGGCCTGGGAGAGGACACAGTGAGAGACGCAGGCAGGCCTGGGAGAGGACACAGTGAGTGACGCAGGCAGGCCTGGGAGAGGACACAGTGAGAGACGCAGGCAGGCCTGGGAGAGGACACAGTGAGAGACGCAGGCAGGCCTGGGAGAGGACACAGTGAGTGACGCAGGCAGGCCTGGGAGAGGACACAGTGAGAGACGCAGGCAGGCCTGGGAGAGGACACAGTGAGAGACGCAGGCAGGCCTGGGAGAGGACACAGTGAGAGACGCAGGCAGGCCTGGGAGAGGACACAGTGAGAGACGCAGGCAGGCCTGGGAGAGGACACAGTGAGTGACGCAGGCAGGCCTGGGAGAGGACACAGTGAGAGACGCAGGCAGGCCTGGGAGAGGACACAGTGAGTGACGCAGACAGGCCTGGGAGAGGACACAGTGAGTGACGCAGGCAGGCCTGGGAGAGGACACAGTGAGAGACGCAGGCAGGCCTGGGAGAGGACACAGTGAGAGACGCAGGCAGGCCTGGGAGAGGACACAGTGAGAGACGCAGGCAGGCCTGGGAGAGGACACAGTGAGAGACGCAGGCAGGCCTGGGAGAGGACACAGTGAGAGACGCAGGCAGGCCTGGGAGAGGACACAGTGAGAGACGCAGGCAGGCCTGGGAGAGGACACAGTGAGAGACGCAGGCAGGCCTGGGAGAGGACACAGTGAGAGACGCAGGCAGGCCTGGGAGAGGACACAGTGAGTGACGCAGGCAGGCCTGGGAGAGGACACAGTGAGTGACGCAGGCAGGCCTGGGAGAGGACACAGTGAGAGACGCAGGCAGGCCTGGGAGAGGACACAGTGAGAGACGCAGGCAGGCCTGGGAGAGGACACAGTGAGAGACGCAGACAGGCCTGGGAGAGGACACAGTGAGAGACGCAGACAGGCCTGGGAGAGGACACAGTGAGAGACGCAGACAGGCCTGGGAGAGGACACAGTGAGAGACGCAGACAGGCCTGGGAGAGGACACAGTGAGAGACGCAGGCAGGCCTGGGAGAGGACACAGCGAGAGACGCAGACAGGCCTGGGAGAGGACACAGTGAGAGACGCAGGCAGGCCTGGGAGAGGACACAGTGAGAGACGCAGGCAGGCCTGGGAGAGGACACAGTGAGAGACGCAGGCAGGCCTGGGAGAGGACACAGTGAGAGACGCAGGCAGGCCTGGGAGAGGACACAGTGAGAGACGCAGGCAGGCCTGGGAGAGGACACAGTGAGAGACGCAGGCAGGCCTGGGAGAGGACACAGTGAGAGACGCAGGCAGGCCTGGGAGAGGACACAGTGAGAGACGCAGGCAGGCCTGGGAGAGGACACAGTGAGTGACGCAGGCAGGCCTGGGAGAGAACACAGTGAGAGACGCAGGCAGGCCTGGGAGAGAACACAGTGAGAGACGCAGGCAGGCCTGGGAGAGGACACAGTGAGAGACGCAGGCAGGCCTGGGAGAGGACACAGTGAGTGACGCAGGCAGGCCTGGGAGAGAACACAGTGAGAGACGCAGGCAGGCCTGGGAGAGAACACAGTGAGAGACGCAGGCAGGCCTGGGAGAGGACACAGTGAGAGACGCAGGCAGGCCTGGGAGAGGACACAGTGAGTGACGCAGGCAGGCCTGGGAGAGGACACAGTGAGAGACGCAGACAGGCCTGGGAGAGGACACAGTGAGAGACGCAGACAGGCCTGGGAGAGGACACAGTGAGAGACGCAGGCAGGCCTGGGAGAGGACACAGTGAGGGACGCAGGCAGGCCTGGGAGAGGACACAGTGAGTGACGCAGGCAGGCCTGGGAGAGGACACAGTGAGAGACGCAGGCAGGCCTGGGAGAGGACACAGTGAGAGACGCAGGCAGGCCTGGGAGAGGACACAGTGAGTGACGCAGGCAGGCCTGGGAGAGGACACAGTGAGTGACGCAGGCAGGCCTGGGAGAGGACACAGTGAGTGACGCAGGCAGGCCTGGGAGAGGACACAGTGAGAGACGCAGGCAGGCCTGGGAGAGGACACAGTGAGAGACGCAGGCAGGCCTGGGAGAGGACACAGTGAGAGACGCAGACAGGCCTGGGAGAGGACACAGTGAGAGACGCAGGCAGGCCTGGGAGAGGACACAGTGAGAGACGCAGGCAGGCCTGGGAGAGGACACAGTGAGTGACGCAGGCAGGCCTGGGAGAGGACACAGTGAGAGACGCAGGCAGGCCTGGGAGAGGACACAGTGAGAGACGCGGGCAGGCCTGGGAGAGGACACAGTGAGAGACGCAGACAGGCCTGGGAGAGGACACAGTGAGAGACGCAGGCAGGCCTGGGAGAGGACACAGTGAGAGACGCAGGCAGGCCTGGGAGAGGACACAGTGAGAGACGCAGGCAGGCCTGGGAGAGGACACAGTGAGAGACGCGGGCAGGCCTGGGAGAGGACACAGTGAGAGACGCAGACAGGCCTGGGAGAGGACACAGTGAGAGACGCAGGCAGGCCTGGGAGAGGACACAGTGAGAGACGCAGGCAGGCCTGGGAGAGGACACAGTGAGAGACGCAGGCAGGCCTGGGAGAGGACACAGTGAGAGACGCAGGCAGGCCTGGGAGAGGACACAGTGAGAGACGCAGGCAGGCCTGGGAGAGGACACAGTGAGTGACGCAGGCAGGCCTGGGAGAGGACACAGTGAGAGACGCAGGCAGGCCTGGGAGAGGACACAGTGAGAGACGCAGGCAGGCCTGGGAGAGGACACAGTGAGTGACGCAGGCAGGCCTGGGAGAGGACACAGTGAGAGACGCAGGCAGGCCTGGGAGAGGACACAGTGAGAGACGCAGGCAGGCCTGGGAGAGGACACAGTGAGAGACGCAGGCAGGCCTGGGAGAGGACACAGTGAGTGACGCAGGCAGGCCTGGGAGAGGACACAGTGAGAGACGCAGGCAGGCCTGGGAGAGGACACAGTGAGAGACGCAGGCAGGCCTGGGAGAGGACACAGTGAGAGACGCAGGCAGGCCTGGGAGAGGACACAGTGAGAGACGCAGGCAGGCCTGGGAGAGGACACAGTGAGAGACGCAGGCAGGCCTGGGAGAGGACACAGTGAGAGACGCAGGCAGGCCTGGGAGAGGACACAGTGAGAGACGCAGGCAGGCCTGGGAGAGGACACAGTGAGAGACGCAGGCAGGCCTGGGAGAGGACACAGTGAGTGACGCAGGCAGGCCTGGGAGAGGACACAGTGAGAGACGCAGGCAGGCCTGGGAGAGGACACAGTGAGAGACGCAGACAGGCCTGGGAGAGGACACAGTGAGAGACGCAGGCAGGCCTGGGAGAGGACACAGTGAGAGACGCAGGCAGGCCTGGGAGAGGACACAGTGAGAGACGCAGGCAGGCCTGGGAGAGGACACAGTGAGAGACGCAGGCAGGCCTGGGAGAGGACACAGTGAGAGACGCAGGCAGGCCTGGGAGAGGACACAGTGAGAGACGCAGACAGGCCTGGGAGAGGACACAGTGAGAGACGCAGGCAGGCCTGGGAGAGGACACAGTGAGAGACGCAGGCAGGCCTGGGAGAGGACACAGTGAGAGACGCAGGCAGGCCTGGGAGAGGACACAGTGAGAGACGCAGGCAGGCCTGGGAGAGGACACAGTGAGTGACGCAGGCAGGCCTGGGAGAGGACACAGTGAGTGACGCAGGCAGGCCTGGGAGAGGACACAGTGAGAGACGCAGGCAGGCCTGGGAGAGGACACAGTGAGAGACGCAGGCAGGCCTGGGAGAGGACACAGTGAGAGACGCAGGCAGGCCTGGGAGAGGACACAGTGAGAGACGCAGGCAGGCCTGGGAGAGGACACAGTGAGAGACGCAGACAGGCCTGGGAGAGGACACAGTGAGTGACGCAGGCAGGCCTGGGAGAGGACACAGTGAGAGACGCAGGCAGGCCTGGGAGAGGACACAGTGAGAGACGCAGGCAGGCCTGGGAGAGGACACAGTGAGTGACGCAGGCAGGCCTGGGAGAGGACACAGTGAGAGACGCAGGCAGGCCTGGGAGAGGACACAGTGAGAGACGCAGGCAGGCCTGGGAGAGGACACAGTGAGTGACGCAGGCAGGCCTGGGAGAGGACACAGTGAGAGACGCAGGCAGGCCTGGGAGAGGACACAGTGAGTGACGCAGGCAGGCCTGGGAGAGGACACAGTGAGAGACGCAGACAGGCCTGGGAGAGGACACAGTGAGAGACGCAGGCAGGCCTGGGAGAGGACACAGTGAGAGACGCAGGCAGGCCTGGGAGAGGACACAGTGAGAGACGCAGGCAGGCCTGGGAGAGAGGTGGCGATGTGCTATCCAATTGGGGGGGGGGGTGTGGCGGTTAGGGTGGGGGGGCATCACCGTCATCACCTTTTGTCAGCACACCGGTGAATACATCGTACCAGAGAGCTTAAGCATAGATAGTGCACGACCCCCCCCCCCCCCATCCACCCTCAGCCCCCCTCCTCCCGGTAAAGCAATCGGCCGCTAATATCAAAGACAAAATGGACAGATTGTCAATCACACAACCACTGCGGATGCTTACTTCCGAATGGCAGCGACTTTATTTAATTAATTGAATCCGCCGGGCAGCAAATTTAAAGGAGCCGCGCCGTGCAGTTAATTACCCCCCCCCCCCGCCCACCGCCCTGCCCCCCCTCCATGCACGCTCCACCCCCCCCCCGCCATCCCACCCCGGCCCAGCCCAGCCCAGCCCCTTGATACAGTATTGACCGGTGTGAGTTGTACGGACTGGCATCGATCTGAGGCCGCCATTAGCGGCCGGGTGGCCAGAGATAATACCGTGGGCGTCCCTGTAGTACGCGTGGGTGACACTTCGAAACCGCTCCTGGCCAGCTGTGTCCCAGATCTGTAAGTAAAGGTCAGGCACGGTCAACACAACGTGCGGCGGGGCTGGCTGGGTCACTGAGTCCCCGCGTCACGTGGCCACGACATCGCCTCCAGTAAACTTCGCCTGGCGTCTCAACGTCACGTGACGGGCGGCCAGCTGTAAGTGGAAGACAAGGCGAAGGCGAGGGCGAGGGCGACGGCGAGGGCGAGGAGGGCGAGGGCGAGGGCGACGGCGAGGGCGAGTCAGAGGGCTGGGCGAACCCCACCAGTCGGCAGTGACGCTAAACGCCACGGAGGGGGGCAACCTGGTGTGGGACTCTGGAACCAGATCCGGGTGTCACACTTCAACTGAAACAGAAAAAAACTTACATCGACCATCCTCGCAACACTCCCAAAGGGAAAATTTCCGGTTATGTTCACGTATCCGGTATTCCCAGTGTTGCCATAGCAACGGCCGAGAGACGAGATCCGCCACAAAGAGACGAGATCCGCCACCGAGAGACGAGATCCGCCACCAAGAGACGAGATCCGCCACCGAGAGACGTGATCCGCCACTGAGACGTGATCCGCCACCGAGAGCCACCGAGAGACGAGATCCGCCACCGAGAGCCACCGAGAGACGAGATCCGCCACCGAGAGACGTGATCCGCCACCGAGAGACGAGATCCGCCACTGAGAGACGTGATCTGCCACCGAGAGACGTGATCTGCCACCGAGAGACGTGATCCGCCCCCGAGAGACGTGATCCGCCCCTGAGAGACGTGATCCGCCCCTGAGAGACGTGATCCGCCACCGAGAGACGAAATCCTCCACCGACAGACGTGATCCGCCACCGAGAGACGTGATCCGCCACCGAGAGACGAGGTCTGAGAGCACCACTTCCGGTCTACACAAAACGTCTCCCGAATATTAGTAAAAACAGACAAAGTAGAAACTAAGGGTTATGGGTATTAGTGGAAGAGTGGGATTCCGTCACCCGCGGCCTACATACACAAGGCGGTCAGCAAAGACCCATGCGTGGTTAGACACGGCACACTGGCCCCGCACACTAGCCCGGGACACTAGCCCCGGATCCGGCGAACTCGTGGACCTACCCTGAGCGTCCCGGTAGTAGGCCCTCGTGATGCTCCGGAACCTCTCCTGGCCGGCCGTGTCCCAGATCTGGCCACGAGACACACAGACAGACACTTACACACACTGGTCGGGACGTGGGGCTGTGGGCAATGGGACGTGACGGCGGGGGGAGGGGGTGATCGGGGGGGTAAGGGAGTGGTGACAGTCCACGGTAAGCCAATGCTGTCAGATCTACGGAACAGAGGACGCCATCTGGATACGCCGGGCCGAGAGTGACGTCCGGTTCAGGAACAAGATGGCCGCCAAGACATTCAAGCATTTTCGACACAAACATTAAGATATCATCATTGTACAAATTCTATTGGGGCTGATGAAGTTTAGCCAGACTTCTGTGTAATAAGAGAGCAATTCCACCAGAATTATTCACTTGAGACGAACTTAATAAAATTAAAACACACCTACAGCTAAAACTGTCCATCTGAGAATAACGAAACGTCACTCAGTCCATACAGAATGGAGGCATTAATAATAACTCAAAGAGATCTCGGTCAGCAAGATTTGCCGTTAAACTTATAGACGTTTAAAATCACTGGAATATATTATCTTCACTGAACATGCCATGTAAGATATCTTCAACCGTTCAACAAGACTGCTTAACCTCGTTTTTTCCCGGAATGTCCTGCGATTGGGAAGAGTTGCCATATCAATATCACACTACACATCAACACATCGGCACAAAAACAACGACAAAACGTGTAACATTATATCTCCGGCAAAACCACAAATCATTGAACGAAATTTTCCATAACTGACGATGATGTTCATTATTGGTACTCGGCATGATGGAAACAAGACGAAAGCATTACTTATCATTGCCCCGATAACATATGTTAGACTGTTACCCTCTGCTACACCAGCAGTGTTAGACGTTGGTAGAAGGTTTACTCTCTGAGGCTGACGGCCGATGATATGTGACACACGCGCATAGCGTACGACATCTCATACTATTACTAGCACCCCAAGGGGGGTGTTCCCGGGGGGGGGGGGCTATTGCCGGGGGGTCACTCACCTGTAACTTGACCTTCGACCCGTCTACGTTGACCACTTTATTCTGAAAAGATCAATTTTACATGAAGCAATTTTACATAAATCAATTTTACATAAATCAATTTTACATGAATCAATTTTACATCAGTCAAGGTTACAATCAACGTTAAAATCTCCCCACCACACAAGATTAGTAAAGGGAAAATGTTATTACCAAAAGAACGGAAGTATTATATTGACATCGGGCAATTTATTTATTGCCTTGACGAAAATCCACAATAAAAGGAAAATCTGTGATAGCGACAAAATGGTCACTGTCAATGACGTCAATGACGTCACGTGAAGTTAAAAAACACACGACACAAGTTCAAAGCACCCTGCATGTCGGGGCTATGGGAATGTGATTGAGGTCAGAACAGGTTTCTTTATGTTGGAGGCGGCCTTGGTGTGGTTTTATTAATCAATGTACAGTTACAAGTGAGTTGAGATTTCATGGAATGTAATGGGATAAGTACATGTAAAAAACAAACAGTGGTTAAAAATGGTGCGCAGGAGAAGACATTTACGATACTATATTAGCCTTGTTCCGCGGCCCCAACTTCGCTTGCTCACTTGTATGAGTATGAGCGGCGGAAGCAGCTTAGATACTGGATACGTTCTATTACTTTTCCCGCCAGAGGGCGATATCTGTGTCCATGATAATCGCCTTGACGTCGACCGCTTGATGGCGTCCCGCAAGCAGTACATGGCGATCGACGCGCCGTAACCTTTGGCTGGTGGGGAGGTCAGTCACTCAGGCCGTAGCCAGACGGCCCGCCGTCATCATAGACAACATCGGGGTGCGCGATATGGTGAACAGATGATGAGCCGGTATATGGGGAAGACCATAGGAAAACGGACAGTTGGTTTGGCCTTATTTGATCGAACACTGGCGGTGTAGGTTGCGTGGGATGTTACCAGGGCCGGCGACCTTTACAGCGTGAGCGATCGGACCAGGCCACCCCCGCCCCCACCCGCCCCGACACCTGCCCTACCCCACCCCCAGCTCGACCCACCACGGCCCAGTCCCCATGTCAATAGGCCATACTACCGAGGTACTACGTAAAATCTCTTCGCTGGACCTTGTTGACAACATTTGAAAATCCGCTTGCGTTTTGAGGGCCAACGAAAACTCTACAAACTCCGGGTACATTTCCAGGACGTACACACTTTGCGGGTATGCCAGTGCGTACAGTCGGCGCGTCACGTGGCACGACTGATCCCCCAGTGGTAGCGTATGCTGCTTATCTTCTACCCAGAAACCAATGTCCTTAACATCACTCGCGGCACCAATCCACCATTCCGCCACTCAGCCACGATCCTCACACCCCTAGCTGTGACCACCGCCAGGCATAGTTTCGGTCACACCGAGCACGCCATGAAACGACACAGGTCACCGCGAACCCTTTCGGGCATATCCACTAAATTATTAACCATAATCCGGAAATAGTAGCTAACAATCTAAATAGTAATCTAAATAATAATTTATTGCTAATAGTAATAGAAATAAATATTGATAAGGACATCGATCCATCATTACATTGCATTAGTTATCCACCATTACATTAGCTATCCATCATTACACCACATTAGTTACCTACCGCTACATTACAGTGCATATACCAGTACATCACTGTGTGTGCTACCGGGCACAGACCCCTGGGAATGTCAACAGCATCGGTGTCGAGCGATGGTGAGGACCACATATAATTGTCACCTCGGGGACAGAAGCCTAAACAATATCTCTATCTCTTATAGCTATCTACCTACATGTCATAAAGCAGGAGCCCCTCTGTCCCGCTGCCAGTCACTGCTGAGCCCCTCTGTCCCCGCTGCCAGTCACTGCTGAGCCCCTCTGTCCCCGCTGCCAGTCACTGCTGAGCCCCTCTGTCCCCGCTGCCAGTCACTGCTGAGCCTCTGTCCCCGCTGTCAGTCACTGCTGAGCCCCTCTCTCCCCGCTGCCAGTCACTGCTGAGCCCCTCTGTCCCCGCTGCCAGTCACTGCTGAGCCCCTCTGTCCCCGCTGTCAGTCACTGCTGAACCCCTCTGTCCCCGCTGCCAGTCACTGCTGAGCCCCTCTGTCCCCGCTGCCAGTCACTGCTGAGCCCCTCTGTCCCCGCTGCCAGTCACTGCTGAGCCCCTCTGTCCCCGCTGCCAGTCACTGCTGAGCCTCTGTCCCCGCTGCCAGTCACTGCTGAACCCCTCTGTCCCCGCTGTCAGTCACTGCTGAGCCCCTCTGTCCCCGCTGCCAGTCACTGCTGAGCCCCTCTGTCCCCGCTGTCAGTCACTGCTGAACCCCTCTGTCCCCGCTGTCAGTCACTGCTGAACCCCTCTGTCCCCGCTGTCAGTCACTGCTGAGCCCCTCTGTCCCCGCTGCCAGTCACTGCTGAACCCCTCTGTCCCCGCTGCCAGTCACTGCTGAGCCCCTCTGTCCCCGCTGTCAGTCACTGCTGAACCCCTCTGTCCCCGCTGTCAGTCACTGCTGAACCCCTCTGTCCCCGCTGTCAGTCACTGCTGAGCCCCTCTGTCCCCGCTGCCAGTCACTGCTGAACCCCTCTGTCCCCGCTGTCAGTCACTGCTGAACCCCTCTGTCCCCGCTGTCAGTCACTGCTGAACCCCTCTGTCCCCGCTGTCAGTCACTGCTGAGCCCCTCTGTCCCCGCTGCCAGTCACTGCTGAACCCCTCTGTCCCCGCTGTCAGTCACTGCTGAACCCCTCTGTCCCCGCTGTCAGTCACTGCTGAGCCCCTCTGTCCCCGCTGCCAGTCACTGCTGAACCCCTCTGTCCCCGCTGCCAGTCACTGCTGAACCCCTCTGTCCCCGCTGCCAGTCACTGCTGAGCCCCTCTCTCCCCGCTGTCAGTCACTGCTGAGCCCCTCTGTCCCCGCTGCCAGTCACTGCTGAGCCCCTCTGTCCCCGCTGCCAGTCACTGCTGAGCCAGTCTGTCCCCGCTGCCAGTCACTGCTGAACCCCTCTGTCCCCGCTGCCAGTCACTGCTGAGCCCCTCTGTCCCCGCTGCCAGTCACTGCTGAACCCCTCTGTCCCCGCTGCCAGTCACTGCTGCACCCCTCTGTCCCCGCTGTCAGTCACTGCTGAGCCCCTCTGTCCCCGCTGCCAGTCACTGCTGAACCCCTCTGTCCCCGCTGCCAGTCACTGCTGAACCCCTCTGTCCCCGCTGCCAGTCACTGCTGAACCCCTCTGTCCCCGCTGCCAGTCACTGCTGAGCCCCTCTGTCCCCGCTGTCAGTCACTGCTGAGCCTCTGTCCCCGCTGCCAGTCACTGCTGAACCCCTCTGTCCCCGCTGCCAGTCACTGCTGAACCCCTCTGTCCCCGCTGTCAGTCACTGCGGAGCCCCTCTGTCCCCGCTGTCAGTCACTGCTGAGCCCCTCTGTCCCCGCTGCCAGTCACTGCTGAGCCCCTCTGTCCCCGCTGCCAGTCACTGCTGAACCCCTCTGTCCCCGCTGTCAGTCACTGCTGAACCCCTCTGTCCCCGCTGCCAGTCACTGCTGAACCCCTCTGTCCCCGCTGCCAGTCACTGCTGAACCCCTCTGTCCCCGCTGCCAGTCACTGCTGAACCCCTCTGTCCCCGCTGCCATTCACTGCTGAACCCCTCTGTCCCCGCTGTCAGTCACTGCTGAGCCTCTGTCCCCGCTGCCAGTCACTGCTGAACCCCTCTGTCCCCGCTGCCAGTCACTGCTGAACCCCTCTGTCCCCGCTGTCAGTCACTGCGGAGCCCCTCTGTCCCCGCTGTCAGTCACTGCTGAGCCCCTCTGTCCCCGCTGCCAGTCACTGCTGAGCCCCTCTGTCCCCGCTGCCAGTCACTGCTGAACCCCTCTGTCCCCGCTGTCAGTCACTGCTGAACCCCTCTGTCCCCGCTGCCAGTCACTGCTGAACCCCTCTGTCCCCGCTGCCAGTCACTGCTGAACCCCTCTGTCCCCGCTGCCAGTCACTGCTGAACCCCTCTGTCCCCGCTGCCAGTCACTGCTGAACCCCTCTGTCCCCGCTGCCATTCACTGCTGAACCCCTCTGTCCCCGCTGCCAGTCACTGCTGAGCCTCGTCACCACTAACTTCCCCATGTCTTCTGCGCAATCATTTATGTCAATGATACCACCACCCAGGACGTCGTTTGTCATCAGTGGCGGGACAGCTGTTCCATGTAACAACCAACCCCCCTCCCCACATCCCCCACAAGCAGCCAACCCCGGTCCCGCTAACCTGGCCAAAAGAAAACACCAGATGGCACACAGATCTGGGCACCGCATCAATATGAGACGGAGGCAGTACGTTAGAAATCGATCGGATATCGTTCAAAACGGATTTCACTGGAGGAAAACCACGACCAGTCACCATAGCACTGTGGGCAGAGCAGTGCGGGGCTCACCACACCAGGGTACAGCCCACCACACTACACCAGGGTACAGCCCACCGCACTACACCAGGGTACAGCCCACCACACTACACCAGGGCACAGCCCACCACACTACACCAGGGTACAGCCCACCACACCACACCAGGGTACAGCCCACCACACCACACCAGGGTACAGCCCACCACACCACACCAGGGTACAGCCCACCACACCACACCAGGGTACAGCCCACCACACCACACCAGGGTACAGCCCACCACACCACACCAGGGTACAGCCCACCACACTACACCAGGGTACAGCCCACCACACTACACCAGGGTACAGCCCACCACACTACACCAGGGTACAGCCCACCACACTACACCAGGGTACAGCCCACCACACTACACCAGGGTACAGCCCACCACACTACACAAGGGTACAGCCCACCACACTACACCAGGGTACAGCCCACCACACTACACCAGTGTACAGCCCACCACACTACACCAGGGTACAGCCCACCACACTACACCAGGGTACAGCCCACCACACTACACCAGGGTACAGCCCACCACACTACACCAGGGTACAGCTCACCACACTACACCAGGGTACAGCCCACCACACCACACCAGGGTACAGCCCCCCACACTACACCAGGGTACAGCCCACCACACTACACCAGGGTACAGCCCACCACACCACACCAGGTTACAGCCCACCACACCACACCAGGGCACAGCCCACCACACTACACCAGGGTACAGCCCACCACACTACACCAGGGTACAGCCCACCACACTACACCAGGGTACAGCCCACCACACTACACCAGGGTACAGCCCACCACACTACACCAGGGTACAGCCCACCACACTACACCAGGGTACAGCCCACCACACTACACCAGGGTACAGCCCACCACACCACACCAGGGTACAGACCACCACACCACACCAGGGTACAGCCCACCACACTACACCAGGGTACAGCCCACCATACTACACCAGGGTACAGCCCACCACACTACACCAGGGTACAGCCCACCACACTACACCAGGGTACAGCCCACCACACCACACCAGGGTAAAGCCCACCACACCACACCAGGGCACAGCCCACCACACCACACCAGGGTACAGCCCACCACACTACACCAGGGTACAGCCCACCACACTACACCAGGGTACAGCCCACCACACCACACCAGGGCACAGCCCACCACACTACACCAGGGTACAGCCCACCACACTAAACCAGGGTACAGCCCACCACACTACAAGGGTACAGCTCACCACACTACACCAGGGTACAGCCCACCACACCACACCAGGGTACAGCCCACCACACTACACCAGGGTACAGCCCACCACACTACACCAGGGTACAGCCCACCACACTACACCAGGGTACAGCCCACCACACCACACCAGGGTACAGCCCACCACACTACACCAGGGTACATCCCACCACACTACACCAGGGTAAAGCCCACCACACTACACCAGGGTACAGCCCACACTACACCAGGGTACAGCCCACCACACCATACCAGGGTACAGCCCACCACACTACACCAGGGTACAGCCCACCACACTACACCAGGGTACAGCCCACCACACTACGCCAGGGTACAGCCCACCACACTACGCCAGGGTACAGCCCACCACACTACACCAGGGTACAGCCCACCACACTACACCAGGGTACAGCCCACCACACTACACCAGGGTACAGCCCACCACACTACACCAGGGTACAGCCCACCACACTACACCAGGGTACAGCCCACCACACTACGCCAGGGTACAGCCCACCACACTACACCAGTGTACAGCCCACCACACTACACCAGGGTACAGCCCACCACACTACACCAGGGTACAGCCCACCACACTACACCAGGGTACAGCCCACCACACCACACCAGGGTACAGCCCACCACACTACACCAGGGTACAGCCCACCACACTACACCAGGGTACAGCCCACCACACTACACCAGGGTACAGCCCACCACACTACACCAGTGTACAGCCCACCACACTACACCAGTGTACAGCCCACCACACTACACCAGGGTACAGTCCACCACACTACACCAGGGTACAGCCCACCACACTACACCAGGGTACAGCCCACCACACTACACCAGGGTACAGCCCACCACACCACACCAGGGTACAGCCCACCACACTACACCAGGGTACAGTCCACCACACTACACCAGGGTACAGCCCACCACACTACACCAGGGTACAGCCCACCACACTACACCAGTGTACAGCCCACCACACTACACCAGGGTACAGCCCACCACACTACACCAGGGTAGAGCCCACCACACCACACCAGGGTACAGCCCACCACACTACACCAGGGTACAGCCCACCACACCACACCAGGGTACAGCCCACCACACCACACCAGGGTACAGCCCACCACACTACACCAGGGTACAGCCCACCACACTACACCAGGGTACAGCCCACCACACTACACCAGGGTACAGCCTACCACACTACACCAGGGTACAGCCCACCACACCACACCAGGGTACAGCCCACCACACTACACCAGGGTACAGCCCACCACACTACACCAGGGTACAGCCCACCACACCACACCAGGGCACAGCCCACCACACTACACCAGGGTACAGCCCACCACACCACACCAGGGTACAGCCCACCACACCACACCAGGGTACAGCCCACCACACTACACCAGGGTACAGCCCACCACACTACACAAGGGTACAGCCCACCACACTACACCAGGGTACAGCCCACCACACTACACCAGTGTACAGCCCACCACACTACACCAGGGTACAGCCCACCACACTACACCAGGGTACAGCCCACCACACTACACCAGGGTACAGCCCACCACACTACACCAGGGTACAGCTCACCACACTACACCAGGGTACAGCCCACCACACCACACCAGGGTACAGCCCACCACACTACACCAGGGTACAGCCCACCACACTACACCAGGGTACAGCCCACCACACTACACCAGGGTACAGCCCACCACACTACACCAGGGTACAGCCCACCACACTACACCAGGGTACAGCCCACCACACTACGCCAGGGTACAGCCCACCACACTACACCAGTGTACAGCCCACCACACTACACCAGGGTACAGCCCACCACACTACACCAGGGTACAGCCCACCACACTACACCAGGGTACAGCCCACCACACCACACCAGGGTACAGCCCACCACACTACACCAGGGTACAGCCCACCACACTACACCAGGGTACAGCCCACCACACTACACCAGGGTACAGCCCACCACACTACACCAGTGTACAGCCCACCACACTACACCAGTGTACAGCCCACCACACTACACCAGGGTACAGTCCACCACACTACACCAGGGTACAGCCCACCACACTACACCAGGGTAGAGCCCACCACACCACACCAGGGTACAGCCCACCACACTACACCAGGGTACAGCCCACCACACCACACCAGGGTACAGCCCACCACACCACACCAGGGTACAGCCCACCACACTACACCAGGGTACAGCCCACCACACTACACCAGGGTACAGCCCACCACACTACACCAGGGTACAGCCTACCACACTACACCAGGGTACAGCCCACCACACCACACCAGGGTACAGCCCACCACACTACACCAGGGTACAGCCCACCACACTACACCAGGGTACAGCCCACCACACTACACCAGGGTACAGCCCACCACACCACACCAGTGTACAGCCCACCACACTACACCAGGGTACAGCCCACCACACTACACCAGGGTACAGCCCACCACACTACACCAGGGTACAGCCCACCACACTACACCAGGGTACAGCCCACCACACCACACCAGGGTACAGCCCACCACACTACACCAGGGTACAGCCCACCACACTAAACCAGGTTACAGCCCACCACACTACACCAGGGTACAGCCCACCACACTACACCAGGGTACAGCCCACCACACTACACCAGGGTACAGCCCACCACACTACACCAGGGTACAGCCCACCACACTACACCAGGGTACAGCCCACCATACTACACCAGGGTACAGCCCACCACACTACACCAGGGTACAGCCCACCACACTACACCAGGGTACAGCCCACCACACTACACCAGGGTACAGCCCACCACACTACACCAGGGTACAGCCCACCACACCACACCAGGGTACAGCCCACCACACTACACCAGGGTACAGACCACCACACTACACCAGGGTACAGCCCACCACACTACACCAGGGTACAGCCCACCACACTACACCAGGGTACAGCCCACCACACTACACCAGGGTACAGCCCACCACACTACACCAGGGTACAGCCCACCACACTACACCAGGGTACAGCCCACCACACCACACCAGGGTACAGCCCACCACACCACACCAGGGTACAGCCCACCACACTACACCAGGGTACAGCCCACCACACCACACCAGGGTACAGCCCACCACACTACACCAGGGTACAGCCCACCACACTACACCAGGGTACAGCCCACCACACTACACCAGGGTACAGCCCACCACACTACACCAGGGTACAGCCCACCACACTACACCAGGGTACAGCCCACCACACTACACCAGGGTACAGCCCACCACACCACACCAGGGTACAGCCCACCACACTACACCAGGGTACAGCCCACCACACTACACCAGGGTACAGCCCACCACACTACACCAGGGTACAGCCCACCACACTACACCAGGGTACAGCCCACCACACTACACCAGGGTACAGCTCACCACACTACACCAGGGTACAGCCCACCACACTACACCAGGGTACAGCCCACCACACTACACCAGGGTACAGCCCACCACACCACACCAGGGCACAGCCCACCACACTACACCAGGGTACAGCCCACCACACCACACCAGGGTACAGCCCACCACACCACACCAGGGTACAGCCCACCACACTACACCAGGGTACAGCCCACCACACTACACCAGGGTACAGCCCACCACACTACACCAGGGTACAGCCCACCACACTACACCAGTGTACAGCCCACCACACTACGCCAGGGTACAGCCCACCACACTACACCAGGGTACAGCCCACCACACTACACCAGGGTACAGCCCACCACACTACACCAGGGTACAGCTCACCACACTACACCAGGGTACAGCCCACCACACTACACCAGGGTACAGCCCACCACACTACACCAGGGTACAGCCCACCACACCACACCAGGTTACAGCCCACCACACCACACCAGGGCACAGCCCACCACACTACACCAGGGTACAGCCCACCACACTACACCAGGGTACAGCCCACCACACTACACCAGGGTACAGCCCACCACACCACACCAGGGTAAAGCCCACCACACCACACCAGGGCACAGCCCACCACACCACACCAGGGTACAGCCCACCACACTACACCAGGGTACAGCCCACCACACTACACCAGGGTACAGCCCACCACACCACACCAGGGCACAGCCCACCACACTACACCAGGGTACAGCCCACCACACTAAACCAGGGTACAGCCCACCACACTACAAGGGTACAGCTCACCACACTACACCAGGGTACAGCCCACCACACCACACCAGGGTACAGCCCACCACACTACACCAGGGTACAGCCCACCACACTACACCAGGGTACAGCCCACCACACTACACCAGGGTACAGCCCACCACACCACACCAGGGTACAGCCCACCACACTACACCAGGGTGCATCCCACCACACTACACCAGGGTAAAGCCCACCACACTACACCAGGGTACAGCCCACACTACACCAGGGTACAGCCCACCACACCACACCAGGGTACAGCCCACCACACTACACCAGGGTACAGCCCACCACACTACACCAGGGTACAGCCCACCACACTACGCCAGGGTACAGCCCACCACACTACGCCAGGGTACAGCCCACCACACTACACCAGGGTACAGCCCACCACACTACACCAGGGTACAGCCCACCACACTACACCAGGGTACAGCCCACCACACTACACCAGGGTACAGCCCACCACACTACACCAGGGTACAGCCCACCACACTACGCCAGGGTACAGCCCACCACACTACACCAGTGTACAGCCCACCACACTACACCAGGGTACAGCCCACCACACTACACCAGGGTACAGCCCACCACACTACACCAGGGTACAGCCCACCACACCACACCAGGGTACAGCCCACCACACTACACCAGGGTACAGCCCACCACACTACACCAGGGTACAGCCCACCACACTACACCAGGGTACAGCCCACCACACTACACCAGGGTACAGCCCACCACACTACACCAGTGTACAGCCCACCACACTACACCAGGGTACAGTCCACCACACTACACCAGGGTACAGCCCACCACACTACACCAGGGTAGAGCCCACCACACTACACCAGGGTACAGCCCACCACACCACACCAGGGTACAGCCCACCACACTACACCAGGGTACAGCCCACCACACCACACCAGGGTACAGCCCACCACACTACACCAGGGTACAGCCCACCACACTACACCAGGGTACAGCCCACCACACTCCACCAGGGTACAGCCCACCACACTACACCAGGGTACAGCCCACCACACTACACCAGGGTACAGCCCACCACACCACACCAGGGTACAGCCCACCACACTACACCAGGGTACAGCCCACCACACTACACCAGGGTACAGCCCACCACACTACACCAGGGTACAGCCCACCACACTACACCAGTGTACAGCCCACCACACTACACCAGGGTACAGCCCACCACACTACACCAGGGTACAGCCCACCACACTACACCAGGGTACAGCCCACCACACTACACCAGGGTACAGCCCACCACACCACACCAGGGTACAGCCCACCACACTACACCAGGGTACAGCCCACCACACTACACCAGGGTACAGCCCACCACACTAAACCAGGTTACAGCCCACCACACTACACCAGGGTACAGCCCACCACACCACACCAGGGTACAGCCCACCACACTACACCAGGGTACAGCCCACCACACTACACCAGGGTACAGCTCACCACACCACACCAGGGTACAGCCCACCACACTACACCAGGGTACAGCCCACCACACTACACCAGGGTACAGCCCACCACACCACACCAGGGTACAGCCCACCACACTACACCAGGGTACAGCCCACCACACTACACCAGGGTACAGCCCACCACACTACACCAGGGTACAGCCCACCACACTACACCAGGGTACAGCCCACCACACTACACCAGGGTACAGCCCACCACACTACACCAGGGTACAGCCCACCACACCACACCAGGGTACAGCCCACCACACCACACCAGGGTACAGCCCACCACACTACACCAGGGTACAGCCCACCACACTACACCAGGGTACAGCCCACCACACTACACCAGGGTACAGCCCACCACACTACACCAGGGTACAGCCCACCACACTACACCAGGGTACAACCCACCACACTACACCAGGGTGCAGCCCACCACACTACACCAGGGTGCAGTCCAACACACTACACCAGGGTACAGCCCACCACACTACACCAGTGTACAGCCCACCACACTACACCAGGGTACAGCCCACCACACTACACCAGGGTACAGCCCACCACACTACACCAGTGTACAGCCCACCACACTACACCAGGGTACAGTCCACCACACTACACCAGGGTACAGCCCACCACACTACACCAGGGTAGAGCCCACCACACTACACCAGGGTACAGCCCACCACACCACACCAGGGTACAGCCCACCACACTACACCAGGGTACAGCCCACCACACCACACCAGGGTACAGCCCACCACACTACACCAGGGTACAGCCCACCACACTACACCAGGGTACAGCCCACCACACTCCACCAGGGTACAGCCCACCACACTACACCAGGGTACAGCCCACCACACTACACCAGGGTACAGCCCACCACACCACACCAGGGTACAGCCCACCACACTACACCAGGGTACAGCCCACCACACTACACCAGGGTACAGCCCACCACACTACACCAGGGTACAGCCCACCACACTACACCAGTGTACAGCCCACCACACTACACCAGGGTACAGCCCACCACACTACACCAGGGTACAGCCCACCACACTACACCAGGGTACAGCCCACCACACTACACCAGGGTACAGCCCACCACACCACACCAGGGTACAGCCCACCACACTACACCAGGGTACAGCCCACCACACTACACCAGGGTACAGCCCACCACACTAAACCAGGTTACAGCCCACCACACTACACCAGGGTACAGCCCACCACACCACACCAGGGTACAGCCCACCACACTACACCAGGGTACAGCCCACCACACTACACCAGGGTACAGCTCACCACACCACACCAGGGTACAGCCCACCACACTACACCAGGGTACAGCCCACCACACTACACCAGGGTACAGCCCACCACACCACACCAGGGTACAGCCCACCACACTACACCAGGGTACAGCCCACCACACTACACCAGGGTACAGCCCACCACACTACACCAGGGTACAGCCCACCACACTACACCAGGGTACAGCCCACCACACTACACCAGGGTACAGCCCACCACACTACACCAGGGTACAGCCCACCACACCACACCAGGGTACAGCCCACCACACCACACCAGGGTACAGCCCACCACACTACACCAGGGTACAGCCCACCACACTACACCAGGGTACAGCCCACCACACTACACCAGGGTACAGCCCACCACACTACACCAGGGTACAGCCCACCACACTACACCAGGGTACAACCCACCACACTACACCAGGGTGCAGCCCACCACACTACACCAGGGTGCAGTCCAACACACTACACCAGGGTACAGCCCACCACACTACACCAGTGTACAGCCCACCACACTACACCAGGGTACAGCCCACCACACTACACCAGGGTACAGCCCACCACACTACACCAGGGTACAGCCCACCACACTACACCAGGGTACAACCCACCACACTACACCAGGGTGCAGCCCACCACACTACACCAGGGTACAGCCCACCACACTACACCAGGGCACAGCCCACCACACTACACCAGGGCACAGCCCACCACACTACACCAGGGTACAGCCCACCACACTACACCAGGGTACAGCCCACCACACTACACCAGGGTGCAGTCCAACACACTACACCAGGGTACAGCCCACCACACTACACCAGGGTACAGCCCACCACACTACACCAGGGTACAGCCCACCACACTACACCAGGGTACAGCTCACCACACTACACCAGGGCACAGCCCACCACACTACACCAGGGTACAGCCCACCACACTACACCAGGGCACAGCCCATCACACCAGGGTAGCATAAATGTGGTTTGTGAAAGAGGCAGTAATTCTGATACGGTACGCTGTTGGGTCGGTCCCAATGTCCCAAAGCTCATTAAAATTGTGGGACATCCGAAAAGATAATGAGACATTAATTTAAATGACATATTGCGTAGTCTGTATACTATTTTATTTGAAGGAAACCGCTTAAATAATTACATATACAATAGTTTCTGATATTAGCACCTAGACCTAGTTACCGTAGTTGCTCGAGTAAACGCCCGGGCGGTTATTTTTTTCGAGCATACAATTCCCCGGGCGCTCATTCAAACGGGCGCTTATTCGAACCCGGGCGCCTAATAATTTTTTGTGACGGTTTTGACAAGAATTTTTTTTAGTGAATGCGTTTATTTACTATGTAACATGACATCATCGGAGGCGGAACTCAGCAAAGGGAATTCGATTTGCCTTGTTTTATCTCATCTACAGCATCAAGCCTAAACTCTTAGAGTGTAGCTATGCAATTTCCTCCTCCTTACTTGGAAGCAGATGCAGTGTTCTGCTCGATGGACGTTATTCTGATAAATTTGATATAAGTCGCTCTATAAAACAGGGTGGTCTCCTCTCTATGTTTTTCTATGCTGTCTTCAATAACGATATCCACGAATGGGTTGATAAAGGCGATGGTATGCAAGTCAATCAGTTGCACCTAGGTAGTGTTACCCTTGCGGATGATTCCACCTTGGCATCACTGTCCAAACATGGCCTAGACAGAATGATTAATCGTGCTCACGAGTACAGTGTCAAATGGCGGTTTACCTTTTCGACTTCTAAGTCTAATGTCGTTGTATTTGGTGAGTGTAAAAGAAAACATACGAGGAACTGTTCGTCTCGCAAATGGTACCTGGGTGACTCCCAAATCAAGGAGGTGTCACATATTACTCATTGAGGTATAACGCTGTGTTCATATGGTTCGTCAGACAAGTTAGTTAGTAATATCTGCATAAAGGGTAAATGGATCCTTGCTTCTTTGGCATGTGTAGGCCTCAAACCGGATGGTCTAAATCCCATATACTCAGCCCAACTTTGGGAAAAGATATGCATTCCAGCCTGCCTTTATGGATCTGAGGTGTGGCTTAGCCTCCGAGACAAGCACTTCGTGCAATTAGAAAAGTTACAAAAATATGCTGCCAAATTGATTCAGGGCTTCCACGTTAGAACCCATGATGAAATTGTACGCTCTACACTAGGTTGGTTGACGATTAAATCTCGCGTATTTAAGAATAAAATAATGTTTCTGCATAAGTTATACTCTATGCCAACATCGTGCATAGCTAAGCAATTGTTTTTGTCAAGGTTAACTGAATTTATACTATGTAAACAATTCCGCAAGGAGGGTTTTTTGCCCAACGCATGGACAATTTTAAAATGTTTTAGTCTTACGGATTTACTCATGAATTACTTCTACGGTATGGAATACCCTACCAAGCGAACGTGGCGTAACACTATCTTGAGCTCTATACGTCAAAACGAGAACATGGAGTATATTGCAAGATTGTCGGAAAAAAGTGGCACAGCATTATTTCTAAGCGTCCAACCTGCCATATATATAGATAAATTGTATCGTATTTCACAGAACCATCCCTCTCACCGACAAAACTTTCTCAATTTGGTTCGAATGCTGACAATACCAGATACAGACCTCCTTGCTTGCCCTTTTTGTTGTGAAACAGTTTGTAACATTCAGTGTCATTTTATAATTTACTGCCCAGTACTAATGTGTACACGTTCCAAAATGTGGGCGGACATACTTAGAGTAATCTCCGTACCAGAATTTACTTCATTGTTGTCATACGCAGACACTAAACTTTGTGCGTTCTTATTGGGAGCACCATCTCAACTTGTTTGCGATCTAGTGCAAGAAAGCATTATACTGTTTGTTTCGGAACATTTCGGTCCTTTACTAAGAAATATTAGACAAATGGCATATCATCAGTAACTTAAATTTAAATTCCAATACCTTGATATGTATATATGTGCTCGCTTGTTCGCTTCAGTTGAAGCTCTTGAGTCTTAATTTATTTAAGTGACCTGTTTGTGTACTCCTCACTTTGATGGGAAATAAAGATCAAATCAAAAAAAAAAAATCAAATAAGAAGCCGCGCCACTCTTACCCGCCCCCTACTACCCCCCACCTAACACCTTCAGTGCAACAGATTGTTTCCTTTATCTGAACGCGCTTGCCTGTAAGGAAGCCATTTAATTGAACAAGCACGTTAGGCCGCGACACTCTTACCCACCCCACCCCATCCCACCTAACACCTTCGTCCACAACACAACTGCTTATCCGAAGCTAACTCCCTGCCCATACAAATCAGTAGGTGGCTATTACAAAGACCAGCAAGCGATAAACAGTTTCCTTCATATTAACTCGTCGATGTTAGGAAGCCAGCCCAAGAGGGCTATCAGCCCTGTCTTATTGTTTATTATAATCTTATATTACATAATATAGCTGTAATTGTATAATACCTCGCATTGCAAAGAACGTAATGCAGTAGTAAAAATGTTGGCTCCCTGGAGATTATCCAAGCCCGGGCGCTTATTCAAGCCCGGGCGCTTATTCAAGCCAGTGCGCTTATTCAAGCCCGGGCGCTTATTCAAGCCCGGGGCGCTTATTCAAGCCCGGGCGCTTATTCAAGCAGGGGCGCTTATTCAAGCAGGGGCGCTTATTCAAGCCCGGGCGCTTATTCAAGCCCGGGCGCTTATTCAAGCCCGGGCGCTTATTCAAGCAGGGGCGCTTATTCAAGCCCGGGCGCTTATTCAAGCCCGGGCGCTTATTCAAGCCCGGGCGCTTATTCAAGCCCGGGCGCTTATTCAAGCAGGGGCGCTTATTCAAGCCCGGGCGCTTATTCAAGCCCGGGCGCTTATTCAAGCCCGGGCGCTTATTCAAGCAGGGGCGCTTATTCAAGCCCGGGCGCTTATTCAAGCCCGGGCGCTTATTCAAGCCCGGGCGCTTATTCAAGCAGGGGCGCTTATTCAAGCCCGGGCGCCTATTCAAGCAGGGGCGCTTATTCAAGCCCGGGCGCTTATTCAAGCCCGGGCGCTTATTCAAGCAGGGGCGCTCTTTCAAACCCGGGCGCTTATTCAAGCCCGTGCGCTTATTCAAGCCCGTGCGCTTATTCAAGCCCGGGCGCTTATTCAAGCCCGTGCGCTTATTCAAGCCCGGGCGCTTATTCAAGCCCGGGGCGCTTATTCAAGCCCGGGCGCTTATTCAAGCCCGGGCGCTTATTCAAGCCCGGGGCGCTTATTCAAGCCCGGGCGCTTATTCAAGCCCGGGGCCCTTATTCAAGCCCGTGCGCTTATTCAAGCCCGGGCGCTTATTCAAGCCCGGGCGCTTATTCAAGCCCGGGCGCTTATTCAAGCCCGGGCGCTTATTCAAGCCCGGGGCGCTTATTGAAGCCCGGGCGCTTATTCAAGCCCGGGCGCTTATTCAAGCCCGGGCGCTTATTCAAGCCCGGGGCGCTTATTCAAGCCCGGGGCGCTTATTCAAGCCCGGGCGCTTATTCAAGCCCGGGGCGCTTATTCAAGCCCGGGCGCTTATTCAAGCCCGGGGCGCTTATTCAAGCCCGGGCGCTTATTCAATCCCGGGCGCTTATTCAAGCAGGGGCGCTTATTCAAGCCCGGGCGCTTATTCAAGCCCGGGCGCTTATTCAAGCAGGGGCGCTTATTCAAGCCCGGGCGCTTATTCAAGCCCAGGCGCTTATTCAAGCCCGGGGCGCTTATTCAAGCCCGGGGCGCTTATTCAAGCCCGGGCGCTTATTCAAGCCCGGGCGCTTATTCAAGCAGGGGCGCTTATTCAAGCCCGGGCGCTTATTCAAGCAGGGGCGCTTATTCAAGCCCGGGCGCCTATTCAAGCAGGGGCGCTTATTCAAGCCCGGGCGCTTATTCAAGCCCGGGCGCTTATTCAAGCAGGGGCGCTTATTCAAGCCCGGGCGCTTATTCAAGCAGGGGCGCTTATTCAAGCCCGGGCGCTTATTCAAGCAGGGGCGCTTATTCAAGCAGGGGCGCTTATTCAAGCCCGGGCGCTTATTCAAACCCGGGCGCTTATTCAAGCCCGGGCGCTTATTCAAGCAGGGGCGCTTATTCAAGCCCGGGCGCTTAATCAAGCCCGGGCGCTTATTCAAGCCCGGGCGCTTATTCAAGCAGGGGCGCTTATTCAAGCCCGGGCGCTTATTCAAGCCCGGGCGCTTATTCAAGCCCGGGCGCTTATTCAAGCAGGGGCGCTTATTCAAGCCCGGGCGCTTATTCAAGCCCGGGCGCTTATTCAAGCAGGGGCGCTTATTCAAGCAGGGGCGCTTATTCAAGCCCGGGCGCTTATTCAAGCTCGGGCGCTTATTCAAGCAGGGGCGCTTATTCAAGCCCGGGCGCTTATTCAAGCAGGGGCGCTTATTCAAGCCCGGGCGCTTATTCAAACCCGGGCGCTTATTCAAGCCCGGGCGCTTATTCAAGCAGGGGCGCTTATTCAAGCCCGGGCGCTTATTCAAGCAGGGGCGCTTATTCAAACCCGGGCGCTTATTCAAGCCCGGGCGCTTATTCAAGCCCGGGCGCTTATTCAAGCCCGGGGCCTTATTTATTTGTTGTGTCTCATTGACCGGGCGCTTATTTAAACAGGGGCGCTTAATCGAGCAACTACGGTAGCTACAATTTCTAACATGCAGTGCATTAACAACGCCTGATCCCGGGTCACCATGGCTAATCTGTTCCTCTATGGTGTAATCCAGTAATAATATAAGGGACAGTGAAAACGTCTCTCACACCCAGCTGTCTACATACATTTACAATGCGTCCTCATGGGGGGGGGGGGGAGGGGGGGGGCTCCTCATGTCCCCTCACAGCTCAGTGAAATGCGTTATTTGATTTTTTGTGTGCGACAAATGACGCAGGACGCGTACCGACCGGCACATATCTTCTAAACTCCAGACTTTGGGTGGTATTTGCAGTAAACGCAAGACCCACTGGATACAGTTACTGACAGAAGTAGTTATTGTTTGAATCGCGAAAAGGACATAAAGCCACATAAAGCCCTGTGTCCCTCCCACCAGTGGCGGCGCCACCACACCGATGGCCAGGTCCCAGGCGGCAGGCAGACCGCGCCACATAAAGCCCTGTGTCCCTCCCACCAGTGGCGGCGCCACCACACCGATGGCCAGGTCCCAGGCGGCAGGCAGACCGCGCCACATAAAGCCCTGTGTCCCTCCCACCAGTGGCGGCGCCACCACACCGATGGCCAGGTCCCATGCGGCAGGTAGACCGCGCCACATAAAGCCCTGTGTCCCTCCCACCAGTGGCGGCGCCACCACACCGATGGCCAGGTCCCATGCGGCAGGTAGACCGCGCCACATAAAGCCCTGTGTCCCTCCCACCAGTGGCGGCGCCACCACACCGATGGCCAGGTCCCATGCGGCAGGCAGACCGCGCCACATAAAGCCCTGTGTCCCTCCCACCAGTGGCGGCGCCACCACACCGATGGCCAGGTCCCATGCGGCAGGCAGACCGCGCCACATAAAGCCCTGTGTCCCTCCCACCAGTGGCGGCGCCACCACACCGATGGCCAGGTCCCATGCGGCAGGCAGACCGCGCCACATAAAGCCCTGTGTCCCTCCCACCAGTGGCGGCGCCACCACACCGATGGCCAGGTCCCATGCGGCAGGCAGACAGACCGCGCCACATAAAGCCCTGTGTCCCTCCCACCAGTGGCGGCGCCACCACACCGATGGCCAGGTCCCATGCGGCAGGCAGACAGACCGCGCCACATAAAGCCCTGTGTCCCTCCCACCAGTGGCGGCGCCACCACACCGATGGCCAGGTCCCATGCGGCAGGCAGACCGCGCCACATAAAGCCCTGTGTCCCTCCCACCAGTGGCGGCGCCACCACACCGATGGCCAGGTCCCATGCGGCAGACAGACCGCGCCACATAAAGCCCTGTGTCCCTCCCACCAGTGGCGGCGCCATCACACCGATGGCCAGGTCCCATGCGGCAGACAGACAGACCGCGCCACATAAAGCCCTGTGTCCCTCCCACCAGTGGCGGCGCCACCACACCGATGGCCAGGTCCCATGCGGCAGGCAGACAGACCGCGCCACATAAAGCCCTGTGTCCCTCCCACCAGTGGCGGCGCCACCACACCGATGGCCAGGTCCCATGCGGCAGGCAGACCGCGCCACATAAAGCCCTGTGTCCCTCCCACCAGTGGCGGCGCCACCACACCGATGGCCAGGTCCCATGCGGCAGGCAGACCGCGCCACATAAAGCCCTGTGTCCCTCCCACCAGTGGCGGCGCCACCACACCGATGGCCAGGTCCCATGCGGCAGGCAGACCGCGCCACATAAAGCCCTGTGTCCCTCCCACCAGTGGCGGCGCCACCACACCGATGGCCAGGTCCCAGGCGGCAGGCAGACAGACCGCGCCACATAAAGCCCTGTGTCCCTCCCACCAGTGGCGGCGCCACCACACCGATGGCCAGGTCCCATGCGGCAGGCAGACCGCGCCACATAAAGCCCTGTGTCCCTCCCACCAGTGGCGGCGCCACCACACCGATGGCCAGGTCCCATGCGGCAGGCAGACAGACCGCGCCACATAAAGCCCTGTGTCCCTCCCACCAGTGGCGGCGCCACCACACCGATGGCCAGGTCCCATGCGGCAGGCAGACAGACCGCGCCACATAAAGCCCTGTGTCCCTCCCACCAGTGGCGGCGCCACCACACCGATGGCCAGGTCCCAGGCGGCAGGCAGACAGACCGCGCCACATAAAGCCCTGTGTCCCTCCCACCAGTGGCGGCGCCACCACACCGATGGCCAGGTCCCATGCGGCAGGCAGACAGACCGCGCCACATAAAGCCCTGTGTCCCTCCCACCAGTGGCGGCGCCACCACACCGATGGCCAGGCCCCATGCGGCAGGCAGACCGCGCCACATAAAGCCCTGTGTCCCTCCCACCAGTGGCGGCGCCACCACACCGATGGCCAGGTCCCAGGCGGCAGGCAGACAGACCGCGCCACATAAAGCCCTGTGTCCCTCCCACCAGTGGCGGCGCCACCACACCGATGGCCAGGTCCCATGCGGCAGGCAGACAGACCGCGCCACATAAAGCCCTGTGTCCCTCCCACCAGTGGCGGCGCCACCACACCGATGGCCAGGTCCCATGCGGCAGGCAGACAGACCGCGCCACATAAAGCCCTGTGTCCCTCCCACCAGTGGCGGCGCCACCACACCGATGGCCAGGTCCCATGCGGCAGGCAGACAGACCGCGCCACATAAAGCCCTGTGTCCCTCCCACCAGTGGCGGCGCCACCACACCGATGGCCAGGTCCCATGCGGCAGGCAGACAGACCGCGCCACATAAAGCCCTGTGTCCCTCCCACCAGTGGCGGCGCCACCACACCGATGGCCAGGTCCCATGCGGCAGGCAGACAGACCGCGCCACATAAAGCCCTGTGTCCCTCCCACCAGTGGCGGCGCCACCACACCGATGGCCAGGTCCCATGCGGCAGGCAGACAGACCGCGCCACATAAAGCCCTGTGTCCCTCCCACCAGTGGCGGCGCCACCACACCGATGGCCAGGTCCCATGCGGCAGGCAGACCGCGCCACATAAAGCCCTGTGTCCCTCCCACCAGTGGCGGCGCCACCACACCGATGGCCAGGTCCCATGCGGCAGGCAGACAGACCGCGCCACATAAAGCCCTGTGTCCCTCCCACCAGTGGCGGCGCCACCACACCGATGGCCAGGTCCCATGCGGCAGGCAGACAGACCGCGCCACATAAAGCCCTGTGTCCCTCCCACCAGTGGCGGCGCCACCACACCGATGGCCAGGTCCCATGCGGCAGGCAGACCGCGCCACATAAAGCCCTGTGTCCCTCCCACCAGTGGCGGCGCCACCACACCGATGGCCAGGTCCCAGGCGGCAGGCAGACCGCGCCACATAAAGCCCTGTGTCCCTCCCACCAGTGGCGGCGCCACCACACCGATGGCCAGGTCCCATGCGGCAGGCAGACCGCGCCACATAAAGCCCTGTGTCCCTCCCACCAGTGGCGGCGCCACCACACCGATGGCCAGGTCCCATGCGGCAGGCAGACCGCGCCACATAAAGCCCTGTGTCCCTCCCACCAGTGGCGGCGCCACCACACCGATGGCCAGGTCCCATGCGGCAGACAGACAGACCGCGCCACATAAAGCCCTGTGTCCCTCCCACCAGTGGCGGCGCCACCACACCGATGGCCAGGTCCCATGCGGCAGGCAGACCGCGCCACATAAAGCCCTGTGTCCCTCCCACCAGTGGCGGCGCCACCACACCGATGGCCAGGTCCCATGCGGCAGGCAGACAGACCGCGCCACATAAAGCCCTGTGTCCCTCCCACCAGTGGCGGGCGCCACCACACCGATGGCCAGGTCCCATGCGGCAGGCAGACAGACCGCGCCACATAAAGCCCTGTGTCCCTCCCACCAGTGGCGGCGCCACCACACCGATGGCCAGGTCCCATGCGGCAGGCAGACAGACCGCGCCACATAAAGCCCTGTGTCCCTCCCACCAGTGGCGGCGCCACCACACCGATGGCCAGGTCCCATGCGGCAGGCAGACAGACCGCGCACATAAAGCCCTGTGTCCCTCCCACCAGTGGCGGCGCCACCACACCGATGGCCAGGTCCCATGCGGCAGGCAGACAGACCGCGCCACATAAAGCCCTGTGTCCCTCCCACCAGTGGCGGCGCCACCACACCGATGGCCAGGTCCCATGCGGCAGGCAGACAGACCGCGCCACATAAAGCCCTGTGTCCCTCCCACCAGTGGCGGCGCCACCACACCGATGGCCAGGTCCCATGCGGCAGGCAGACAGACCGCGCCACATAAAGCCCTGTGTCCCTCCCACCAGTGGCGGCGCCACCACACCGATGGCCAGGTCCCATGCGGCAGGCAGACAGACCGCGCCACATAAAGCCCTGTGTCCCTCCCACCAGTGGCGGCGCCACCACACCGATGGCCAGGTCCCATGCGGCAGGCAGACAGACCGCGCCACATAAAGCCCTGTGTCCCTCCCACCAGTGGCGGCGCCACCACACCGATGGCCAGGTCCCATGCGGCAGGCAGACCGCGCCACATAAAGCCCTGTGTCCCTCCCACCAGTGGCGGCGCCACCACACCGATGGCCAGGTCCCATGCGGCAGGCAGACAGACCGCGCCACATAAAGCCCTGTGTCCCTCCCACCAGTGGCGGCGCCACCACACCGATGGCCAGGTCCCATGCGGCAGGCAGACAGACCGCGCCACATAAAGCCCTGTGTCCCTCCCACCAGTGGCGGCGCCACCACACCGATGGCCAGGTCCCATGCGGCAGGCAGACAGACCGCGCCACATAAAGCCCTGTGTCCCTCCCACCAGTGGCGGCGCCACCACACCGATGGCCAGGTCCCATGCGGCAGGCAGACAGACCGCGCCACATAAAGCCCTGTGTCCCTCCCACCAGTGGCGGCGCCACCACACCGATGGCCAGGTCCCATGCGGCAGGCAGACAGACCGCGCCACATAAAGCCCTGTGTCCCTCCCACCAGTGGCGGCGCCACCACACCGATGGCCAGGTCCCATGCGGCAGGCAGACAGACCGCGCCACATAAAGCCCTGTGTCCCTCCCACCAGTGGCGGCGCCACCACACCGATGGCCAGGTCCCATGCGGCAGGCAGACAGACCGCGCCACATAAAGCCCTGTGTCCCTCCCACCAGTGGCGGCGCCACCACACCGATGGCCAGGTCCCATGCGGCAGGCAGACAGACCGCGCCACATAAAGCCCTGTGTCCCTCCCACCAGTGGCGGCGCCACCACACCGATGGCCAGGTCCCATGCGGCAGGCAGACAGACCGCGCCACATAAAGCCCTGTGTCCCTCCCACCAGTGGCGGCGCCACCACACCGATGGCCAGGTCCCATGCGGCAGGCAGACCGCGCCACATAAAGCCCTGTGTCCCTCCCACCAGTGGCGGCGCCACCACACCGATGGCCAGGTCCCAGGCGGCAGGCAGACCGCGCCACATAAAGCCCTGTGTCCCTCCCACCAGTGGCGGCGCCACCACACCGATGGCCAGGTCCCATGCGGCAGGCAGACCGCGCCACATAAAGCCCTGTGTCCCTCCCACCAGTGGCGGCGCCACCACACCGATGGCCAGGTCCCATGCGGCAGGCAGACCGCGCCACATAAAGCCCTGTGTCCCTCCCACCAGTGGCGGCGCCACCACACCGATGGCCAGGTCCCATGCGGCAGACAGACAGACCGCGCCACATAAAGCCCTGTGTCCCTCCCACCAGTGGCGGCGCCACCACACCGATGGCCAGGTCCCATGCGGCAGGCAGACCGCGCCACATAAAGCCCTGTGTCCCTCCCACCAGTGGCGGCGCCACCACACCGATGGCCAGGTCCCATGCGGCAGGCAGACAGACCGCGCCACATAAAGCCCTGTGTCCCTCCCACCAGTGGCGGCGCCACCACACCGATGGCCAGGTCCCATGCGGCAGGCAGACAGACCGCGCCACATAAAGCCCTGTGTCCCTCCCACCAGTGGCGGCGCCACCACACCGATGGCCAGGTCCCATGCGGCAGGCAGACAGACCGCGCCACATAAAGCCCTGTGTCCCTCCCACCAGTGGCGGCGCCACCACACCGATGGCCAGGTCCCATGCGGCAGGCAGACAGACCGCGCCACATAAAGCCCTGTGTCCCTCCCACCAGTGGCGGCGCCACCACACCGATGGCCAGGTCCCATGCGGCAGGCAGACCGCGCCACATAAAGCCCTGTGTCCCTCCCACCAGTGGCGGCGCCACCACACCGATGGCCAGGTCCCATGCGGCAGGCAGACAGACCGCGCCACATAAAGCCCTGTGTCCCTCCCACCAGTGGCGGCGCCACCACACCGATGGCCAGGTCCCATGCGGCAGGCAGACAGACCGCGCCACATAAAGCCCTGTGTCCCTCCCACCAGTGGCGGCGCCACCACACCGATGGCCAGGTCCCATGCGGCAGGCAGACAGACCGCGCCACATAAAGCCCTGTGTCCCTCCCACCAGTGGCGGCGCCACCACACCGATGGCCAGGTCCCATGCGGCAGGCAGACAGACCGCGCCACATAAAGCCCTGTGTCCCTCCCACCAGTGGCGGCGCCACCACACCGATGGCCAGGTCCCATGCGGCAGGCAGACCGCGCCACATAAAGCCCTGTGTCCCTCCCACCAGTGGCGGCGCCACCACACCGATGGCCAGGTCCCATGCGGCAGGCAGACAGACCGCGCCACATAAAGCCCTGTGTCCCTCCCACCAGTGGCGGCGCCACCACACCGATGGCCAGGTCCCATGCGGCAGGCAGACAGACCGCGCCACATAAAGCCCTGTGTCCCTCCCACCAGTGGCGGCGCCACCACACCGATGGCCAGGTCCCATGCGGCAGGCAGACAGACCGCGCCACATAAAGCCCTGTGTCCCTCCCACCAGTGGCGGCGCCACCACACCGATGGCCAGGTCCCATGCGGCAGGCAGACAGACCGCGCCACATAAAGCCCTGTGTCCCTCCCACCAGTGGCGGCGCCACCACACCGATGGCCAGGTCCCATGCGGCAGGCAGACAGACCGCGCCACATAAAGCCCTGTGTCCCTCCCACCAGTGGCGGCGCCACCACACCGATGGCCAGGTCCCAGGCGGCAGGCAGACCGCGCCACATAAAGCCCTGTGTCCCTCCCACCAGTGGCGGCGCCACCACACCGATGGCCAGGTCCCATGCGGCAGGCAGACAGACCGCGCCACATAAAGCCCTGTGTCCCTCCCACCAGTGGCGGCGCCACCACACCGATGGCCAGGTCCCAGGCGACAGGCAGACAGACCGCGCCACATGAAGCCCTGTGTCCCTCCCACCAGTGGCGGCGCCACCACACCGATGGCCAGGTCCCAGGCGGCAGGCAGACAGACCGCGCCACATAAAGCCCTGTGTCCCTCCCACCAGTTGCGGCGCCACCACACCGATGGCCAGGTCCCATGCGGCAGGCAGACAGACCGCGCCACATAAAGCCCTGTGTCCCTCCCACCAGTGGCGGCGCCACCACACCGATGGCCAGGTCCCAGGCGGCAGGCAGACAGACCGCGCCACATAAAGCCCTGTGTCCCTCCCACCAGTGGCGGCGCCACCACACCGATGGCCAGGTCCCAGGCGGCAGGCAGACCGCGCCACATAAAGCCCTGTGTCCCTCCCACCAGTGGCGGCGCCACCACACCGATGGCCAGGTCCCATGCGGCAGGCAGACTGCGCCACATAAAGCCCTGTGTCCCTCCCACCAGTGGCGGCGCCACCACACCGATGGCCAGGTCCCAGGCGGCAGGCAGACCGCGCCACATAAAGCCCTGTGTCCCTCCCACCAGTGGCGGCGCCACCACACCGATGGCCAGGTCCCAGGCGGCAGGCAGACAGACCGCGCCACATAAAGCCCTGTGTCCCTCCCACCAGTGGCGGCGCCACCACACCGATGGCCAGGTCCCAGGCGGCAGGCAGACAGACCGCGCCACATAAAGCCCTGTGTCCCTCCCACCAGTGGCGGCGCCACCACACCGATGGCCAGGTCCCATGCGGCAGGCAGACAGACCGCGCCACATAAAGCCCTGTGTCCCTCCCACCAGTGGCGGCGCCACCACACCGATGGCCAGGTCCCAGGCGACAGGCAGACAGACCGCGCCACATAAAGCCCTGTGTCCCTCCCACCAGTGGCGGCGCCACCACACCGATGGCCAGGTCCCATGCGGCAGGCAGACCGCGCCACATAAAGCCCTGTGTCCCTCCCACCAGTGGCGGCGCCACCACACCGATGGCCAGGTCCCAGGCGGCAGGCAGACAGACCGCGCCACATAAAGCCCTGTGTCCCTCCCACCAGTGGCGGCGCCACCACACCGATGGCCAGGTCCCATGCGGCAGGCAGACCGCGCCACATAAAGCCCTGTGTCCCTCCCACCAGTGGCGGCGCCACCACACCGATGGCCAGGTCCCAGGCGGCAGGCAGACAGACCGCGCCACATAAAGCCCTGTGTCCCTCCCACCAGTGGCGGCGCCACCACACCGATGGCCAGGTCCCAGGCGACAGGCAGACAGACCGCGCCACATAAAGCCCTGTGTCCCTCCCACCAGTGGCGGCGCCACCACACCGATGGCCAGGTCCCATGCGGCAGGCAGACAGACCGCGCCACATAAAGCCCTGTGTCCCTCCCACCAGTGGCGGCGCCACCACACCGATGGCCAGGTCCCAGGCGGCAGGCAGACCGCGCCACATAAAGCCCTGTGTCCCTCCCACCAGTGGCGGCGCCACCACACCGATGGCCAGGTCCCATGCGGCAGGCAGACTGCGCCACATAAAGCCCTGTGTCCCTCCCACCAGTGGCGGCGCCACCACACCGATGGCCAGGTCCCAGGCGGCAGGCAGACCGCGCCACATAAAGCCCTGTGTCCCTCCCACCAGTGGCGGCGCCACCACACCGATGGCCAGGTCCCATGCGGCAGGCAGACCGCGCCACATAAAGCCCTGTGTCCCTCCCACCAGTGGCGGCGCCACCACACCGATGGCCAGGTCCCAGGCGGCAGGTAGACCGCGCCACATAAAGCCCTGTGTCCCTCCCACCAGTGGCGGCGCCACCACACCGATGGCCAGGTCCCATGCGGCAGGCAGACAGACCGCGCCACATAAAGCCCTGTGTCCCTCCCACCAGTGGCGGCGCCACCACACCGATGGCCAGGTCCCATGCGGCAGGCAGACCGCGCCACATAAAGCCCTGTGTCCCTCCCACCAGTGGCGGCGCCACCACACCGATGGCCAGGTCCCATGCGGCAGGCAGACCGCGCCACATAAAGCCCTGTGTCCCTCCCACCAGTGGCGGCGCCACCACACCGATGGCCAGGCCCCATGCGGCAGGCAGGCAGACCGCGCCACATAAAGCCCTGTGTCCCTCCCACCAGTGGCGGCGCCACCACACCGATGGCCAGGTCCCATGCGGCAGACAGACAGACCGCGCCACATAAAGCCCTGTGTCCCTCCCACCAGTGGCGGCGCCACCACACCGATGGCCAGGTCCCATGCGGCAGGCAGACAGACCGCGCCACATAAAGCCCTGTGTCCCTCCCACCAGTGGCGGCGCCACCACACCGATGGCCAGGCCCCATGCGGCAGGCAGGCAGACCGCGCCACATAAAGCCCTGTGTCCCTCCCACCAGTGGCGGCGCCACCACACCGATGGCCAGGTCCCATGCGGCAGGCAGACAGACCGCGCCACATGAAGCCCTGTGTCCCTCCCACCAGTGGCGGCGCCATCACACCGATGGCCAGGTCCCATGCGGCAGGCAGACAGACCGCGCCACATAAAGCCCTGTGTCCCTCCCACCAGTGGCGGCGCCACCACACCGATGGCCAGGCCCCATGCGGCAGGCAGGCAGACCGCGCCACATAAAGCCCTGTGTCCCTCCCACCAGTGGCGGCGCCACCACACCGATGGCCAGGCCCCATGCGGCAGGCAGGCAGACCGCGCCACATAAAGCCCTGTGTCCCTCCCACCAGTGGCGGCGCCACCACACCGATGGCCAGGTCCCATGCGGCAGACAGACAGACCGCGCCACATAAAGCCCTGTGTCCCTCCCACCAGTGGCGGCGCCACCACACCGATGGCCAGGTCCCATGCGGCAGGCAGACAGACCGCGCCACATAAAGCCCTGTGTCCCTCCCACCAGTGGCGGCGCCACCACACCGATGGCCAGGCCCCATGCGGCAGGCAGGCAGACCGCGCCACATAAAGCCCTGTGTCCCTCCCACCAGTGGCGGCGCCACCACACCGATGGCCAGGTCCCATGCGGCAGGCAGACAGACCGCGCCACATAAAGCCCTGTGTCCCTCCCACCAGTGGCGGCGCCATCACACCGATGGCCAGGTCCCAGGCGGCAGGCAGACAGACCGCGCCACATAAAGCCCTGTGTCCCTCCCACCAGTGGCGGCGCCACCACACCGATGGCCAGGTCCCATGCGGCAGGCAGACAGACCGCGCCACATAAAGCCCTGTGTCCATCCCACCAGTGGCGGCGCCACCACACCGATGGCCAGGTCCCAGGCGGCAGGCAGACAGACCGCGCCACATAAAGCCCTGTGTCCCTCCCACCAGTGGCGGCGCCACCACACCGATGGCCAGGTCCCATGCGGCAGGCAGACAGACCGCGCCACATAAAGCCCTGTGTCCCTCCCACCAGTGGCGGCGCCACCACACCGATGGCCAGGTCCCATGCGGCAGGCAGACAGACCGCGCCACATAAAGCCCTGTGTCCCTCCCACCAGTGGCGGCGCCACCACACCGATGGCCAGGTCCCATGCGGCAGGCAGACTGCGCCACATAAAGCCCTGTGTCCCTCCCACCAGTGGCGGCACCACCACACCGATGGCCAGGTCCCATGCGGCAGGCAGACAGACCGCGCCACATAAAGCCCTGTGTCCCTCCCACCAGTGGCGGCGCCACCACACCGATGGCCAGGTCCCATGCGGCAGGCAGACTGCGCCACATAAAGCCCTGTGTCCCTCCCACCAGTGGCGGCGCCACCACACCGATGGCCAGGTCCCATGCGGCAGGCAGACAGACCGCGCCACATAAAGCCCTGTGTCCCTCCCACCAGTGGCGGCGCCACCACACCGATGGCCAGGTCCCAGGCGGCAGGCAGACCGCGCCACATAAAGCCCTGTGTCCCTCCCACCAGTGGCGGCGCCACCACACCGATGGCCAGGTCCCATGCGGCAGGCAGACAGACCGCGCCACATAAAGCCCTGTGTCCCTCCCACCAGTGGCGGCGCCACCACACCGATGGCCAGGTCCCATGCGGCAGGCAGACAGACCGCGCCACATAAAGCCCTGTGTCCCTCCCACCAGTGGCGGCGCCACCACACCGATGGCCAGGTCCCATGCGGCAGGCAGACAGACCGCGCCACATAAAGCCCTGTGTCCCTCCCACCAGTGGCGGCGCCACCACACCGATGGCCAGGTCCCAGGCGGCAGGCAGACAGACCGCGCCACATAAAGCCCTGTGTCCCTCCCACCAGTGGCGGCGCCACCACACCGATGGCCAGGTCCCATGCGGCAGGCAGACCGCGCCACATAAAGCCCTGTGTCCCTCCCACCAGTGGCGGCGCCACCACACCGATGGCCAGGTCCCATGCGGCAGGCAGACCGCGCCACATAAAGCCCTGTGTCCCTCCCACCAGTGGCGGCGCCACCACACCGATGGCCAGGTCCCATGCGGCAGGCAGACAGACCGCGCCACATAAAGCCCTGTGTCCCTCCCACCAGTGGCGGCGCCACCACACCGATGGCCAGGTCCCATGCGGCAGGCAGACCGCGCCACATAAAGCCCTGTGTCCCTCCCACCAGTGGCGGCGCCACCACACCGATGGCCAGGTCCCATGCGGCAGGCAGACCGCGCCACATAAAGCCCTGTGTCCCTCCCACCAGTGGCGGCGCCACCACACCGATGGCCAGGTCCCATGCGGCAGACAGACAGACCGCGCCACATAAAGCCCTGTGTCCCTCCCACCAGTGGCGGCGCCACCACACCGATGGCCAGGTCCCATGCGGCAGGCAGACCGCGCCACATAAAGCCCTGTGTCCCTCCCACCAGTGGCGGCGCCACCACACCGATGGCCAGGTCCCATGCGGCAGGCAGACAGACCGCGCCACATAAAGCCCTGTGTCCCTCCCACCAGTGGCGGCGCCACCACACCGATGGCCAGGTCCCATGCGGCAGGCAGACAGACCGCGCCACATAAAGCCCTGTGTCCCTCCCACCAGTGGCGGCGCCACCACACCGATGGCCAGGTCCCATGCGGCAGGCAGACCGCGCCACATAAAGCCCTGTGTCCCTCCCACCAGTGGCGGCGCCACCACACCGATGGCCAGGTCCCATGCGGCAGGCAGACAGACCGCGCCACATAAAGCCCTGTGTCCCTCCCACCAGTGGCGGCGCCACCACACCGATGGCCAGGTCCCATGCGGCAGGCAGACCGCGCCACATAAAGCCCTGTGTCCCTCCCACCAGTGGCGGCGCCGACACACCGATGGCCAGGTCCCATGCGGCAGGCAGACAGACCGCGCCACATAAAGCCCTGTGTCCCTCCCACCAGTGGCGGCGCCACCACACCGATGGCCAGGTCCCAGGCGGCAGGCAGACAGACCGCGCCACATAAAGCCCTGTGTCCCTCCCACCAGTGGCGGCGCCACCACACCGATGGCCAGGTCCCATGCGGCAGACAGACCGCGCCACATAAAGCCCTGTGTCCCTCCCACCAGTGGCGGCGCCACCACACCGATGGCCAGGTCCCAGGCGGCAGGTAGACAGACCGCGCCACATAAAGCCCTGTGTCCCTCCCACCAGTGGCGGCGCCACCACACCGATGGCCAGGTCCCAGGCGGCAGGCAGACAGACCGCGCCACATAAAGCCCTGTGTCCCTCCCACCAGTGGCGGCGCCACCACACCGATGGCCAGGTCCCAGGCGGCAGGCAGACCGCGCCACATAAAGCCCTGTGTCCCTCCCACCAGTGGCGGCGCCACCACACCGATGGCCAGGTCCCATGCGGCAGGCAGGCAGACCGCGCCACATAAAGCCCTGTGTCCCTCCCACCAGTGGCGGCGCCACCACACCGATGGCCAGGTCCCATGCGGCAGGCAGGCAGACCGCGCCACATAAAGCCCTGTGTCCCTCCCACCAGTGGCGGCGCCACCACACCGATGGCCAGGTCCTAGGCGGCAGACAGACCGCGCCACATAAAGCCCTGTGTCCCTCCCACCAGTGGCGGCGCCACCACACCGATGGCCAGGCCCCATGCGGCAGGCAGACAGACCGCGCCACATAAAGCCCTGTGTCCCTCCCACCAGTGGCGGCGCCACCACACCGATGGCCAGGTCCCATGCGGCAGGCAGACCGCGCCACATAAAGCCCTGTGTCCCTCCCACCAGTGGCGGCGCCACCACACCGATGGCCAGGTCCCATGCGGCAGGCAGACAGACCGCGCCACATAAAGCCCTGTGTCCCTCCCACCAGTGGCGGCGCCACCACACCGATGGCCAGGTCCCATGCGGCAGGCAGACAGACCGCGCCACATAAAGCCCTGTGTCCCTCCCACCAGTGGCGGCGCCACCACACCGATGGCCAGGTCCCATGCGGCAGGCAGGCAGACCGCGCCACATAAAGCCCTGTGTCCCTCCCACCAGTGGCGGCGCCACCACACCGATGGCCAGGTCCCATGCGGCAGGCAGGCAGACCGCGCCACATAAAGCCCTGTGTCCCTCCCACCAGTGGCGGCGCCACCACACCGATGGCCAGGTCCCAGGCGGCAGGCAGACAGACCGCGCCACATAAAGCCCTGTGTCCCTCCCACCAGTGGCGGCGCCACCACACCGATGGCCAGGTCCCATGCGGCAGGCAGACCGCGCCACATAAAGCCCTGTGTCCCTCCCACCAGTGGCGGCGCCACCACACCGATGGCCAGGTCCCAGGCGGCAGGCAGACAGACCGCGCCACATAAAGCCCTGTGTCCCTCCCACCAGTGGCGGCGCCACCACACCGATGGCCAGGTCCCATGCGGCAGGCAGACCGCGCCACATAAAGCCCTGTGTCCCTCCCACCAGTGGCGGCGCCACCACACCGATGGCCAGGTCCCATGCGGCAGGAAGGCAGACCGCGCCACATAAAGCCCTGTGTCCCTCCCACCAGTGGCGGCGCCACCACACCGATGGCCAGGTCCCAGGCGGCAGGCAGACCGCGCCACATAAAGCCCTGTGTCCCTCCCACCAGTGGCGGCGCCACCACACCGATGGCCAGGTCCCATGCGGCAGGCAGACCGCGCCACATAAAGCCCTGTGTCCCTCCCACCAGTGGCGGCGCCACCACACCGATGGCCAGGTCCCATGCGGCAGGCAGACCGCGCCACATAAAGCCCTGTGTCCCTTCCACCAGTGGCGGCGCCACCACACCGATGGCCAGGTCCCATGCGGCAGACAGACCGCGCCACATAAAGCCCTGTGTCCCTCCCACCAGTGGCGGCGCCACCACAACGATGGCCAGGTCCCATGCGGCAGGCAGGCAGACCGCGCCACATAAAGCCCTGTGTCCCTCCCACCAGTGGCGGCGCCACCACACCGATGGCCAGGTCCCAGGCGGCAGGCAGACCGCGCCACATAAAGCCCTGTGTCCCTCCCACCAGTGGCGGCGCCACCACACCGATGGCCAGGTCCCATGCGGCAGGCAGACCGCGCCACATAAAGCCCTGTGTCCCTCCCACCAGTGGCGGCGCCACCACACCGATGGCCAGGTCCCATGCGGCAGGCAGACCGCGCCACATAAAGCCCTGTGTCCCTTCCACCAGTGGCGGCGCCACCACACCGATGGCCAGGTCCCATGCGGCAGACAGACCGCGCCACATAAAGCCCTGTGTCCCTCCCACCAGTGGCGGCGCCACCACACCGATGGCCAGGTCCCATGCGGCAGGCAGACAGACCGCGCCACATAAAGCCCTGTGTCCCTCCCACCAGTGGCGGCGCCACCACACCGATGGCCAGGTCCCATGCGGCAGGCAGACAGACCGCGCCACATAAAGCCCTGTGTCCCTCCCACCAGTGGCGGCGCCACCACACCGATGGCCAGGTCCCATGCGGCAGGCAGACCGCGCCACATAAAGCCCTGTGTCCCTCCCACCAGTGGCGGCGCCACCACACCGATGGCCAGGTCCCATGCGGCAGACAGACCGCGCCACATAAAGCCCTGTGTCCCTCCCACCAGTGGCGGCGCCACCACACCGATGGCCAGGTCCCAGGCGGCAGGCAGACAGACCGCGCCACATAAAGCCCTGTGTCCCTTCCACCAGTGGCGGCGCCACCACACCGATGGCCAGGTCCCAGGCGGCAGGCAGACCGCGCCACATAAAGCCCTGTGTCCCTCCCACCAGTGGCGGCGCCACCACACCGATGGCCAGGTCCCATGCGGCAGGCAGACCGCGCCACATAAAGCCCTGTGTCCCTCCCACCAGTGGCGGCGCCACCACACCGATGGCCAGGTCCCAGGCGGCAGGCAGACCGCGCCACATAAAGCCCTGTGTCCCTCCCACCAGTGGCGGCGCCACCACACCGATGGCCAGGTCCCATGCGGCAGGCAGACCGCGCCACATAAAGCCCTGTGTCCCTCCCACCAGTGGCGCGCCACCACACCGATGGCCAGGTCCCATGCGGCAGGCAGACCGCGCCACATAAAGCCCTGTGTCCCTTCCACCAGTGGCGGCGCCACCACACCGATGGCCAGGTCCCATGCGGCAGACAGACCGCGCCACATAAAGCCCTGTGTCCCTCCCACCAGTGGCGGCGCCACCACACCGATGGCCAGGTCCCATGCGGCAGGCAGACAGACCGCGCCACATAAAGCCCTGTGTCCCTCCCACCAGTGGCGGCGCCACCACACCGATGGCCAGGTCCCATGCGGCAGGCAGACAGACCGCGCCACATAAAGCCCTGTGTCCCTCCCACCAGTGGCGGCGCCACCACACCGATGGCCAGATCCCATGCGGCAGGCAGACCGCGCCACATAAAGCCCTGTGTCCCTCCCACCAGTGGCGGCGCCACCACACCGATGGCCAGGTCCCATGCGGCAGGCAGGCAGACCGCGCCACATAAAGCCCTGTGTCCCTCCCACCAGTGGCGGCGCCACCACACCGATGGCCAGGTCCCATGCGGCAGGCAGGCAGACCGCGCCACATAAAGCCCTGTGTCCCTCCCACCAGTGGCGGCGCCACCACACCGATGGCCAGGTCCCATGCGGCAGACAGACCGCGCCACATAAAGCCCTGTGTCCCTCCCACCAGTGGCGGCGCCACCACACCGATGGCCAGGTCCCAGGCGGCAGGCAGACAGGCGGCGCCACCACACCGATGGCCAGGTCCCAGGCGGCAGGCAGACAGACCGCGCCACATAAAGCCCTGTGTCCCTTCCACCAGTGGCGGCGCCACCACACCGATGGCCAGGTCCCAGGCGGCAGGCAGACCGCGCCACATAAAGCCCTGTGTCCCTCCCACCAGTGGCGGCGCCACCACACCGATGGCCAGGTCCCATGCGGCAGGCAGACCGCGCCACATAAAGCCCTGTGTCCCTTCCACCAGTGGCGGCGCCACCACACCGATGGCCAGGTCCCATGCGGCAGACAGACCGCGCCACATAAAGCCCTGTGTCCCTCCCACCAGTGGCGGCGCCACCACACCGATGGCCAGGTCCCATGCGGCAGGCAGGCAGACCGCGCCACATAAAGCCCTGTGTCCCTCCCACCAGTGGCGGCGCCACCACACCGATGGCCAGGTCCCAGGCGGCAGGCAGACCGCGCCACATAAAGCCCTGTGTCCCTCCCACCAGTGGCGGCGCCACCACACCGATGGCCAGGTCCCATGCGGCAGGCAGACCGCGCCACATAAAGCCCTGTGTCCCTCCCACCAGTGGCGGCGCCACCACACCGATGGCCAGGTCCCATGCGGCAGGCAGACCGCGCCACATAAAGCCCTGTGTCCCTTCCACCAGTGGCGGCGCCACCACACCGATGGCCAGGTCCCATGCGGCAGACAGACCGCGCCACATAAAGCCCTGTGTCCCTCCCACCAGTGGCGGCGCCACCACACCGATGGCCAGGTCCCATGCGGCAGGCAGACAGACCGCGCCACATAAAGCCCTGTGTCCCTCCCACCAGTGGCGGCGCCACCACACCGATGGCCAGGTCCCATGCGGCAGGCAGACAGACCGCGCCACATAAAGCCCTGTGTCCCTCCCACCAGTGGCGGCGCCACCACACCGATGGCCAGGTCCCATGCGGCAGGCAGACCGCGCCACATAAAGCCCTGTGTCCCTCCCACCAGTGGCGGCGCCACCACACCGATGGCCAGGTCCCATGCGGCAGACAGACCGCGCCACATAAAGCCCTGTGTCCCTCCCACCAGTGGCGGCGCCACCACACCGATGGCCAGGTCCCAGGCGGCAGGCAGACAGACCGCGCCACATAAAGCCCTGTGTCCCTTCCACCAGTGGCGGCGCCACCACACCGATGGCCAGGTCCCAGGCGGCAGGCAGACCGCGCCACATAAAGCCCTGTGTCCCTCCCACCAGTGGCGGCGCCACCACACCGATGGCCAGGTCCCATGCGGCAGGCAGACCGCGCCACATAAAGCCCTGTGTCCCTCCCACCAGTGGCGGCGCCACCACACCGATGGCCAGGTCCCAGGCGGCAGGCAGACCGCGCCACATAAAGCCCTGTGTCCCTCCCACCAGTGGCGGCGCCACCACACCGATGGCCAGGTCCCATGCGGCAGGCAGACCGCGCCACATAAAGCCCTGTGTCCCTCCCACCAGTGGCGCGCCACCACACCGATGGCCAGGTCCCATGCGGCAGGCAGACCGCGCCACATAAAGCCCTGTGTCCCTTCCACCAGTGGCGGCGCCACCACACCGATGGCCAGGTCCCATGCGGCAGACAGACCGCGCCACATAAAGCCCTGTGTCCCTCCCACCAGTGGCGGCGCCACCACACCGATGGCCAGGTCCCATGCGGCAGGCAGACAGACCGCGCCACATAAAGCCCTGTGTCCCTCCCACCAGTGGCGGCGCCACCACACCGATGGCCAGGTCCCATGCGGCAGGCAGACAGACCGCGCCACATAAAGCCCTGTGTCCCTCCCACCAGTGGCGGCGCCACCACACCGATGGCCAGATCCCATGCGGCAGGCAGACCGCGCCACATAAAGCCCTGTGTCCCTCCCACCAGTGCGGCGCACCACACCGATGGCAGTCCATGGGCAGAAGCGCGCACAAAAGCCTGGTCCCTCCAGTGCGCCACACACCGAGTCGGCGCAGACAGACGCGCACATAAAGCCTGTGTCCTTCCACAGTGGCGGCGCCACCACACCGATGGCAGGTCCAGGCGCAGGCAGACGCGCACATAAAGCCCTGTGTCCCTCCCACCAGTGGCGGCGCCACCACACCGATGGCCAGGTCCCATGCGGCAGGCAGACAGACCGCGCCACATAAAGCCCTGTGTCCCTCCCACCAGTGGCGGCGCCACCACACCGATGGCCAGGTCCCATGCGGCAGGCAGACAGACCGCGCCACATAAAGCCCTGTGTCCCTTCCACCAGTGGCGGCGCCACCACACCGATGGCCAGGTCCCATGCGGCAGGCAGACCGCGCCACATAAAGCCCTGTGTCCCTCCCACCAGTGGCGGCGCCACCACACCGATGGCCAGGTCCCATGCGGCAGGCAGACAGACCGCGCCACATAAAGCCCTGTGTCCCTCCCACCAGTGGCGGCGCCACCACACCGATGGCCAGGTCCCATGCGGCAGGCAGACAGACCGCGCCACATAAAGCCCTGTGTCCCTCCCACCAGTGGCGGCGCCACCACACCGATGGCCAGGTCCCAGGCGGCAGGCAGACCGCGCCACATAAAGCCCTGTGTCCCTCCCACCAGTGGCGGCGCCACCACACCGATGGCCAGGTCCCATGCGGCAGGCAGACCGCGCCACATAAAGCCCTGTGTCCCTCCCACCAGTGGCGGCGCCACCACACCGATGGCCAGGTCCCATGCGGCAGACAGACCGCGCCACATAAAGCCCTGTGTCCCTCCCACCAGTGGCGGCGCCACCACACCGATGGCCAGGTCCCAGGCGGCAGGCAGACAGACCGCGCCACATAAAGCCCTGTGTCCCTTCCACCAGTGGCGGCGCCACCACACCGATGGCCAGGTCCCAGGCGGCAGGCAGACCGCGCCACATAAAGCCCTGTGTCCCTCCCACCAGTGGCGGCGCCACCACACCGATGGCCAGGTCCCATGCGGCAGGCAGACAGACCGCGCCACATAAAGCCCTGTGTCCCTCCCACCAGTGGCGGCGCCACCACACCGATGGCCAGGTCCCATGCGGCAGGCAGACAGACCGCGCCACATAAAGCCCTGTGTCCCTTCCACCAGTGGCGGCGCCACCACACCGATGGCCAGGTCCCATGCGGCAGGCAGACCGCGCCACATAAAGCCCTGTGTCCCTCCCACCAGTGGCGGCGCCACCACACCGATGGCCAGGTCCCATGCGGCAGGCAGACAGACCGCGCCACATAAAGCCCTGTGTCCCTCCCACCAGTGGCGGCGCCACCACACCGATGGCCAGGTCCCATGCGGCAGGCAGACAGACCGCGCCACATAAAGCCCTGTGTCCCTCCCACCAGTGGCGGCGCCACCACACCGATGGCCAGGTCCCAGGCGGCAGGCAGACCGCGCCACATAAAGCCCTGTGTCCCTCCCACCAGTGGCGGCGCCACCACACCGATGGCCAGGTCCCATGCGGCAGGCAGACAGACCGCGCCACATAAAGCCCTGTGTCCCTCCCACCAGTGGCGGCGCCACAACACCGATGGCCAGGTCCCAGGCGGCAGGCAGACAGACCGCGCCACATAAAGCCCTGTGTCCCTCCCACCAGTGGCGGCGCCACCACACCGATGGCCAGGTCCCATGCGGTAGGCAGACAGACCGCGCCACATAAAGCCCTGTGTCCCTCCCACCAGTGGCGGCGCCACCACACCGATGGCCAGGTCCCATGCGGCAGGCAGACAGACCGCGCCACATAAAGCCCTGTGTCCCTCCCACCAGTGGCGGCGCCACCACACCGATGGCCAGGTCCCATGCGGCAGGCAGACCGCGCCACATAAAGCCCTGTGTCCCTCCCACCAGTGGCGGCGCCACCACACCGATGGCCAGGTCCCATGCGGCAGACAGACCGCGCCACATAAAGCCCTGTGTCCCTCCCACCAGTGGCGGCGCCACCACACCGATGGCCAGGTCCCATGCGGCAGGCAGACCGCGCCACATAAAGCCCTGTGTCCCTCCCACCAGTGGCGGCGCCACCACACCGATGGCCAGGTCCCATGCGGCAGGCAGACCGCGCCACATAAAGCCCTGTGTCCCTCCCACCAGTGGCGGCGCCACCACACCGATGGCCAGGTCCCCTTCGCACCACACAGGCAGACATTACTTGTCTGCGCATGATCACCAGCTGGGCGCTTAGATTTCAGCTCTGGAACACGTGTCGCCGCCACCAATCTTTCGTTGCTATTCTGATTATGCATTCGCATTTTAGGGAAACGACAATTTTTTCCCGTAACATGCTAAATATTACCAAATATTTGGTAAATATGCTCTGGCTTGCTCAGCCCCAAAATGATCAAACGCATTCGAATAACCCTACGTCACTCACGCCGTGGAGCCACCGCTCACCAGACTTTCTGACATTCTGGGGTTTGGGATGAGTGGAGGGCTGCCATCTAGTGGGGTCTCTTATGGATAGAAACATTTTTTAAACACATATGTAGTTTCCTTTGGCCTTCCCGCAAGAGCTAAGCAAAGGAAACCCCCCCCCCCTCCCCCAAATAAATCATTATTGAGTTGTTCTATATAATTGCCGTTTACAGGATGAATAGATGGGTTGTGTAAAAGCATCTTTAGGCCACTTCAATTACAGCTTTGTACAGGACTTTGTACTTTGTACCCCCACTTCACTCCGACCCCCATGGCCGGCCCTCTCCCTTTTGACCCCCATGGCCGGGTCTCTCCCATCCGACCCCCATGGCTGGCCCTCTCACCTCCGACCCCCATGGCTGGCCCTCTCCCCTCCGACCCCCATGGCCGGGACCTCTCTCCTCCGGCCTCCAATGGCCGGCCCTGTCTCCTCCGACCCCCATGGCTGGCCCTCTCACCTCCGACCCCCATGGCCGGCCCTCTCACCTCCGACCCCCATGGCTGGCCCTCTTCCCTCCGACCCCCATGGCCGGGACCTCTCTCCTCCGGCCTCCAATGGCCGGCCCTGTCTCCTCCGACCCCCATGGCTGGCCCTCTCACCTCCGACCCCCATGGCCGGCCCTCTCCCCTCCCACCCCCATGGCCAGGCCTCTCTTCTCCGACCCCCATGGCCGGCCCTCTCTCCTCCGACCCCCATGGCCGGGCCACTCTCCTCCGGCCCCCATGGCCGGCCCTCTCTCCTCCGACCCCCATGGCCGGGCCTCTCCCCTCCGACCCCCATGGCCGGCCCTCTCCCATCCGACCCCCATGGCCGGCCCTCTCCTCTCCGACCCCCATGGCCGGGCCTCTCTCCTCCGACCCCCATGGCCGGGCCTCTCCCCTCCCACCCCCATGGCCGGCCCCCTCTCCTCCGACCCCCATGGCCGACCCTCTCTCCTCCGACCCCCATGGCCGGGCCTCTCTCCTCCGACCCCCATGGCCGGCCTTCTCTCCTCCGACCCCCATGGCCGGGACTCTCCCCTCCGACCCCCATGGCCGGGCCTCTCTCCTCCGACCCCCATGGCCGGGCCTCTCCCCTCCGACCCCCATGGCCGGGCCTCTCTCCTCCGACCCCCATGGCCGGGCCTCTCTCCTCCGACCCCCATGGCCGGGCCTCTCCCCTCCGACCCCCATGGCCGGGCCTCTCCCCTCCGACCCCCCATGGCCGGGCCTCTCTCCTCCGACCCCCATGGCAGAGCCCTCTCCCCTCCGACCCCCATGGCCGGCCCTCTCTCCTCCGACCCCCATGACCGGGCCTCTCCCTTCCGACCCCCATGGCTGGCCCTCTCCCCTCCGACCCCCATGGCCGGCCCTCTCTCCTCCGACCCCCATGGCCGGGCCTTTCTCCTCCGACCCCCATGGCCGGCCCTCTCCCCTCCGACCCCCATGGCCGGCCCCCTCTCCTCCGACCCCCATGGCCAGCCCTCTCTCCTCCGACCCCCATGGCGGGCCTCTCCCCTCCGACCCCCATGGCCGGCCCTCTCTCCTCCGACCCCCATGGCCGGGCCTCTCCCTTCCGACCCCCATGGCTTGCCCTCTCTCCTCCGACCCCCATGGCTTGCCCTCTCCCCTCCGACCCCCATGGCCGTGCCCTCTCTCCTCCGACCCCCATGGCCGGCCCTCTCCCCTCCGACCCCCATGGCCCCCCATGGCCGGCCCTCTCTCCCCCGCCCCCCATGGCCGGGCCTCTCCCCTCCGACCCCCATGGCCGGGCCTCTCTCCTCCGACCCCCATGACCGGGCCTCTCCCATGCAGTACCAAATCCAATCAGATTGGTCGGTTCTCCTCATTGAAGACACACAAGACATCTCAATCAAAGATTCCGTTGAAGCTGAGTTTATACCAATGACTACCTGGACGTATATGACATCACATACTGAAAGTGTAACCAGCCAGACACGTGGGAATTCATTCACTGTATCATCAATGGCAATAAATAAAGAGAGAACTTAAATAATGGTGCCCGATACATGATCATAAGTCAATCATTTAAACTTGACACAGCAGATGGCAGAAGTATGAGTGACATCTGTGCTGAAATCTACTGTTTGCATATTACTGTAGAGCATGAAAGGAATAAAGCATTGGAAACCAGTGCTCTGTGCTGAACACACCAGATCAATACCACTCAGCAATAAGCCGTCCAAAGGAGGCCAAACAACAACAGTAACAGTTGTAAGATAAAATCAATATAGCTTTATGCTTTATCAGCCTAACCCAGCACTTACACATTCCGACACATGTGGCCACCACTATTGATCTTGACAAGTTTGCATTACACTTAATAGCAGATAGCATTCCAGATTTTCAGGGGTTACATTTATGTAGGTATCAGCTGGCTCACTATACATTATTATTGTTGTTACTACATGGAACATTATTTCACAGTTTAAAGACACTTTATATTACACATGCTAGCATTCTACCATGTATCAATAGGAACCCTAACATTAACAAGTCTAATAAGGTCAAAGCTCTGGCAAAAATCTATGGTAGTTTTATTACCATGGTTACAGAATGTACCAGGTGTTTATCTTCATGGAGAGTTCCCCCCCCCCCACCTTCATTGGAGTAGCATTCAGGAGCCAGCAGAAGGATTTGTGTTTTTAACCCTTGTTCTATGACAACCTTTGGGCTTGTGCAGTACACATATCGGACTGGTCATTAGGTATTACTTAATACTACAAGATATGTTTATCCTAACCATTCAATTAAAAGGGTTATAGAAGCATCAAGCGGATGTGAATGCCAATGAAATTAGACATACCATAACCGCAAACAACACTAGTTAATGGCGCATTTACCTATACACTTACCCGGAAATCAATACCCACAGTGGATATAAAACTGCCTGACAGAAAAGCATTATCTTTAAAGCGAACAAGAAGACAAGTCTTGCCAACTCCACTGTCTCCTATCAGCATCACCTAAAAACAAGAGTAATTATATAGAACTCAAAGTAATGGAAATGAATAAATAAAATAATAATTTTATATTAGATAATTAAATTATAAATAATTTTTATCAGTAAGTCTATAAATAAGAAATAACTACACTTGAATACTTTAATATCTCACCTATTAACCCTTTCCACTGTACTGCCCCTTAATTAACAGGTTTAAACTTAATTTATTATGATATGAACTTGATCTTTAATAAAACCATATATAACCCCCCCCCCCCCCCCGCCCCACTGACCTCCATCAATCCTAAACTAACAATTCAGGTATCGCTACTATTTCATGCCTTTTTAAACATGGTAACATATCTGTTTCATTCACAGATTGAGATCATTTATCCAGGACATGGCTCTAAAATATTTGGAAAATCATAATAAAAGTAGAAAATTGCTGTTACTATGAGCAGTGTAAGTTACACAGTGACAAGAACAGGTGCAGGCTAGCATATAAGGCATGATAAGCTACCATATAAGGCATGATAACCCCCTCCCCCCCCCCCCCCCACAATATAAGGCATGATAACCGCCACCCCCACCCCCCCGGGTCATATTCAGTGTAGAGAGGTGTACCTTGCATGCTAAACCGTCCGCGTCTTCGCTTCCGTCTGAAGAACCGATAAATCCATTTGCTTGTCCGTGGCCATGGCTCGCATGAGAACTATTTGATGGCATTCTGTCTCTCATGTTTGTATCTCTTTAGCAACGTTGTGGGATATCCTCAACACAGGTTTCACATTTCGAACTCCGTATACTTCCTGTCACACATAACATGAACAGCGGTGCAAACACATCCCTCGCCTTCTGCCATCAGCCTCCTGAACTTCTGAAGGCCACACACACACTAGTGAAACAGCCACCTGTGGCCTGGATTGGTGACGTCATAGATGTGACCGGTGAACGTGCTGCCATCTAGCGAATGGCGGGGGCGAAATGTGAAACTTTTACCCGCCATTTGTCGCGAGTATCCTCTGGCATTTCACGGCCCCACATTGCACCATTAGCCGAAAATAATGAGTCAACAGCCTGAGAATATTAGCCAGATAGTCAGACCAACAAGTTCATACTACAGTTGAATTGTGTTTCTATGAGATGGCATCTGTCATCTCTGAGATCGGCATGGGGTCGGGGGGGGGGGGGGTTCGGGGGGCACTATGATACAAGATACAGATCTGGTGGTGGGGGGGGGGGGTTCTGCGGGTGCCTTGATGCCTGAGGGAGCGGATATTGATGAAAAAGTGTTTTGCCCGTCCTACAGCCCCAGAACGGCTGTTTAGGAACTGGCATCATGTATACCAGGACGCTATCCCGAAACAGGCACGGATCCAGTGAGAAACTTGCGACGGATGGGTGGGGGGGGGGGGGGGGTGCTGGTGAGGTGCAGAAAGAAGCATAAAATCCACTGGTGACGTCACTCTATTGTTCTCTCACGACATTATTTTACTGTAATGTAGTGTGTTTGAGTCATAAGGGCGTGGATTTTACATAAGTTAATGACCTCGGAAAACGACATTACTGGATAACAATGGGTCCTCGGGCTTTGCCCTCGGACTCCATTATTATCCGGTAATGTCGTGTTCCTCGGACATTAACTTATACATAGTGACTGTGCCCCTTGTGCGCCTCCCCTCCCCCGCCCCTCCCCTGGATCCGCCACTGGTATCTTCTCGTCGGTCGCACCTTCATTATAGTTAAATACGAAATGGCCCAATGGAGGGCGGCACTATATTATTGCTGGGCTGGTGGCTACTTTCTATGTAGAGACAGCCCCAAGGATTACCGGACAGACTACAGTGGCCAGCCGCCTGGCTGACCTCGTCCTGCTGAAGATACTCATTATTTGGAAATGTCTGGGGACCGTAATAAATAAAAATAACCATGATTCAATTAATGTATCAATCCGCTCCTTGTTCACAAGTTAATAATGTACATATATACAGTAAATTCATATGTCATGCGATTTGTACACCGTATTCACCAGGATCTGAAAGTTGGACATATATGTCACGTATCTGTGACTTCAATGTGTAGCAATGTGTAGCAATGTGTAACTTTGATTATAAATATGCCCCTGACATTTAAAGACTGATCCTATGTAAATAGTAGATCCATTGGGAATAGCTCGACACATGAATATGTTCTTTTATTTAAGAGAAAAATGTCTTTGTGGTATTATAAGACGTTAGATATAATATATATGTGTAGAAGGCGTGAAAATGCCTGTGTGGGTGATGTGTGAGCTTTACGGTCGAGTTCTTTGCAGGCCGCTTTTCGCCGGTCCAGATTTTGTGAGTTTCGTGTATATTTCTTGCTGCGGTCAGTTCCGACACGTGGTGAGCGATTTCACTATAGCGGACCCCATCCCTTTCTTGATCATTCTCGTATCTGTCGTCGATATCTCTTTCTATCCCCACCCCCTTTATTCCGCTGTACTTATTTCTCATTGGTCCAATGTTCCACTCCTGTGCCACTCCTGTGCCGAGTATGTCCATCCCATTTCTTCATGGGTAATATAAAGCGCTGCTCTTGGGTGGTCAAGACCTACCCTTCACAGCCAGCCTCCAGACCGGAGCTGTTATTGTCATCTGTATTTTACAGGTAAGTGGAAGTAGGAAGTGGGATTTAAGGGGAATTTAACTTGATGGATCTCGTCGGTATTTTATCGCTCGGTCAGATAATGTGTATGAATGAATAACATTTCACGATACTTGTACTGAAGTAATATGTAAGATGTGTTTGATTGATGTGTTTGATTGATGTGTTTGATTGATGTGTTTGATTGATGTGTTTGATTGATGTGTTTGATTGATGTGTTTGATTGATGTGTTTGATTGATGTGTTTGATTGATGTGTTTGATTGATGTGTTTGATTGATGTGTTTGATTGATGTGTTTGATTGATGTGTTTGATTGATGTGTTTGATTGATATGATGGATTGATATGATGGATTGATTGATGTGTTTAATTTACTGACATCATTTATATGATGTTAGATTTAGCGTTTAATGTCTGAATATAGTTTAGGAATTCTCTACTCCCACTAATATATTTATGTGGGGTCATTGACATCGTCCTTATGTATATGAATTGTGAATAACATTCCAATATTGTCATACAGCCGTTATTGTGACTATGTGATGAAGCGGACGGCAATAGAGATACCCTTCACAGCCAGCCTCCAGACCGGAGCGGTTATTGTCATCTGTATTTTACAGCAATAAAGCCATTATTACAAACCCGGTGGTGTTCAGCGACTAAATATGGATTCAGAATTTATAAAGGGAGATTTGAGTAAGGCCGTTAATTGACCATTTTAGTTCAAGACTGAAAGATTCGTGGGTTTTGCCCAGCATAAAACATGGGCCTAATACTCAGTCCCGCCTGTGAACAACTTGTTCTGCAACCGACATGGTAACAAACATACTATTATAACAAAAAACACTGATAAGAACAATTATGACGGTGAATCGATTTATTGAACCCTTAAAAATCCATTGGTATTACTTCAGTTAAAGAGAACAAGTTTGCGGATTGTCTTTCGCTTGTGATAAATCGCTTGAAAATGACTGTAGGATGGTTGTATATTCAGGACGCTTTAACCACTTTTGGAAATGAAATGCTAGGTGTTTATGGCAGTTTTGTTGCCACCCTCTCACACGGAACAAATGTTCCTGGCTGTAGTCTGGCGATACGGATCGGTACATTACAAGGAGGTTTCACATGGGTGACGAGGAGATTCATTATGTGGCTGCAGTAGGCTGTCCACCATTTGCAGAACAAGATTAATTTAGCCACGACGAATATTGCAGTCTGTGTGGTAGAAAATGACGTATTTGATGCGAAAATATGTTCAATTCATTCTTATCGCTGCAGGACGTCAAAAAAAACTACTGTGAATCATATTCCTACTATAGTGGTCACCGAATGATGGTACACATCTACAGAGAAATATGCCTTACGATAGTTGTGACTGAACGACGTCACACACCGTCCGTAAATCCTATTCCTACTATAGTGGTCACCGAATGACGTCACACACCTACGGTAAATCGTATTCCTACTATAGTGGTCACCGAATGACATCACACACCTACCGTAAATCATAGTCTTACTAAGTGGTCACCGAATGACGTCACACACCTACCGTAAATCCTATTCCTACTATAGTGATCACCAAATGACGTCACACACCTACCGTAAGTCCTGTTCTTAATATAGTGATCACCAAATGACGTCACACACCTACTGTAAGTCCTGTTCTTAATATAGTGATCACCGAATGACGTCACACACCTACCGTAAATCCTATTCCCACTGTGGCTGCAAAAGATCCGGTTGAGAATTTTCCGAGGTCAAACTGTACAAGTAGCGAGGTCTTTCCCACTCCGCTGTCACCGACCAGGATCGTCTGCAAAGTGAACGCACAATGTCATTTATGGTGAAAACTGATTTGTTTTGTTTTGTTGCATTGAATTAATAACGGGCGAAGCACTTTGCGCTCACACAGGTAAAGGTTTCGTTGGCATGGCGAGGGGATGGAGAACCTTGACGAGCCCGTTATGACAACGTAGCCGACCGAACTAGAGACACCACTCGTCCATTGTACCGACCCAAACGCAGTCCGTTAAAGCTGCTCGTACAACAATTTTTCACCTACATTATGATGTTCAAGATATTTTGGGGAACAGCCCGGATACATGTGACTGTGTGAATGTTTTCGAAATTGATGTGTTAATTATATATTAAAAGACGAAACTTTGATGACATAGTCGCATACACAAAAATCTCGCCATCTCGGCCCAGGCCCGGTGGATAAAACACACCTGGAGCCTCGGCCCAGAACGGAAAGTTCCCTAAGGCGTTTGGTGGTGGCCCTGGAAGCAAAGGATCGCAGGTTCGAAATCCGTCAGTTGGAATGCGTCCATTCGGGCCTGGGGCCAGAAATACTACAGATGCACCAGTTTGACAAACAAGCGCCTTATGAACATGTCCTGGTATTTATAGCATACAATATATGCACATGTATACTTATTTCCATTTAAACCAGTTTTCAAGGCCCCCCCCCCCCGGGTTACGCTCCTCAAAACGCCATAGATCGTTTGACTGTCGTACCACATGCATATTTTAGACATGTGGGGCCATATGCAATGGGTGGTTGAAGAAAAGATTATTATTACTATAAATATAATTAATAGTCCGTCCCATATAACCTGGATCGGACTTGTGCTTAAAGACAACGCGTTTTAATTACTCCTTTTTCTGCATTTGTAAATATGTGTCTAATTTTACAGATTCATAACCCTGCGTGGCAGTCAGTGACGCCAATGTCCTCGCTAATATTCTCCGGTGAATCTACCGTTCTTTCTACATTCCCATGGATGCAGTCCTTGCATTATATAGCATTATTATAGATGGCTGTTACTTGCCCCTCCCTCCCCTAGCCCGCCCCGTCTCCCTCAGAGGGTGTCTGCATAACGCACACACGGAGACTGTTCATGTAGGGTGCCACAGAAAACTGCTGTTTGTGCAGACTGTAGACATGATAGGCGAGCGGCTGGCTACCCATTGGGTAAACAAGCATCGTGGCTTGTGTGATGGTACTCTGAAGATCTGAGCGTTCTCATGTTGACATAGATGTAGTAGTTCGTGTTTGGTCTCATCATGACACTATGAAACATGGAAATTACCAAACAGTGACTTCCGCATGGCATGACTGTGTTAACTGATTAACAGAATCTACCGATCTAGTTATTTATTAGAGATGTGACAAAACTGAACCACATTCTCAGTTTAGGTTAGGTTAGTAGGACTAATATTCAAGGGGTTGGGTTTGTGGTGCATTGGGTTTTGAAGGCCTTAAGGCCCAAATGACACACAGTTTGCATGATGAGCAGTATTTTGAAAAAAACATACGCTTAGGTGGCGGAACAGAGACGATTTTCAATAAGATATATGCACAGTGCCAAATTCACCAGGGTCGTTACATCATAATGACACATTAGAGTCCGAAAAAGATCAAATGTTGGGGGGATCCAAAACATAGAATCAATATATATTTTACGAGGGCTAACGTTGATGGGGCCACGTAATCTGACGTTGGCTATGTTCACGTTATGATAATTGATGAATTAAAGCGGCGCTGGAGGCAACAGTGTTTCGCTTCGATATGCGACGGGTAGGACATAGCATACTGAGCTGAACTATAGCTGTTTTCTGTGGACATGATATACTGGGAACTACAGAGCTGTTTGATGAAGACACGGCACACTGGGAACTACAGAGCTGTTTGGTGAAGACACGGCACACTGGGAAGTACAGAGCTGTTGGTGAGGACACGGCACACAGAGAACTACAGAGCTGTTTGGTGAGGACACGGCACACTGGGAACTACAGAGCTGTTTGATGTGGACATGGCATACTGGGAACGACAGAGCTGTTTGGTGAGGACATCACACACTGGGTACTACAGCGCTGTTTGCTGTGGACACGGCACACGGGGAACTACAGAGCTGTTTGCTGAGGACATGACACACTGGGAACTACAGGACTGTTTGCTGAGGACATGGCATACTGGGAACTACAAAGCTGTTTGGTGAGGACACGGCACACTGGGAACTACAGAGTTGTTTGGTGAAGACATTGCATACTGGGAACTACATAACGGTTTGCTGAGAACATGGCATACTGGGAACTACAGAGCTGTTTGGTGAGGACATTGCATACTGGGAACTACAGAGCTGTTTGCTGAGAACATGGCATACTGGGAACTACAGAGCTGTTTGGTGAGGACATTGCATACTGGGAACTACAGAGCTGTTTGCTGAGAACATGGCATACTGGGAACTATAGAGCTGTTTGCTGTGAACATTGTACATTGGGAACTACAGAGCTGTTTGCTGATTTTCAGTCTGTCCGCAACCCCCCCTCCCCCTATTCCGGCACACCAGCTATTTCATAGAACGCCTGGGAAAAAGAAAACTGCAGGAGGTGTGCTAGTAACCTCTAAACATGTTTAAGGCTTGGGTTTATCAGTCACCCTGTAAAATCTTCAATGACGTAGCGCTTCACAATTGCTTGTCTGGAGGGGACATTTCTTTAACAAGAAACATACCAATTTTATCACAAGAAGAATGGGGGGGGGGGGGGGGGTAGTAAACGGTCTTTCATAAAATTTATATTCCTCCAGGCTATTGATCAGAAGCAAAGGGACATTTTGGAGTAAATTTGTGTAGTCTATAAACAGTATGAATCTGGTATAAGACCAAAGATAATGAAAAGAACACATTTTCTGCAGCACCATAAGCTCACTTTATCCTTTTATGGACTCTTCAAATACATATTCTTCTTATACCGTGTACCATTGTTATGTATTTATTATATTGTATTACATGTCTGATATTATACACGATCATGAGCTGAGGTTCCTTTGCGCGAGTTGCTGGTTCTGCTGTTGAGATGGAAGCCCTGCCCTGACAGTGAGCAGGGACCATCACACCAGGAGATAGGACTTGTAACCCCAACAAATATGGCAAGCCAAAGTGGACTTTAATGGAGTATTTGCACATATGTCCAAATATTGCAAGATATCTTTAATTCATTTGGACATATCTTTAATTGAATTACTGATATGTTTAAATCATTTAGAGATATCTTTAATTCAATTAATGATATCATTAATTCCATTAAAGATATCTTTATTAACGTCGAAATAATGATATCTTTAAATGAATTAAAGATATCATTAATTCATTTAAAGAGATCTCTAAATCATTTAAAGATATCAGTAATGCATTTAAAGATATCTCTAAATCATTTAAAGATATCAGTAATTCATTTAAAGATATCTCTAAATCATTTAAAGATATCAGTAATTCATTTAAAGATATCTCTAAATCATTTAAAGATATCAGTAATTCATTTAAAGATATCTTTAAATCGAATCCTGACCTCCCGACCTCCCGATCTCCCGACCTGCCAACTTACCTGAGGCCTCCTCACCTCCCGACCTCCCGACCTACCTGAGGCCTCCCGACCTACCTGATGCCTACAGACCTCCTGACCTCCCGACCTCCCGACCACACCACTCAGGTGAACTGACCCATCAGGTAAATTACGATCAAGTGAATTACTTTAGAATTTGTGGTAGTTTAATCAAGGAAGTAGAAAAGCACTTAGTTTATTTTGCTAAACGAATAGCAAGTTATAGAATAGTTGAAAATGCATCCCATTTGTCCATGTCCGACAAAAGGTTGTGTTGACAAAGCTAGACTGGCCTGTATTACGGCTGTATATGGGCAGAGGTATGTTATATATAAATAACACACCTTGTAAAGTTTAGATAGGAAGATAGTAGAATGGGTTGGTTAACCGAAGGGATGTACATTAAGACTGCCGGGGAGTCTTCCTGTGTGATGAGAATCAGCTCGGCTTCCGCTTTTGTTATCAGTAGGCCTAATTTATTTAAAGATATCTTTAAATGAATTAAAGATAACAGTAATTCAATTAAAGATATTATTAAATGAATTAAAGATATCTCTAAATGAATTAAAGATATCTTTCAATGAATTAAAGATAACAGTAATTCAATTAAAGATATCATTAAATGAATTAAAGATAACAATAATTCAATTAAAGATATCATTAAATGAATTAAAGATAACAGTAATTCAATTTTACATATGTCCAAATCGGCATGATTTAAAGATATCTTTAAATCACTTAAAGATATCATTAAATGATTTAGAGATATCTTTAAATCATTTAATGATATCCATAAATGATTTAAGGATAACATTAATTCATTTAGAGATATGTGCAAATACTAACTATAAGCACAGTGTTTTGAAGATATCTTTAAATAAATTAAAGATATCATTAATTCATTTAAAGATATCATTAATTCATTTAAAGATATCTTTAAATATTTGAAAATATGTCCAAATATTTGAAGATATGTCCAAATATTTAAAGATATCTTTAAATATTTGGACATATGTGCAAGTACTCAATTAAAGTCCACTTTGGCTTGCCATAAACAAACGTATCCCCATACCGACACACATTATTCCGACCCTCCTCTTTTTGGCCACCCAAGAACTGAGATGGGATGTGGGTCTTTTTATCTATAGATAAATGGCGGAGATTGGCTTCATGTTTGTTATGACATGGTATGTCTTATCTGATCGTTGCAGTTAGATTGCCAGCGAGAGGGAACTTGCTTCACCATAAACCCGGACCAATTGGAATTATTCTAAAACTTATTGGACCACAGGGACTTTTCCGTTCGCTTTCCCGATTTGTTGTGTAACGTATTTTGCAATGTTCTTATCGTGGTGGTCGATAGGACGCTGCTAGGCGATTGCAACCAATATCGAATCACGCAAGCGATGGCGCATATTCGTTCATTCTCAAATGATTCTTGAACTTTTTGTGTGAAAATAACGCACTGTAGTCTTCAGACTACACTTTGTTAAACAAAAGTCCTCTGCAGATCCATATCTGATCTCTTGTCACGTCCACGCTAGCCACGTGGTGCCATCCACACCAGCCACGTGGTGCCATCCACGCTAGCCACGTGGTGCCATCCACGCTAGCCACGTGGTGCCATCCACGCTAGCCACGTGGTGCCATCCACGCTAGCCACGTGGTGCCATCCACACTAGCCACGTGGTGCCATCCACGCTAGCCACGTGGTGCCATCCACGCTAGCCACGTGGTGCCATCCACGCTAGCCACGTGGTGCCATCCACGCTAGCCACGTGGTGCCATCCACACTAGCCACGTGGTGCCATCCACGCTAGCCACGTGGTGCCATCCACGCTAGCCACGTGGTGCCATCCACGCTAGCCACGTGGTGCCATCCACGCTAGCCACGTGGTGCCATCCACGCTAGCCACGTGGTGCCATCCACGCTAGCCACGTGGTGCCATCCACGCTAGCCACGTGGTGCCATCCACGCTAGCCACGTGGTGCCATCCACGCTAGCCACGTGGTGCCATCCACGCTAGCCACGTGGTGCCATCCACGCTAGCCACGTGGTGCCATCCACGCTAGCCACGTGGTGCCATCCACGCTAGCCACGTGGTGCCATCCACGCTAGCCACGTGGTGCCATCCACGCTAGCCATTATACGCGGCATAATGTGACCAACACATATTAGGCCCGGCCTAATGTCATGGATGAACACAGCGCCCGGCGATGTTAGAAAGCGTGCGATTTTCGGACCGTGGAGCCTGTCGCTAACTCTTTTACTTCGAACGTTATATGCAGAAGAAATAGCCAAAGAGACATGCATGTTAACGCCCAGCACATATGTCAGGCAAACTTTGTATGACGGTAGGTACTTGCATGGCACTAGGCCCTTCACCAGTTTGTAGCAGCCCTCTATTTTCATGCCCGCACTATTCTTAACCAGGTCCTTTTACTGTGACTTTAGCCAGGCAACAATACGCCAGCCCCATCTGTAACGAACCGTAAACCAGCTGGCATTAATGTCAACCATCTTAGACACACTGTCCACTAGGCTAGACTTACTGCAGACCCCCCACACACCCACCCCACCCAATCTCCCTCGTTAGCTCCACCCCGGTCCTTCTCCCAAAAGGCAGTCTCCGCACTGGTCTGGCTTACTCTGTATTCCTGTCAGGGCCAGAGTGATCCCCACGAGACTCCGGACTGGACCGTGATCTTACCCTCCCAACCGTTCTGCTCATAGCTATGGGGTGTGTGCCCCATCCCACCCACTCACCAGTGTTAACCCCCCCCCCCATCCCCATTCCCTACCCACTCTCCATGCACGGGCATCCACCCCGCCTCATTCCATCCGGGATATAGTCCGCTGACGGTGAAATGGAGGAATTGCGATTGTTTAAAAGAAGATACCGGGGGGCTACAATGAGATATAAAAATAAAACTCTGTTGGTATTAAAAATATTTGCCGTTAATCGTTCTGTTTAAAAAGAAAGCATTATCGAGAAAATGGCACATCAACTGTATAAAATACACATTTTCGCCCATCAAGCGGGTGTCGACATGTTTTGAACACGTGACCAGAGTTAGCCAATCACACGCAAGGCGTTGACGTCACTGACGACTACCTTCCGCTGAACTAACACTTTGTTTACATGCGAGCGGTGCGTATTTGGAACAAGCTGTCGGCCTAACACTTCTCATGAATAGTGACAAGCGAATTTGACTCATAAACTTGAAACATCGATGCTTTTAGAACAAGATGGTGTACTGTTCAGCTGTTGAATTTTACAATTCAAGTGCAAAAAAGGACAGCAAAAACAGGATATATTTCTACCGCTGTCCACTAGGCGACCCGCAGTTTTTTCGGCAATGGCTACGCAAGATTGCTCGTGTGAGTTTTAAAACCATCAAACATTCAACAATGTGTTCCGACCACTATGAGAACTTTGATTCGACCCGGCTGCTAGCTTCACGCACCACTCCTCCCGCCACCCCTCCATACCACCCCGACAGACCGCCACCCCAGCCTAACCCATACGGCCGTTCTGTAGTACGGCAGTCCTCTCTATACACTCTTCAGTGTCAGTCAGTTTCCCAAATGACCCCATTTTTCGCCTTTTTTCTCTTAATCTCCTGAGCAATAATCTGCAATTTCTCTCGATATGCCTATCTGAGACTGACTTTTTTTTCCAACTTGCAGTCCTTGACTATATAATCTAATTGATATCAAAAGTGTTCAAATAAGTATCCTCCAGACACTTTGTCATGAATGTCTAATTTATATGGCTTAACCACAATGTTGTCAGTAACTATTTCAGAAAAATTATCTCTCGGTGACCACAAAATCGGGCACTTTACTCTCACTCTCAAAATCCTCTCTACGGCATGGGCGGCACACCCCCACCACTGTAGTAATGTAAATCAGCAGTCGGTGTAAATTCGATGTTTACTTTAACTTCTTCGTCGACTCGCCAGAAATTATTATAGCTTCCGGTGCTAGTAGTCGTCTAAACCCACTGGTCGCTTCATCGCCGGTGACGTCATCATCAGTGCACTGTTGGGTGGTCGTGCAAAGTGCTTGAAACTTCACTAATGTATGATTAAACAAATATATATTCTGTGTAATGTTTAGTTAATTCCCTATAGTTCAACCGGAAATGTAAATGATATGGGCCCGGCATTTCCCTTTAAAGATTTGAGGAATCCCAAGAAATCCTCATTCGTCACGTGGATTAAACCACGAAGTTTGGGAGATAGAGGGGGAGGTGGTGGGGGATGTACGGTTGGTGGCATAGGTGGTGGGGGAGGTGAGGGAGGAGGGGGGGGGTGCTGGTGGTGGAGGTCGCGGGAAATTGACGGGGGAAGTGGTGTGGAAATTGATGGGGGGGGGGGAGGTGGTGGGGGGTGTTGGGAAGGTGGTGGGCGAGTCTCGTGCCGATCAATACTAGTTGTTTATTCAGACCGCGTACTAAAGACAATGGCTCCATATGAGCCAGGTCAAATAGCAAGTGGAAAGAGTGGAGTTATCAGAGACTACGTCCAGGAACGACGGCCAGGCGTAATCAACACATATTCCCAGTTCATCACAATATAGGTTTCAACCCATACGTCACAAAATAGGTTTCAACCCATACGTCACAAAATAGGTTACAATCCATACATCACAATATAGTTTACAACCCATACGTCACAATATAGTTTACAACCCATACGTCACAATATAGGTTACAACCCATACGTCACAATATAGGTTACAACCCATACGTCACAATATAGGTTACAATCCATACATCACAATATAGTTTACAACCCATACGTCACAATATAGGCTACAACCCATACGTCACAATATAGGTTACAACGCATACGTCACAATATAGGCTACAACCCATACGTCACAATATAGGTTACAACGCATACGTCACATTATAGGTGCTATATCCTATGGACTGAAGGAAGGACGCTGCTCACTTCCGGTTTTTGTTCTCAACAATTTAAGCATTCTCGCATCGGGGCCTTTGGCCTCAAGCATCACGTTTTGTACTGGATGGTAGTTAGAATGTGTACAACTAGATGAATGCCTAGAGCCAGATGCAGTCTCTTCCCATTTGCCTATTTCCCGATCATTATCTTGGCTACAAGAATCGTCATTTTTCTAGCATCCAGTACTTCAGGTCACAGTTGAATTCATGAGGTGTAGAATCCCCAACTGTCGTGTTTACTGACCCTGTCGTGCACATTTAGTTTTACCAGTAGTTGGTACGGATATCTTAGACCAACAAGAGGTCCTATTTGCTGTTATCTATAGTTTTATTTTCATTCTCATTGGGGTCTTTAGCGAGCGCTGCAACGTTATTGCCATTGTAAACTGGTTACAGAGATACCAGACAACGATATTAGTTCGATTTAAAAGCTGCGCGGAATTAAGGGCCCATGGTTACCCCGACAATGTATTAAACTCTAACACTGTCGGGTCTGGCGCAGACTGATGTTTAATATTGGTGAGACTGATGGCGTGCCGCAAAGTATGCTTAACATGCCACCTTCACAATCATATGGTGCGTACTGTTAAACCCGTGAAGATGTCATGCCCAAAACTCGAGTAGCCCACGGATACCGACTGGGACTATAGGATCACCCTTGGACGGCCCCGCCAGTCACACAATGGGGATCACATTGGTTGACATTTCGTATGCAATTCAGAGATGGAGAGCCATTGCACAAACCCATGACCTCTTCCATAGATTCCACCAGGACAAGCCCCATGGCACAAACCCAGGACCTCTTCCATAGACTCCACCAGGGCAAGCCCCATGGCACAAACCCATTACCTCTTCCATAGATTCCACCAGGACAAGCCCCATGGCACAAACCCAGGACCTCTTCCAGAGATTCCACCAGGGCAAGCCCCATGGCACAAACCCAGGACCTCTTCCATAGACTCCACCAGGGCAAGCCCCATGGCACAAAGCCAGGACCTCTTCCATAGATTCCACCAGGGCAAGCCCCATGGCACAAACCCATGACCTCTTCCATGGATTCCACCAGGACAAGCCCCATGGCACAAACCCAGGACCTCTTCCATAGATTCCACCAGGGCAAGCCCCACGGCACAAACTCAGGACCTCTTCCATAGATTCCACCAGGACAAGCCCCATGGCACAAACCCAGGACCTCTTCCATAGATTCCACCAGGGCAAGCCCCATGGCACAAACCTATGACCTCTTCCATAGATTCCACCAAGGCAAGCCCCATGGCACAAACCCATGACCTCTTCCATAGATTCCACCAGGACAAGGCCCATGGCACAAACCCAGGACCTCTTCCATAGATTCCACCAGGACAAGCTCCATGGCACAAACCCAGGACCTCTTCCATAGATTCCACCAGGGCAAGCCCCATGGCACAAACCCAGGACCTCTTCCATAGATTCCACCAGGGCAAGCCCCATGGCACAAACCCAGGACCTCTTCCATAGATTCCACCAGGACAAGCCCCATGGCACAACCCAGGACCTCTTCCAGAGATTCCACCAGGGCAAGCCCCATGGCACAAACCCAGGACCTCTTCCATAGATTCCACCAGGGCAAGCGCCATGGCACAAACCCAGGACCTCTTCCATAGATTCCACCAGGGCAAGCCCCATGGCACAAACCCAGGACCTCTTCCATAGATTCCACCAGGGCAAGCCCCATGGCACAAACCCAGGACCTCTTCTATAGACTCCTACAGGGCAAGCCCCATGGCACAAACCCAGGACCTCTTCCATAGATTCCACCAGGGCAAGCCCCATGGCACAAACCCAGGACCTCTTCTGTAGACTCCACCAGGGCAAGCCCCATGGCACTACAGCACATCATGGCGGGTCTCTTTTAGCTCTACTACATGCCTCCCCGACCACGCTCGTAAACCGAGCTCCCATGCTCCGCTTACGAGCGTGGTCCGAGAGGCATGTCCTAATGGTAGGGCTAGGTCTCTTCCCTCAGGGTACACTACATCACACCAAATAGAGACCTCCCTGGTGCAGTGGTTCCATAGATTCGATCATGCGTTTTTTTTATAGAACGCATGATCGAATCCGGCCACCTATATCTGAGGCATGTTCCATCTATTCGTTCGTCCTTCACCTTCCCTGGGAGGTTGCTTGACCCAGTTTGACCCCAACACTTGTGTGCATAACAGCGGTCGGAAACACTAAATGTCTCGTATTTCCCTACAGTGGCACATGACGGCGGACCTTTACCATGAGGGCAATGACCACCAAGGCACATCATGGCGGACCTTTACCATGAGGGCAATGACCACCAAGGCACATCATGGCGGACCTTTACCATGAAGGCAATGACCACCAAAGCACATCATGGCGGACCTTTACCATGAGGGCAATGACCACCAAGGCACATCATGAACGACCTTTACCATGAGGGCAATGACCACCAAGGCACATCATGGCGGACCTTTACCATGAGGGCAATGACCACCAAGGCACATCATGGCGGACCTTTACCATGAAGGCAATGACCACCAAGGCACATCATGGCGGACCTTTACCATGAGGGCAATGACCACCAAGGCACATCATGGCGGACCTTTACCATGAGGGCAATGACCACCAAGGCACATCATGGCGGACCCTTACCATGAGGGCAATGACCACCACGGCACATCATGACCGACCTTTACCATGAGGGCAATGACCACCAAGGCACATCATGGCGGACCTTTACCATGAAGGCAATGACCACCAAGGCACATCATGGCGGACCTTTACCATGAGGGCAATGACCACCAAGGCACATCATGGCGGACCTTTACCATGAAGGCAATGACCACCAAGGCACATCATGGCGGACCTTTATCATGAGGGCAATGACCACCAAGGCACATCATGGAGGACCTTTACCATGAGGGCAATGACCACCAAGGCACATCATGGCGGACCTTTATCATGAGGGCAATGACCACCAAGGCACATCATGGAGGACCTTTACCATGAGGGCAATGACCACCAAGGCACATCATGGCGGACCTTTACCATGAGGGCAATGACCACCAAGGCACATCATGGCGGACCTTTACCATGAGGGCAATGACCACCAAGGCACATCATAGCGGACCTTTATCATGAGGGCAATGACCACCAAGGCACATCATGGCGGACCTTTACCATGAGGGCAATGACCACCAAGGCACATCATGGCGGACCTTTACCATGAGGGCAATGACCACCAAGGCACATCATGGCGGACCTTTACCATGAGGGCAATGACCACCAAGGCACATCCTGGCGGACCTTTACCATGAGGGCAATGACCACCAAGGCACATCATGGCGGACCTTTACCATGAGGACAATGACCACCAAGGCACATCATAGCGGACCTTCATCATGAGGGCAATGACCACCAAGGCACATCATGGAGGACCTTTACCATGAGGGCAATGACCACCAAGGCACATCATGGCGGACCTTTACCATGAGGGCAATGACCACCAAGGCACATCATGGCGGACCTTTACCATGAGGGCAATGACCACCAAGGCACATCATAGCGGACCTTTATCATGAGGGCAATGACCACCAAGGCACATCATGGCGGACCTTTACCATGAGGGCAATGACCACCAAGGCATATCATGGCGGACCTTTACCATGAGGGCAATGACCACCAAGGCACATCATGGCGGACCTTTACCATGAGGGCAATGACCACCAAGGCACATCCTGGCGGACCTTTACCATGAGGGCAATGACCACCAAGGCACATCATGGCGGACCTTTACCATGAGGACAATGACCACCAAGGCACATCATAGCGGACCTTCATCATGAGGGCAATGACCACCAAGGCACATCATGGCGGACCTTTACCATGAGGGCAATGACCACCAAGGCACATCATGGCGGACCTTTACCATGAGGGCAATGACCACCATGGCACATCATGGCGGACCTTTACCATGAAGGCAATGACCACCAAGGCACATCATGGCGGACCTTTACCATGAGGGCAATGACCACCACGGCACATCATAGCGGACCTTTACCATGAGGGCAATGACCACCAAGGCACATTATGGCGGACCTTTACCATGAAGGCAATGACCACCAAGGCACATCATGGCGGACCTTTACCATGAGGGCAATGACCACCAAGGCACATCATGGCGGACCTTTACCATGAGGGCAATGACCACCAAGGCACATCATGGCAGACCTTTACCATGAGGGCAATGACCACCAAGTCACATCATGGCGGACCTTTACCATGAAGGCAATGACCACCAAGGCACATCATGGCGGACCTTTACCATGAGGGCAATGACCACCAAGGCACATCATGGCGGACCTTTACCATGAGAGCCATGACCACCAAGGCACATCATGCCGGACCTTTACCATGAAGGCAATGACCACCAAGGCACATCATGGCGGACCTTTACCATGAGGGCAATGACCACCAAGGCACATCATGGCGGACCTTTACCATGAGGGCAATGACCACCAAGGCACATCATGGCAGACCTTTACCATGAGGGCAATGACCACCAAGGCACATCATGGCGGACCTTTACCATGAAGGCAATGACCACCAAGGCACATCATGGCGGACCTTTACCATGAGGGCAATGACCACCAAGGCACATCATGGCGGACCTTTACCATGAGAGCCATGACCACCAAGGCACATCATGCCGGACCTTTACCATGAGGGCAATGACCACCAAGGCACATCATGGCGGACCTTTACCATGAGGGCAATGACCACCAAGGCACATCATAGCGGACCTTTACCATGAGGGCAATGACCACCAAGGCACATCATGGCGGACCTTTACCATGAGGGCAATGACCACCAAGGCACATCATGGCGGACCTTTATCATGAGGGCAATGACCACCAAGGCACATCATGGCGGACCTTTACCATGAGGGCAATGACCACCAAGGCACATCATAGCGGACCTTTACCATGAGGGCAATGACCACCAAGGCACATCATGGCGGACCTTTACCATGAGGGCAATGACCACCAAGGCACATCATGGCGGACCTTTACCATGAGGGCAATGACCACCAAGGCACATCATGGCGGACCTTTACCATGAGGGCAATGACCACCAAGGCACACCATTGCGGACCTTTACCATGAGGGCAATGACCACCAAGGCACATCATGGCGGACCTTTACCATGAGGGCAATGACCACCAAGGCACATCATGGCGGACCTTTACCATGAGGGCAATGACCACCAAGGCACATCATGGAGGACCTTTACCATGAGGGCAATGACCACCAAGGCACACCATTGCGGACCTTTACCATGAGGGCAATGACCACCAAGGCACATCATGGCGGACCTTTACCATGAGGGCAATGACCACCAAGGCACACCATGGCGGACCTTTACCATGGAATGGAATGTTGGTGTTTTAGGCCACTTTTGTGCACATACAGGCTAAATTGGGCCAAGGAACCTCCCGAGACCCTTTACCATGAGGGCAATGACCACCAAGGCACATCAGGGGTCGTTTGGATCTGTGTGTGGTGCCACAGATCTCCATAGCACATTGTTCTAAACCACTGCAGTATTTCTCGACGGATTCTCCTGCCACGAGTCTCCCCTAATGACGCAACTTGTGGCGCGGCCTCCCCTAATGACGTAACTCGTGGCGCGGCCTCCCCTAATGACGTAACTCTTGGCGCGGCCTCCCTTAATGACGTAACTCTTGGCGCGGCCTCCCCTAATGACGTAACTCTTGGCGCGGCCTCCCCTAATGACGGCACTCGTACCGCGGCCTCCCTTCCTGCAGCCGTTGTGACACGAGGCTCACGCCAACGGCTCTTGAAAACGACGGCGAGGTAAAGAGCCGCGAAATGAGGCCAACTGAAGCCGAGAGCGTCCGAGACGGAATCGATAGTGTTCTGTATTGGCCTCATTGTTACCCGCCGTGGACATTGTGCAGCTTACCGGGAACCACTGGTCCTGGCCGTCCACCCGGCCTGGTAGGGGGGGGGGTTGGCGCAATGAGAGAGGTGGAAGTAGGGGTGGGGGGTGGGGGTGGGCAATGAGGTGGGAGGTCTGGGGGGTGGGGGCTGAGGGCACCACTAGAAAGGTGGGGCTGAGGGCGGCACTCGGAGGGGGGCACTGGGGGTGGGGAGGGGGGGGGGCTACTAAGGGCCATTATAGTCATGGCGGATTGGTCCATACAGAAATATACATATATATATGGCAACCACAAGGACTGGTCTTCTATATATATATATATAATATATGATTATCCTATATATATATATATAGGATAATCATTTTCATCAAGAGGCAATTGCATAATTGACACGGAGCCACAAGTCCACAGCAATACCCTGGTTTCCGACCCTGTCACAAACAATCAAGGCCCCATCACAATCCCCATCTTGGGCCGTGTCTGCCAGGGTGTAAACTGTGTGGGCCAGCGTTACCACCCACACCGTGTTATTGTCACTCCAAGGAACCGCCGCTCCCTCCCCCCCCCCCCCGACCCGACCTCCCCGCCCCCCAGCCTCCCACACTCTATGGGTAGGAGACCAAGAGACATTTGATTGGTGGAAATGTTGGGTTCGCCGACCGGAAACACCACAATGGGCCCCATAATGCAATCGTGTCTCCAGTGCGATGCGAGGTCCGGACGCTAAGGCATCTAGCGACCTCTGGTGGAAGGGTTATTAATAGAACAGAAGATTCTGACAAAGCCTTTATCCGTCATAGGAATGGAGAGCTTCTGCGGGGAAAGGCAGACAGTGACAGATCTATGGTGCGGGGGAAGAGAGGAGGTCTGGAACAGAAAGGGCGAGGGTGCAGGGGTGAGAGAGCCTCTATGATATGAGAGAAAGTCTGGAACAGAAAGGGCGAGGGTACAGGGGTGAGAGCGCCTCTATGATATGAGAGAAAGTCTGGAACAGAAAGGGCGAGGGTACAGGGGTGAGAGCGCCTCTATGATATAAGGGGAAGTCTCAAACAGAAAGGGAGACGGTACATGGGGTGAGAGGCTGGCCCCTATGGTATGAGAGGGGGTCTGAATGTTACTGATGTTACAGAAGGGGCGGCTGGAAGCAGCTTGTCGCTGGTAACCAAGACAACGATCTTCCATCGTTACCGTTTTGTTGCTGGGCGTAACACAACACTCTTTCACGGCGTCCTTCATGCAATGTCCAGAAATCATGATGTTACAATAATGAAGTTAGTTACGTTTGGTGTCTCGCAATTTGAAACTGATGATGATTTTACGGTACGCGAGACGGTCATCCAGCCAGTCAACTCATATCTCGGTTGGTAAGTGGGCTGAGCAGCAGGGTCAGGGGTTCGCGCCCCGCTACCTCCAGCTGACACATGTTTTACCCAACGTCATTTTATCGTTCCTTTCGTGATGTGTATTGACCCAGTCTAAATTTAGTCTACACAAAATGGCCTAAGCCACCATCATTTGGCAAGAAATGGGAGTTCGGTTCAAATCCGGTCTTTCCTATTCGTCTCCCACGTGACACCAGTTAGAGAGGTCTGGAAGGGGTAAATGGCGACACGCTTCACAGGCATGAAATCGACATTCGAGATTAAGCCCCAAATTTCGAAACTGGGGATCTGAAAAAGCGACATCGACGCAGATTTTGGAAAAAACGACACTGAACTTAACCCAAAACGACACGGAACGTCATGAAAAACCGACATTCGACAATACTAAGAATTTTGAAAATCGACACTGGACACTTGAGCAAAGAGTGTCTAGACAATCTTTGACGGGACCCATCCCCCCACCCGCGCCTTCCAGACCCCTAGTTAGCTAAATGTCTCGTCCCATCTGTATTTCTCGATCTATCTGACGCATGAGCAACATAGAGCCAGATGGGTAATGACTTGGTTCCTTAGCCTTGTTTTCGCGGCACATTCGCTCGCTAACAGCCCACCCTGGGACAGCTCTTTATGGCTGTAAAAGGCGACCCCTGTCCCAGCTGTGCTTCCCATCGCAGTGTCGTCAGAGAAACAAACAGGACGCCCCTAATTATAGGGTGGGGAAGGCCAGACTTGAAGGTCAGCCCCAGCGCTGTGTGACCCGCCTTTATTAACGACAGGAGCCCCCACACCCCCACACCAGGGGCCCCACACCCCCACACCAGGGGCCCCAACACCCCCACACCAGAGGCCTCCACACCAGGGGCCCCCAAACACCCACACCAGGGGCCCCCACACCCCCACACCAGAGGCCCCCACACCAGGGGCCCCCACACCCCCACACCCCCACACCAGGAGCCCCAACACCCCAACAACAGGGGCCCCAACACCCCCACAGGGTCTGTCAACACCCCCACACCAGGGCCCCCACACCCCCACACCAGGGACCCCCACACCAGGGGCCCCCACACCCCGACACCCCCACACCAGGGGCCCCCACACCAGGGGCCCCCACACCCCCACACCAGGAACCCCCACAGCAGGGGCTTCCACCCCCCCCCCACACACACCACGGGCCTCCACACCCCCACAACAGGGGCCCCACACTCCCACACCAGAGGCCCCACACCAGGGGCCCCCACACCCCCACACCAGGGGCCCCACACCCCCACACCAGGGGCCCCCACACCCCCACACCAGGGGCCCCCACACCCCCACACCAGGGGCCCCGCACCCCCACACCAGGGGCCCCACACCCCCACACCAGGGGCCCCACACCCCCACAACTGGGCCCCCACACCAGGGGCCCCGCACCCCCACACCAGGGGCCCCACACCCCCACACCAGGGGCCCCACACCCCCACACCTGGGCCCCCACACCAGGGGCCCCCACACCAGAGGCCCCCACACACCCACACACCCACACCAGGGGCCCCAACACCAGGGGCCCCCACACCAGGGGCCCCCACACCAGGGTCCCCCACATGGCCTCGACAGTGTCAGTGCCGTGGGTGGGAACCACCAAGCTGTTTATTGATGTCCTACCTTCTAACAGTGTAACGACATCCAGTTCGACACCTTGTGATATATAGGCCTCACCTTGTGATATATAGGCCTCACCTTGTGATATATAGGCCTCACCTTGTGATATATAGGCCTCATCTTGTGATATATAGGCCTCACCTTGTGATATATAGGCCTCACCTTGTGATATATAGGCCTCACCTTGTGATATATAGGCCTCACCTTGTGATATATAGGCCTCACCTTGTGATATATAGGCCTCACCTTGTGATATGTAGGCCTCACCTTGTGATATATAGGCCTCACCTTGTGATATATAGGCCTCATCTTGTGATATATAGGCCTCACCTTGTGATATATAGGCCTCATCTTGTGATATATAGGCCTCATCTTGTGATATATAGGCCTCACCTTGTGATATATAGGCCTCACCGTGCCAGCATTACGACCACTACATTATTAGGATCCGCCAGCATGGGTAAGATGTTAATGGAATCGGCCCATATGGGTCCTATATCAATATGATCCGCCCATATGAGTCCTATATTACTAGGATTCCACCATATGGGTCCTATATGAAAACCTCCCATATGGATCCTGTATTAATAGGATTCGCCCATGTGAGTCCTATATAAATAGGATTCGACCTTATGGGTCCTATATTAATATGATTCGTCCATACGGATCCTATATGAAAACCGCCCATATGGATCCTCTATTAATAGGATCCACCCATATGGATCCTATATTATCTCATTATCAGCCAAGTATGTGCCATGTTGTTGCCGACGCCCCTTGGAGCCTGATGGATGGGTTGAGGCAACATAACCACCGCTATGCTGAGCGGTTTGAGCAGTCTCCCTGAAGGGCTTTTCGCCGTGACGTCAGGCAAAATGGCCCAACGGAGGTAGCCTGTCTCTCGTCTAGCGGTTTATCCCGGTCGCCATCTTGAGGTCATCACCATAATCACCAACCACGAGAGTACAACGACACAGCGCGAGATTTAATCAATATCGGTCAATAGCAAGGCTGACCTCCCACGCAACCCCCCCTCCTCCAATCCTGAGAGGCGTGGGGGGGGGTCTGTACTGTAGGGGTAGCATTCAGCCAGCCAACCAAGACAGGACCAGGGATTTACAGACCAGTCACAGCAGTCAGCCCACCGAGACAGGACCAGGGACTTACAGACCCGTCACAGCAGTCAGCCCACCGAGACAGGACCAGGGATTTACAGACCAGTCACAGCAGTCCGCCCACCGAGACAGGACCAGGGATTTACAGACCAGTCACAGCAGTCAGCCCACCGAGACAGGACCAGGGATTTACAGACCAGTCACAGCAGTCAGCCCACCGAGACAGGACCAGGGATTTACAGACCAGTCACAGCAGTCAGCCCACCGAGACAGGACCAGGGATTTACAGACCAGTCACAGCAGTCAGCCCACCGAGACAGGAACAGGGATTTACAGACCGGTGACAGCAGTCAGCCCACCGAGAGACAACCAGGGATTTACAGACCAGTCACAGCAGTCAGCCCACCGAGACAGGACCAGGGATTCACAGACCAGTCACAGCAGTCAGCCCACCGAGACAGGACCAGGGATTTACAGACCAGTCACAGCAGTCAGCCCACTGAGACAGGACCAGGGATTTACAGACCAGTCACAGCAGTCAGCCCACCGAGACAGGACCAGGGATTTACAGACCAGTCACAGCAGTCAGTCCACCGAGACAGGACCAGGGATTTACAGACCAGTCACAGCAGTCAGCCCACCGAGACAGGACCAGGGATTTACAGACCAGTCACAGCAGTCAGCCCACCGAGACAGGACCAGGGATTTACAGACCAGTCACAGCAGTCAGCCCACCGAGACAGGACCAGGGATTTACAGACCAGTCACAGCAGTCAGCCCACCGAGACAGAGCCAGGGATTTACAGACCAGTGACAGCAGTCAGCCCACCGAGACAGAGCCAGGGATTTACAGACCCGTCACAGCAGTCAGCCCACCGAGACAGGACCAGGGATTTACAGACCAGTCACAGCAGTCCGCCCACCGAGACAGGACCGGGGATTCACAGACCAGTCACAGCAGTCAGCCCACCGAGAGAGGACCAGGGATTTACAGACCAGTCACAGCAGTCAGCCCACCGAGACAGGACCAGGGATTTACAGACCAGTCACAGCAGTCAGCCCACCGAGACAGGACCAGGGATTTACAGACCAGTCACAGCAGTCAGCCCACCGAGACAGGACCAGGGATTGACAGACCAGTCACAGCAGTCAGCCCACCGAGACAGGACCAGGGATTTACAGACCAGTGACAGCAGTCAGCCCACCGAGACAGGAACAGGGATTTAACGACCAGTCACAGCAATTGGAGGACTACTCCCTTATGGGTTGTGTCTTGGCTCAGTCTTGTCGGAGATGACGAATGCCTCCCACAATCAATAAGCTTTGGCCTTCGCAGTTATACTGATTAAGGTCAGTCCAGGTCATGATATGACATGCCATGAGGGCCCTGCAGTAGCATTAAATCATAACCGCTGGTAGATATCACATTTACCTTTGTACTAGCTACAGACATGATATGGGTACATGCACACATATCATACTGGTTGGTTGTATATTTAGGAGGCTTTAACCGCTTTTGGTCATATCGCGTCAGTTGGAGAAGGAATGGAGAGTGGAGCCATGTCTCCGGGGTAACCCTCTACTCTTTGCGAAGAAGGACATGGGATCTTTATCCTGCGACCACACAGACATGGCCACAGCGGGACTCGAACCATCTATCCACGTGCCGTTAGGCTCTCAGGTGACCAGAGCACCCAAGGCGAGCGCCCTAACCCACTGAGCTATCGGGCCGGCCCCATTTAGCACATTTAGCATACTAGTTAAAGACATGATCCGCATGTCGTGAATCTTTGACCAAAGCTGCTGACCAAACGCCACGAAGTCTCGGCTTCCTTCAACCATCCAACATGCCCACATGACCTTGGTCTTGTTCCTGGGGGGTGGGGGGTTGATGCGCGAGGGGGGGGGGGGAAGGGAGAGGGGCGGGGTTGGAGTGGGGGGGGGGGGGTATTGTTCCTGCGCCGTGCCGACGGCCGCACCCTGACAATAACGGCGTACTGCCGGTCTCCTCGTGTTGACATTGGTCGCCCTGCACTGGTCAGGGAAGGCCTGGGGGTGGGGGAGGGGAGGGAGGGTATGGGGTGACGGCCAGGCCAGGGATTGGCTGGACGGCTATATACGGGGAAGGGGAAGGTTGGGTGCAGTAGGGGGTAGCGTTAGGGTGACGGCCAGTGGGCGGCTACATCCAGCCAGCCGCCCTCACGGCCATTGTCCACGGAACGAGAGGCCTCACATTAGCTGTTAATGCGCATCTAAAACGAGATGCCAGCCTCCAATCGACAGGGCTGCCAACCGCTCCCGCCATGGCCCGCTGGTAGGGGAGGGGGGGGGTGCTGTCCCTCCTACCACGCCCTGAGGGGTCGGGGCGGGGGCGGCAACGGTCTGGGTGTGGAGATGTAGCCACCTGTCACTGGCAGGGAAAGGAGGAAGGGGCAGGCTGGCTGCATCGCCATACATACACACACCCCTGTCTCTACATCACCCATACCAACGCACACACCTGTGTCTACATCACCATACCAACACCCACCCCTGTCTCTACATCACCCATACCAACACCCACCTCTGTCTCCACATCACCATACCAACACCCACCCCTGTCTCTACATCACCCATACCAACACACACCCCTGTTTCTACATCACCCATACCAACACCCACCCCTGTCTCTACATCACCATACCAACACCCACCCCTGTCTCTACATCACCATACCAACACCCACCTCTGTCTCTACATCACCATACCAACACCCACCCCTGTCTCTACATCACCATACCAACACACACCCCTGTCTCTACATAACCCATACCAACACCCACCCCTGTCTCTACATCACCCATACCAACACCCACCTCTGTCTCCACATCACCATACCAACACCCACCCCTGTCTCTACATCACCATACCAACACACACCCCTGTCTCTACATAACCCATACCAACACCCACCCCTGTCTCTACATCACCCATACCAACACCCACCTCTGTCTCCACATCACCATACCAACACCCACCCCTGTCTCTACATCACCCATACCAACACACACCCCTGTTTCTACATCACCCATACCAACACCCACCCCTGTCTCTACATCACCATACCAACACCCACCCCTGTCTCTACATCACCATACCAACACCCACCTCTGTCTCTACATCACCATACCAACACCCACCCCTGTCTCTACATCACCATACCAACACCCACCTCTGTCTCTACATCACCATACCAACACCCACCCCTGTCTCTACATCACCCATACCAACACCCACCTCTGTCTCCACATCACCATACCAACACCCACCCCTGTCTCTACATCACCATACCAACACACACCCCTGTCTCTACATAACCCATACCAACACCCACCCCTGTCTCTACATCACCCATACCAACACCCACCTCTGTCTCCACATCACCATACCAACACCCACCCCTGTCTCTACATCACCCATACCAACACACACCCCTGTTTCTACATCACCCATACCAACACCCACCCCTGTCTCTACATCACCATACCAACACCCACCCCTGTCTCTACATCACCATACCAACACCCACCTCTGTCTCTACATCACCATACCAACACCCACCCCTGTCTCTACATCACCATACCAACACACACCCCTGTCTCTACATAACCCATACCAACACCCACCCCTGTCTCTACATCACCCATACCAACACACACCCCTGTCTCTACATCACCATACCAACACACACCTCTGTCTCTACATCACCATAACAACACACACCCCTGTCTCTACATCACCATACCAACACACACCCCTGTCTCTACATCACCCATACCAACACCCACCCCTGTCTCTACATCACCATACCAACACCCACCCCTGTCTCTACATCACCATACCAACACCCACCCCTGTCTCTACATCACCATACCAACACCCACCCCTATCTCTACATCACCATACCAACACACACCCCTGTCTCTACATCACCATAACAATACACACCCCTGTCTCTACATCACCCATACCAACACACACCCCTGTCTCTACATCACCCATACCAACACACACCCCTGTCTCTACATCACCCATACCAACACCCACCCCTGTCTCTACATCACCCATACCAACACACACCCCTGTCTCTACATCACCATACCAACACCCACCCCTGTCTCTACATCACCATACCAACACCCACCTCTGTCTCTACATCACCATACCAACACCCACCCCTGTCTCTACATCACCATACCAACACACACCCCTGTCTCTACATCACCATACCAACACACACCCCTGTCTCTACATCACCATACCAACACCCACCCCTGTCTCTACATTACCATACCAACACACACCCCTGTCTCTACATCACAATACCAACACACACCCCTGTCTCTACATCCCCATACCAACACACAGCCATGTCTCTACATCACCATACCACCGCACACCCCTGTCACTACAACACCATACCAACACCCACCCCTGTCTCTACATCACCATACCAACACACACCCCTGTCTCTACATCACCATACCAACACACACACCTGTCTCTACATCACCCATACCAACACACACCCCTGTCTCTACATCGCCATACCAACACCCACCCCTGTCTCTACATCACCATACCAACACCCACCCCTGTCTCTACATCACCATACCAACACCCACCCCTGTCTCTACATCACCATACCAACACCCACCCCTGTCTCTACATCACCCATACCAACACACACCCCTGTCTCTACATCACCATACCAACACACACCCCTGTCTCTACATCACCCATACCAACACCCGCCCCTGTCTCTACATCACCCATACCAACACCCACCCCTGTCTCTACATCACCATACCAACACCTACCCCTGTCTCTACATCACCATACCAACACACACCCCTGTCTCTACATCACCATACCAACACACACCCCTGTCTCTACATCACCATACCAACACCCACCCCTGTCTCTACATCACCATACCAACACACACCCCTGTCTCTACATCACAATACCAACACACATCCCTGTCTCTACATCACCATACCAACACACACCCCTGTCTCTACATCACCATACCAACACCCACCCCTGTCTCTACATCACCATACCAACACACACCCCTGTCTCTACATCACCATACCAACACACACCCCTGTCTCTACATCACCCATACCAACACACACCCCTGTCTCTACATCACCCATACCAACACACACCCCTGTCTCTACATCACCCATACCAACACCCACCCCTGTCTCTACATCACCCATACCAACACACACCCCTGTCTCTACATCACCATACCAACACACACCCCTGTCTCTACATCACCCATACCAACACACACCCCTGTCTCTACATCACCATACCAACACACACTCCTGTCTCTACATCACCATGCCAACACACACCCCTGTCTCTACATCACCATACCAACACACACCCCTGTCTCTACATCACCATACCAACACCCACCCCTGTCTCTACATCGCCATACCAACACACACTCCTGTCTCTACATCACCATACCAACACACACTCCTGTCTCTACATCACCATACCAACACCCACCCCTGTCTCTACATCACCCATACCAACACACACCCCTGTCTCTACATCACCATACCAACACACACTCCTGTCTCTACATCACCATACCAACACACACTCCTGTCTCTACATCACCATACCAACACCCACCCCTGTCTCTACATCACCCATACCAACACACACCCCTGTCTCTACATCACCATACCAACACACACCCCTGTCTCTACATCACCATACCAACACACACCCCTGTCTCTACATCACCATACCAACACACACCCCTGTCTCTACATCACCCATACCAACACACACCCCTGTCTCTACATCACCATACCAACACACACCCCTGTCTCTACATCACCATACCAACACACACTCCTGTCTCTACATCACCATACCAACACACACTCCTGTCTCTACATCACCATACCAACACACACCCCTGTCTCTACATCACCATACCAACACACACCCCTGTCTCTACATCACCCATACCAACACACACCCCTGTCTCTACATCACCATACCAACACACACCCCTGTCTCTACATCGCCATACCAACACCCACCCCTGTCTCTACATCACCATACCAACACACACCCCTTTCTCTACATCACCATACCAACACCCACCCCTGTCTCTACATCACCATACCAACACCCACCTCTGTCTCTACATCACCATACCAACACCCACCCCTGTCTCTACATCACCATACCAACACACACCCCTGTCTCTACATAACCCATACCAACACACACCCCTGTCTCTACATCACCCATACCAACACACACCCCTGTCTCTACATCACCATACCAACACACACCCCTGTCTCTACATCACCCATACCAACACACACCCCTGTCTCTACATCACCATACCAACACACACTCCTGTCTCTACATCACCATACCAACACACACCCCTTTCTCTACATCACCATACCAACACCCACCCCTGTCTCTACATCACCATACCAACACCCACCTCTGTCTCTACATCACCATACCAACACCCACCCCTGTCTCTACATCACCATACCAACACACACCCCTGTCTCTACATCGCCATACCAACACCTACCCCTGTCTCTCCCAGTCACGACGTCCATGGCCAATACCAATTCATAGCAGAAATGACATTAGGGGCAGTTTGCATGATGAGTAGGCTGCAGCTATGGGAATACTCCGCAAGTCCATATGACCAGCTACACAGGCGGGCATCCGGTGGTCGCGTGGCTCGCTGCGGTCGTGTTGGTTGGTTATTCAGGACGCTTGAACCACTGATGGTCATATCGCGTCAATGAGAGAAGGTAGGGAGAGTGGAGCCATGTCTCCGGGGGTAACCCCCTACTCTTTACGAAGAAAGACATGGAATCTTTATCCTGCGACCACACAGACATGGCCACAGCGTGGCTCGAACCACCGATCCACGTGCCGTTAGGCTCTCAGGTGGCCAGAGCACTCCATGCGAGCGCTCTAGCCCACTGAGCTATCGGGCCGGCCCCTGGTCGTGTTGGGGGCTTTAGCGGAGACATTACGGTCATGGCCAGGTCCTATACATGCGTCAGTGATGCAGTTACCTTCCTAATCCAATTCCAATTAGAAACAATGAGGCAATGTTTTAAATATGAGCTACATAAGGATGACAATAAGGGTTTGTGTGTGCCATAAAGCTGTTAATTTATGAAGCAGAATCTGTGCACACATAGTAAGCAGCGTTACACAAGACATCGTGTTGGTTTACTAGTACCGCCTTCCTTAAATGGACATATAGTATCAGGTGTCCAGCGTCATTTGTCGCGAACAAATTTCAAATGACGCATTTCATTGAGCTGTGAGGGATTTCCCTGTGAGGGATTTCATTGACATGGTGACGCATTTTAAATAAATAGTGAGTAGACTACACAATATTTCATTTAAATTAATGTCCCATTATTTTTCAGATGTCCCATAATTTTAAGGAGCTCTGGGACACTCGGACCCACCACACTGCGGTGTCACGTCCTCTGGGTAGATACCAGCCCGGATATCGCCTGCCAGGGTCCACGTGACAGACTGGCCACGTGTTATCCACTCGCCTCCCACGTCATGGACACTTCATAGACACGTCATGTACACGTCATGGACATGTCATGAAGACCGCGTCATGAACAAGTAATGAACACGTCATAGAGACACGTCAAGAACACGTCATAGAGACCACGTCATGAACAAGTAAGGAACACGTCATGGACACGTCAAAAACACGTCATAGAGACCACGTCATGAACAAGTAAAGAACACGTCATAGACATGTCATGAACAAGTAAAGAACACGTCATAGACACGTCAAGAACACGTCAGAGAGAACACGTCATCAACAAGTAAGGAACACGTCATGGACACGTCAAGAACACGTCATAGAGACCAGGTCATGAACAAGTGAGGAACACGTCATAGAGACTAGGTCATGAACAAGTAAGGTACACGTCATAGACACGTCAAGAACACGTCATAGAGGGCACGTCATTAACACGTAAGGAACACGTCACAGATACGTCAAGAACACGTCAGAGACCACGTCATGAAGACCGTGGTATGGACACGTCATGAAACACTTGATATTAGTGTTTTAAAACCTTGCCATTATGGGTAAAAAGATATGAATAATATGGATAAAGCGGTCCTGCTTACGTTCAGCATGTGTTGACCTACAGTACATCACCCGACTGCACTGTGTGCGCCATAGCCTAACAGTACCACAGCGCCATAGCCTAACAGTACCACAGTCAAAAAACCAGCGGCTAACTGATGCGTAATGTGACAAGACTTGACGGCAAACCACGAAAGGCTATGTCTGTATGTCAGTCGACGCTGCCGTGACAAGGGTGTGGTTTGGCCTCCCCTTTACTCGCTAGCGCTCATTACCATCAGTTCAACAGGCCACTATCACCAGCCTACGACCAATACATATTCATGGCTACCACGTCATCGTCTGCAAAGGAAACAGTCCTGAGACAGGCGACGGGTCAGTCAGTCCATAGCGTCTGCGGTATCACGTGACTGGGGCAGTAAATCTTCCCACGGTCCAGGCAACAAGATGTGTGTGGCTAGGTGTTTAGGTGATACTATGAGTGGCTAGGTGTTTAGGTGATACTATGTGTGGCTAGGTGTTTAGGTGATACTATGTGTGGCTAGGTGTTTAGGTGATACGATGTGTGGCTAGGTGTTTAGGTAATAGTATGTGTGGCTAGGTGTTTAGGTGATACTATGTGTGGCTAGGTGTTTAGGCGATACTATGTGTGGCTAGGTGTTTAGGTGATACCATGTGTGGCTAGGTGTTTAGGTGATACTATGTGTGGCTAGGTGTTTAGGTGATACTATGTGTGGCTAGGTGTTTAGGTGATACTATGAGTGGCTAGGTGTTTAGGTGATACTATGTGTGGCTAGGTGTTTAGGTAATACTATGTGTGGCTAGGTGTTTAGGTGATACTATGTGTGGCTAGGTGTTTAGGTGATACTATGTGTGGCTAGGTGTTTAGGTGATACTATGTGTGGCTAGGTGTTTAGGTGATACGATGTGTGGCTAGGTGTTTAGGTAATAGTATGTGTGGCTAGGTGTTTAGGTGATACTATGTGTGGCTAGGTGTTTAGGCGATACTATGTGTGGCTAGGTGTTTAGGTGATACCATGTGTGGCTAGGTGTTTAGGTGATACTATGTGTGGCTAGGTGTTTAGGTGATACTATGTGTGGCTAGGTGTTTAGGTGATACTATGAGTGGCTAGGTGTTTAGGTGATACTATGTGTGGCTAGGTGTTTAGGTAATACTATGTGTGGCTAGGTGTTTAGGTGATACTATGAGTGGCTAGGTGTTTAGGTGATACTATGTGTGGCTAGGTGTTTAGGTGATACTATGTGTGGCTAGGTGTTTAGGTGATACTATGAGTGGCTAGGTGTTTAGGTGATACTATGTGTGGCTAGGTGTTAGGTGATACTATGAGTGGCTAGGTGTTTAGGTGATACTATGTGTGGCTAGGTGTTTAGGTGATACTATGTGTGGCTAGGTGTTTAGATGATACTATGTGTGGCTAGGTGTTTAGGTGATACTATGTGTGGCTAGGTGTTTAGGTGATACTATGTGTGGCTAGGGGTCTGAGATATGTGATAATATGTGTGGCTAGGGGTCTGAGATATGTGATAATATGTGTGGCTAGGGGTCTGAGATATGTGATAATATGTGTGGCTAAGGGTCTGAGATATGTGATAATATGTGTGGCTAGGGGTCTGAGATATGTGATACTATGTGTGGCTAGGTGTTTAGGTGATACTATGAGTGGCTAGGGGTCTGAGATATGTGATAATATGTGTGGCTAAGGGTCTGAGATATGTGATACTATGTGTGGCTAGGGGTCTGAGATATGTGATACTATGTGTGGCTAGGGGTCTGAGATATGTGATAATATGTGTGGCTAGGAGTCTGAGATATGTGATAATATGTGTGGCTAGGAGTCGGAGATAGGTGATACTATGAGTGGCTAGGGGTCTGAGATATGTGATAATATGTGTGGCTAGGAGTCTGAGATAGGTGATACTATGAGTGGCTAGGGGTCTGAGATATGTGATAATATGTGTGGCTAGGAGTCTGAGATATGTAATACTATGTGTGGCTAGGGGTCTGAAATATGTGATAATATGTGTGGCTAGGGGTCTGAGATATGTGATAATATGTGTGGCTAGGAGTCTGAGATAGGTGATACTATGAGTGGCTAGGGGTCTGAGATAGGTGATAATATGTGTGGCTAGGAGTCTGAGATAGGTGATACTATGAGTGGCTAGGGGTCTGAGATATGTGATAATATGTGTGGCTAGGAGTCTGAGATATGTGATAATATGTGTGGCTAGGAGTCTGAGATATGTGATAATATGTGTGGCTAGGAGTCGGAGATAGGTGATACTATGAGTGGCTAGGGGTCTGAGATATGTGATAATATGTGTGGCTAGGAGTCTGAGATAGGTGATACTATGAGTGGCTAGGGGTCTGAGATATGTGATAATATGTGTGGCTAGGAGTCTGAGATATGTAATACTATGTGTGGCTAGGGGTCTGAAATATGTGATAATATGTGTGGCTAGGGGTCTGAGATATGTGATAATATGTGTGGCTAGGAGTCTGAGATAGGTGATACTATGTGTGGCTAGGGGTCTGAGATAGGTGATACTATGAGTGGCTAGGAGTCTGAGATATGTGATAATATGTGTGGCTAGGAGTCTGAGATAGGTGATAATATGTGTGGCTAGGAGTCGGAGATAGGTGATACTATGTGTGGCTAGGGGTCTGAGATATGTGATACTATGTGTGGCTAGGAGTCTGAGATAGGTGATACTATGTGTCGCTAGGAGTCTGAGATATGTGATAATATGTGTGGCTAGGGGTCTGAGATATGTGATAATATGTGTGGCTAGGAGTCTGAGATATGTGATAATATGTGTGGCTAGGGGTCTGAGATATGTGATACTATGTGTGGCTAGGGGTCTGAGATATGTGATAATATGTGTGGCTAGGGGTCTGAGATATGTGATAATATGTGTGGCTAGGAGTCTGAGATATGTGATAATATGTGTGGCTAGGGGTCTGAGATATGTGATACTATGTATGGCTAGGGGTCTGAGATATGTGATAATATGTGTGGCTAGGAGTCGGAGATAGGTGATACTATGTGTGGCTAGGGGTCTGAGATATGTGATAATATGTGTGGCTAGGAGTCTGAGATAGGTGATAATATGTGTGGCTAGGAGTCTGAGATAGGTGATACTATGTGTGGCTAGGGGTCTGAGATAGGTGATACTATGAGTGGCTAGGAGTCTGAGATATGTGATAATATGTGTGGCTAGGGGTCTGAGATATGTGATAATATGTGTGGCTAGGAGTCGGAGATAGGTGATACTATGTGTGGCTAGGGGTCTGAGATAGGTGATAATATGTGTGGCTAGGGGTCTGAGATATGTGATAATATGTGTGGCTAGGAGTCTGAGATATGTGATAATATGTGTGGCTAGGGGTCTGAGATATGTGATAATATGTGTGGCTAGGAGTCGGAGATAGGTGATACTATGTGTGGCTAGGGGTCTGAGATAGGTGATAATATGTGTGGCTAGGAGTCTGAGATATGTGATAATATGTGTGGCTAGGGGTCTGAGATAGGTGATAATATGTGTGGCTAGGGGTCTGAGATATGTGATAATATGTGTGGCTAGGAGTCTGAGATATGTGATAATATGTGTGGCTAGGGGTCTGAGATATGTGATAATATGTGTGGCTAGGAGTCTGAGATATGTGATAATATGTGTGGCTAAGGGTCTGAGATATGTGATAATATGTGTGGCTAGGGGTTTGAGATATGTAATACTATGTGTGGCTAGGGGTCTGAGATATGTGATAATATGTGTGGCTAGGAGTCGGAGATAGGTGATAATATGTGTGGCTAGGGGTCTGAGATATGTGATAATATGTGTGGCTAAGGGTCTGAGATATGTGATAATATGTGTGGCTAGGGGTTTGAGATAGGTGATAATATGTGTGGCTAGGAGTCGGAGATATGTGATACTATGTGTGGCTAGGGGTTTGAGATAGGTGATACTAGGTGTGGCTAGGGGTTTGAGATATGTAATACTATGTGTGGCTAGGGGTTTGAGATAGGTGATACTATGTGTGGCTAGGGGTTTGAGATAGGTGATACTATGTGTGGCTAGGGGTTTGAGATAGGTGATACTATGTGTGGCTAGGGGTTTGAGATAGGTGATACTAGGTGTGGCTAGGGGTTTGAGATAGGTGATACTATGTGTGGCTAGGGGTTTGAGATAGGTGATACTAGGTGTGGCTAGGGGTTTGAGATATGTAATACTATGTGTGGCTAGGGGTTTGAGATAGGTGATACTATGTGTGGCTAGGGGTTTGAGATAGGTGATACTATGTGTGGCTAGGGGTTTGAGATAGGTGATACTATGTGTGGCTAGGGGTTTGAGATAGGTGATACTAGGTGTGGCTAGAGGTCTGTCTGGTCTGAATCATGTCTGGGGAGTGTGTGACAATTTATCTTAGATTATGTCTGGGAGTGGGTGACACTTTATCTTAGATCATGTCTGGGGAGTGTCTGACACTTTATCATAGATCGTGTCTGGGAAGTGTGTAACATTTTATCTTAGATCATGTCTGTGGCATGACATTTACTGACATTTACTGGCCATGGATCCGGAGGATCAGCGAGAAAGCTGTGATGCTATATGAGGGAGTCACGGAATCGAACATGGATAACGATCTGTCCGAATGCCCGACATAACTGGGTCGATACTGGAGTTACTGGAGTCAACATTCCAATGTATAGAGCTGCAGCCGTTACAACTACAGCTAACACCACCGGTGTAGAACCACGGCTGGACGTCTGAGAAAATAGCACGTGTTCGTACAATCAGATTTATGAAATAAATAAATAGGTCGGACTTATTTTACCAAATTGGACCCATCCAACAAAGCTACAAAAACATTAAACTGATTTAATGATACTAGATATAATTTTATAATATCGAATAAATACCCCGGGGAATCATAGAAATTGTTTTAAAAAACCCAAGAGAAATGTAGGTCAGTGGCGGGTTGACGGGACCTAGGTGACTGTACACAGCTGGACAGAGAGACCCACCTTGTGTGTCAGGTTCTCGTCGTATTCGTACTGTTCATCCCCAGGAGCAAAGTCCTCACCCCCGGTGCGGGAGGGCGACAGGGAGCGGTAACCATCGCGACCGTTGGCCACCACCTTTAGGCCGGACATCCCGTCCATATCGTACGACATCCCGGCTATCCGACAGCCACTGCCACCAGATCCAGGAGGTGGGAGGTGGGGGGGGGGGGCTTCAGTCCTACTGACACCACACGGGGTGCTAACGCCGCTAACGACTGGGGCTGAGCACAACTCACGGTGTCTGAATGATTCTGTGGAATCGATTAGTAAACTGTATGCGATTGCTTTTTGTCTACTACCCGAACACATTCACTGGGGGAATTAGAATGTGACACATGGAGGACACGCGGGTTGTTATGGGGATACAACGCGATGGTTGTCGGTGCGACGCCACGGTTGTTAGGGCGACACGAGGGTTGTTAGGGCAACGCGAGGGTTGTCAGGGTGACACGACGTTTGTTAGATCGACACAAGCGTTGCTATGCGCTCGTAGTGGAAGCCTTAAGTGACCTTGGCGTGTGTCACCATTCCGGTCACTGGTGACCTTTGGGAGGAAGACGCCCCCAGCTATCCAGCTCTCCGCTATCGAGCTATTCAGCTATCCAGCAGCTCCCAAGCCTTCCACAATTTCGGGGATCTGGTGAGTGGAATATTGCAATATCCTATTGTTCCATCTGGCCGCTGATTGTACCTTGGCCTACAATAAGGCCCTGGATATCGTCCTTGCCCCGGCCTGGCGTCCTTGACCTTGTCCTGGCGCAGCCGCCCTGACACTTTAATATCCGGATCCGCTGCGGACGCTAAAGGCGCACGGGATTGGAGAGGGAGCTATGACTTGCGGCCTGTAACCCTGGATCCAGTCTGCCATATGGTGAGACTGGAGGCCATCTATCTGGTCACGTGAAGACAGTGGCAAGGCCCCGTCTGACTTGCACTGGTCGCGAGCAAGCCCTCCGCTATACTGCAGCTACCCAGGCCATCCAGCCAGAAGACTGCCGTCTGTCAGGAGTTCAGGATACTAGGTAGCGTCCCAGAGCGTCCTCGCAGCCCGTGGTCTCGTGCCTGCCGAGACTCGTACCCTGAGATTAGTACGCCACAGACGGCGCGCAGTGAATTCCACACGAGACAGAAAAAAATAGACCCGGACGAGCTGAATGGCACAACGTCACGTGTTGTTAGAAAGACAGTGATTGGAAGAGATGCACTATCCCTGCTGCCTCTATCTATATGCGTACACACCTACGACTGACCACGTGTCTGGGTGTGTACGCCAGGGGGTACAGCGGGGGTGTAACAGGGTAAATAGTCACACCTGGGAAATATCCCGATCAACGAATTCCGTTCTCTACGTCGGGTGATGTTCTTGTATTCATTTGCTTGTATTCATTATCCGCTAGCAGCCGTTGAATAATTCACACTGACTCTCCATATGTGATGTGTCGTTCCATACGGTAGGTATAGGCTCTGTCGGGGCTTACACGCCTGGCATGGGCGGCTTCAGCACCTTCCGAGAGTCTTGGCGGGGCCGGGAGGCGCCGGGGGGGGTGCTGGCTCCAGCGGGGTGGGGGATACCGCATTAAGCACGCGGCTTGGCCATTGACATTGTTATGCGGCGGTGTAACGCTCGGCCCTGGCGGATTCTAGCTAGGCGATCCAACGACTCAATCTGCCTTTCTGATCGTCTGCCTCTCACACTCTCGTTGGCGCTGCGAGAGGACGACGAGATCGCGACGCGATCGCGGCGAGCGTAGGAGGAGGCGACGCATTGGGAGGGGATCGACCCTGGGGTGGAGAGGACTTCCGACCCGTCGGGCTGGTGAGCTGGGGGTAGGGAAGCCAACAGCAGTGACGTCACTCGCACCCGCACCAACCCCCCGCCGCGGGGAGGGGTCTAAAGCCGATGGACGAGGGAGGGGCAAGGGGAGTAGCAGAGAAAGTGACGGGATGGTTGGGGTGGGGAGGGAGGGAGCGAGCCCTTGCGGCCTCTCCCGTTCGGCAGCGCGGGCATAAATTTCCCGCCAATACTGCCATAGCAGACGACAGCGTGGTGCGGTGCGCAGCGGCGGTGCCAGCGCGGGCTGACCGCACAGTGGGATCGATCTGCTCGGTGGCTCTCCCCCCTCATTCATTCATCCCTTTAGCCGAACGTCACATACAGGAGGGCACACACACACATACACACACACACACACACACAGACACACACACATACACACACACACACACACACACACACAGACATACACAGACATACACAGACACGCGCATAAAGAGAGACACATACAGACACACACAGTACTTCGGGCGCCTTGTTTGAAAAGCCTTGTTTGGATATCCCCAACCCCCTTCCGTGACCACTCGAGCGGGCTTCCTCCCTTGCCCCCTCTTTCCCCCAATGCGGTCATACCATACAGGCAGTTCGAAGGGGTGAGGGTAGTTGGAAGCTTGAAGGGGGCGGGGCTTGACTTTACGCGAACAGAGGGTACGACTGACAGTGTATTGGGTAAAGCGGTTGTTGCAGTTGGGCTGTAAGGGAAGGATTAGGGGGAGGGGGGTGGGGAGGGGTGGTTAACTCCGGAAGTCAATCGATACACCCCCAGTTGATGTGAGGACGGTCTGCCGACCTGGAAGCAACCCCGACAGACCGCCAACATCCGGGGCACTGGGATGGGCAAGTCAGACATGAAGCGTCTACCGAGCCATTCCGACAGCTGTCAACCTATGTACAGAACGTGACGTCAATCTATGTACAGGAGGTAACGCCAAACTCTTACAGGATGTGACGTCAGCCTATGTACAGGACGTGACGTCAACCTATGCACATGACGTGACGTCAACCTATGTACAGAAGGTAACGTCTACCTATGTACAGGACGTGACGTCAACCTATGTACAGGGCGTGACGTCAACCTATGTACAGGACGTGACGTCAACCTATGTACACGATGTGACGTCAACCTTTGTACCGGACAAATTGGATATTATTGACGTGCAAAACATTCTATCCGATGTTAATGGATCTCCTCAGGGTTCTCTCTTTGACCCCCTCCTCAGGGTTCTCTCTTTGACCCCCTCCTCAGGGTTCTCTCTTTGACAACTTCCTTAGGGTTCTTTCTTTGACCCCCTCCTCAGGGTTCTCTCTTTGACCCCCTCCTCAGGGTTCTCTCTTTAACACCCTCCTCATGGGTCTCTCTTTGACCCTCTCCTCAGGGTTCTCTCTTTGACCCCCTCCTCAAGGTTCTCTCTTTGACCCCCTCTTCAGGGTATTCTCTTTGACCCCCTCCTCAGGGTTCTCTCTTTGACCCCCTCCTCAGGGTTCTCTCTTTGACCCCCTCCTCAGGGGTCTCTCTTTGACCCTCTCCTCAAGGTTCTCTCTTTGACCCCCTCCTCAGGGTTCTCTCTTTGACCACTCCTCAGGGTTCTCTCTTTGACCCTCTCCTCAGGGTTCTCTCTTTGACCTTCTCCTCAGGGTTCTCTCTTTGACCCCCTCCTCAGGGTTCTCTCTTTGACCCTCTCCTCAGGGTTCTCTCTTTGACCCTCTCCTCAGGGTTCTCTCTTTGGCCCCCTCCTCAGGGTTCTCTCTTTGACCCTCTCCTCAGGGTTCTCTCTTTGACCCTCTCCTCGGGGTTCTCTCTTTGACCCCCTCCTCAGGGTTCTCTCTTTGACCCCCTCCTCAGGGTTCTCTCTTTGACCCCCTCCTCAGGGTTCTCTCTTTGACCCCCTCCTCAGGGTTCTCTCTTTGACCCTCTCCTCAGGGTTTTCTCTTTGACCCTCCCCTAAGGGTTCTCTCTTTGACCCCCTCCTCAGGGTTATCTCTTTGACCCTCTCCTCAGGGTTCTCTCTTTGACCCCCTCCTCAGGGTTCTCTCTTTGACCCCCTCCTCAGGGTTCTCTCTTTGACCCCCTCCTCAGGGTTCTCTCTTTGATCCCCTCCTCAGGGTTCTCTCTTTGACTCTCTCCTCAGGGTTATCTCTTTGACCCTCTCCTCAGGGTTATCTCTTTGACCCTCTCCTCAGGGTTCTCTCTTTGACCCCCTCCTCAGGGGTTTCTCTATTACCCCCTCCTCAGGGTTCTGTCTTTGACCCCCTCCTCAGGGTTCTCTCTTTGACCCCCTCCTCAGGGGTCTCTCTTTGACCCTCTCCTCAAGGTTCTCTCTTTGACCCCCCTCCTCAGGGTTCTCTCTTTGACCCCCTCCTCAGGGTTCTCTCTTTGACCCTCTCCTCAGGGTTCTCTCTTTGACCCTCTCCTCAGGGTTCTCTCTTTGGCCCCCTCCTCAGGGTTCTCTCTTTGACCCTCTCCTCAGGGTTCTCTCTTTGACCCTCTCCTCATGGTTCTCTCTTTGACCCCCTCCTCAGGGTTCTCTCTTTGACCCCCTCCTCAGGGTTCTCTCTTTGACCCCCTCCTCAGGATTCTCTCTTTGACCCCCTCCCCAGGGTTCTCTCTTTGACCCTCTCCTCAGGGTTTTCTCTTTGACCCTCTCCTCAGGGTTCTCTCTTTGACCCCCTCCTCAGGGTTATCTCTTTGACCCTCTCCTCAGGGTTCTCTCTTTGACCCCCTCCTCAGGGTTCTCTCTTTGACCCCCTCCTCAGGGTTCTCTCTTTGACCCCCTCCTCAGGGTTCTCTCTTTGACCCCCTCCTCAGGGTTCTCTCTTTGACCCTCTCCTCAGGGTTATCTCTTTGACCCTCTCCTCAGGGTTATCTCTTTGACCCTCTCCTCAGGGTTCTCTCTTTGACCCCCTCCTCAGGGGTTTCTCTTTGACCCCCTCCTCAGGGTTCTGTCTTTGACCCCCTCCTCAGGGTTCTCTCTTTGACCCTCTCCTCAGGGTTCTCTTTGACCTCCCATGCGACATCTCAGAGACGAGGTGTCGCAATATTATTCCCTAATCATCTACAGTTTCATATAGATAGTTGCGCGTCTGACACTGATGGCAGATACATCTGGGTAAATGTCACCATTGGTAGCGATACTTATTTTTTGCTTAATATCTACGCTCCCACAAAAGATTATCCAAGATCGCAACTTCAATTTGGAACTGAAATATCAAATCTAATGGTAACCCATGGCGATCAAAATATAATAATTGGAGGAGATTTTAATATATGTTTAAATCCGCAAGTTGACAAGCGCGGTGGTAAAATAGAACAACCCACAGAATACACGAAGTGTCTCTTAAATTTGATGGAAGTTTATGAATTGAACGATATTTGGCGGGTCCGAAATCCCACTGCCAAAAGATTTACCCATAAACAAAAAACGAAGTTGGGGATGGTGTACTCTAGAATTGATTATTTTCTCACATCTGCCCAACTGGGGTATTTTATAAGTGATGTAGATATACGTACCAGAGCATTTTCAGATCATTCAAGTATTCAGTTATCATCAAGTCCAACCGGGGTACCAAAAAGAGGTCGAGGATTCTGGAAATTTAATGTTTCTCTACTGCGTGATCAAAGCTATGTTGAATCCATAAAACGGTGTATAGCGGAGTGCAAAATCCGTTATGCCAGCACTAATGATAAAGGATTGGTTTGGGATGTAATCAAGTGTGAAATCAGAAGTAAAAGTATCAGCTATAGTAAGTTTAAGACCAAAAGTGAACGTAACAGAAAAGATGAGTTAGTAAAACGACTGAATAGCTTAGAGTTAAAGCAGGATCAAACGGACGCAACTACCGATGAAATGATGTTCTTACAACGACAGTATGAAGATCTCCAAATGTATGAAGCCCAGGGTGCATTGGTTAGGGCAAGAGCGGTACGAATTGAAAATGATGAAAGAAACACAAAATACTTCTTAAATATGGAAAAGAAGAGAAGCACTCTCAAACATATTACCGCCCTCTTTGATAGCAACGATTGCCTAGTTTCGGAACCTGAACTAATACTGAAAGAGCAATTGAAATTCTACTCGCAACTCTATACCGATAATAGAACTCCAGATGAAATAGACTCATATTCCGACTTCTTCTTATGCCACGATGTACCAACAATAACACCAGAATCGCGAGACCATTGCGATAAAGACCTAACATATAATGACTTTGCAAAAGCTCTCCAAAACATAAAAAATAACAAAAGCCCAGGGAGTGATGGATTATCATGTGAATTCTATAAGTTTTTTTGGTCGGAAATCAAGGATCTTGTACTAGATAGCCTTTTGTATGCCCTTGATAAAAAGTCATTAAGCATAGAACAAAGGAGAGGTGTCCTTACATTGATCCCCAAAACTGGAAAAGATTTACGATACGTAACTTCTTGGAGACCTTTGAGTTTGCTGAATACGGATTATAAAATTTTAACAAAAGCCTTAGCCGAGAAACTCCAGGTTGTCATACAAGAGGTAGTAAGTACGGACCAATGCGGTTACATAAGGGGGCGATATATCGGACAGAATATTAGGACTATCGCAGATATCATGGAATACACCAGTTTAGAAAACCGTGAAGGCCTACTTGTACTGCTCGACTTCGAAAAGGCATTCGACACGGTAACGTGGCCCTTTTTACACAGAGTTTTGGAAAAAAAGAATTTTGGGCCTTATTATCGCACTTGGATCAAGCTAATATACTCAAACATAACTTCCTGCTGCATGAATAATAACATATCAACGGCGTTCTTTACCGTAACGAGGGGCATAAGGCAAGGCTGTCCCATAAGCGCTCTTCTCTTCATTTTAGTTGTCGAAACACTGGCTATAAAAATAAGACAAACCAAAGATATACACGGTATTGCTATCCGGAATACCGAATTTAAAATAACCCAACTTGCGGATGACGCCACCCTCTTTCTGCAAGATCAAAAGTCGTTAAGCATTGCATTACATATCTTAGACAAATTTGCCTTGTGCTCTGGTTTAAAGTTAAACAGGACCAAGACACGTATTTTTTACCTTGGTAACACAAACCACAAACCTATGGCACAGAACTTGTATGATATACAACCTGCTGGACCAGTGTTCAAAACTCTTGGTATATACTTCTGTAAAGATTTGCATGAAATGTCTGCAAAGAATCTTGACGAAAGGTTTCGAAAATTTAAAACAATCTGGCAAATATGGTCTTCACGATCACTATCCCTGAGAGGTAAAATTACTGTCTTGAAAAGTTTGGCGATCAGTCAGCTAACGTATGCAACCTCAATGATATATGTACCATCGAGCTTTATTCAAGCAGTAGATAAAGAGATTGTAAGCTTCTTGTGGAATAAGAAACCAGCAAAAGTGAAAAAAAGTACCATCGTGTCAGATTATAAGTACGGGGGCCTGAAGATGCCTCACTTTGAATCTATTATATGTAGCCAGAGGGTAATGTGGATAAAAAGATTGCTGACGACTAATTGTACTGGTAATGTGTTAGCCTTCGAGCTTCTTACAGTGACGCCAGACGAACTAACCAGCAAGTTGGCAATGAAATTTGTTTCAAAACCAAAAAGCCTTTTTTATGAGCAAATGTTAGAAAAGTGGTACTCTTTCCACTCACGCGAACCTGAAGCGGAATCGATCCGGGACGAGCATTTATGGCGTAACAAATTTATATTAATTGGTAAGGATATTGCAAGCAAACACAATAGAGGTATTTATGTGAAATGGGAACATGCCGGTATAAAAACCGTAGGCGACCTTTGGAATGTCGAAGGCGAAATAATTAGTGTATCTGATTTACGGGATAGGTACAATATTTCAATTGATGTGATGCTCCATAACAGTATTATTCACGCGATACCAAAAATCTGGATTCACAAATATCGCCATATAATGGAAAAAGATAACTTAGTTATTAAAGTTTCTATCCCACGAGGTAATATAATGTGTAATGGACAACTGCTAGCCGGGTTATCAAACCGGTGGGTGTATGACTGTTTAATAGCGAGATTCCAGAAGCCTCCTTCCTCCATCGCGAAATGGATTGAACAGTTCCCTTACCTTCATGATGCTGACTTTGCAAAAAAAAATTCCCTACCACAGCAAATTACTCGAAGCACAAGATTGCAAAGCTTCCAATATAAGGTTTTAAATAGAATTGTTGCCTGCGGATATAACCTGGCTAAATGGAAATTAAGCAATACTGCACAGTGTAGGTTATGTGGAAACATGGAAACAATAGAACATTTGTTCTATCACTGTATTAAGGTCAGACCGTTTTGGGAAAACATCGAACGATTTGTGCAAATTAAGAGTCCGCTGTCTCTACCTAATATAATTTTTGGAGTACCGTTGTTAGAACGGACGGATCAATTGTATATCAACCTCACTATATTAGTAGGGAAATGGTTTTTATATGGATTAATGCTTAACAATTGTAGTACTATATCCACAACGTCTTTTGTTAATACCCTAAAAACTCATGTAGCCAGCGAGCACATGGCAGAAGTTCTTTATAGTAACAATAGACGGGAATGGCAAGCCTTCAATGAACAAATTTCTTCTCGACCGCCACCAAATGAGACAGACGACAGTCCCTGATACTATACTTTGTTTTTGCTTTTGTTTTTTTTTCTTTTAATCCCTAGACTTACATTAAGAATGTGTGTGTGTGATTGATGTATCTCTCTGTGCTCATTGATGTGTATTTCTGTTAAAAGCAATAACAAAAAACAAAAAAACAAAAAAAAAGTTCTCTTTGACCCCCTCCTCAGGGTTCTCTCTTTGACCCTCTTTTCAGGGTTATCTCTTTGACCCTCTCCTCAGGGTTCTCTCTTTGACCCTCTCCTCAGGGGTCTCTCTTTTACCCTCTCCTCATGGTTCTGTCTTTGCTCCCCTCCTCAGGGTTCTCTCTTTGACCCTCTCCTCAGGGTTCTCTCTTTGACCCCCTCCTCAGGGTTCTCTCTTTGACCCCCTCCTCAGGGGTCTCTCTTTTACCCCCTCCTCAGGGTTCTGTCTTTAACCCCCTCCTCAGGGTTTTCTCTTTGACCCTCTCCTCAGGGTTCTCTCTTTGACCCCCTCCTCAGGGTTCTCTCTTTGACCTCCTCCTCATGGTTCTCTCTTTGACCCCCTCCTCAGGGTTCTCTCTTTGACCCCCTCCTCAGGGGTCTCTCTTTTACCCCCTCCTCAGGGTTCTGTCTTTAACCCCCTCCTCAGGGTTTTCTCTTTGACCCTCTCCTCAGGGTTCTCTCATTGACCCCCTCCTCAGGGTTCTCTCTTTGACCTCCTCCTCATGGTTCTCTCTTTGACCCCCTCCTCAGGGTTCTCTCTTTGACCCTCTCCTCAGGGTTATCTCTTTGACCCTCTCCTCAGGGTTCTCTCTTTGACTCCCTCTTCAGGGGTCTCTCTTTGACCCCCTCCTCAGGGTTCTCTCTTTGACCCCCTCCTCAGGGTTCTCTCTTTGACCCTCTCCTCAGGGTTCTCTCTTTGACCCCCTCCTCATGGTTCTCTCTTTGACCCCCTCCTCAGGGTTCTCTCTTTGACCCTCTCCTCAGGGTTCTCTCTTTGACCCCCTCCTCATGGTTCTCTCTTTGACCCCCTCCTCAGGGTTCTCTCTTTGACCCCCTCCTCAGGGGTCTCTCTTTGACCCCCTCCTCAGGGGTCTCTCTTTGACCCCCTCCTCAGGGGTCTCTCTTTGACCCCCTCCTCAGGGTTCTCTCTTTGACCCCCTCCTCAGGGTTCTCTCTTTGACCCCCTCCTCAGGGTTCTCTATTTGACCCCCTCCTCAGGGGTCTCTCTTTGACCCCCTCCTCAGGGTTCTCTCTTTGACCCTCTCCTCAGGGTTCTCTCTTTGACCCCCTCCTCAGGGTTCTCTCTTTGACCCTCTCCTCATGGTTCTCTCTTTGACCCCCTCTTCAGGGTTCTCTCTTTGACCCCCTCCTCAGGGGTCTCTCTTTGACCCCCTCCTCAGGGTTCTCTCTTTGACCCTCTCCTCAGGGTTCTCTCTTTGACCCCCTCCTCATGGTTCTCTCTTTGACCCCCTCCTCAGGGGTCTCTCTTTGACCCCCTCCTCAGGGGTCTCTCTTTGACCCCCTCCTCAGGGTTCTCTCTTTGACCCCCTCCTCAGGGTTCTCTCTTCGACCCCCTCCTCAGGGTTCTCTCTTTGACCCTCTTTTCAGGGTTATCTCTTTGACCCTCTCCTCAGGGTTCTCTCTTTGACCCTCTCCTCAGGGGTCTCTCTTTTACCCTCTCCTCATGGTTCTGTCTTTGATCCCCTCCTCAGGGTTCTCTCTTTGACCCTCTCCTCAGGGTTCTCTCTTTGACCCCCTCCTCAGGGTTCTCTCTTTGACCCCCTCCTCAGGGGTCTCTCTTTTACCCCCTCCTCAGGGTTCTGTCTTTAACCCCCTCCTCAGGGTTTTCTCTTTGACACTCTCCTCAGGGTTCTCTCTTTGACCCCCTCCTCAGGGTTCTCTCTTTGACCTCCTCCTCATGGTTCTCTCTTTGACCCCCTCCTCAGGGTTCTCTCTTTGACCCCCTCCTCAGGGTTCTCTCTTTGACCCCCTCCTCAGGGTTCTCTCTTTGACCCCCTCCTCAGGGGTCTCTCTTTCACCCCCTCCTCAGGGTTCTGTCTTTAACCCCCTCCTCAGGGTTTTCTCTTTGACCCTCTCCTCAGGGTTCTCTCTTTGACCCCCTCCTCAGGGTTCTCTCTTTGACCTCCTCCTCATGGTTCTCTCTTTGACCCCCTCCTCAGGGTTCTCTCTTTGACCCTCTCCTCAGGGTTATCTCTTTGACCCTCTCCTCAGGGTTCTCTCTTTGACTCCCTCCTCAGGGGTCTCTCTTTGACCCCCTCCTCAGGGTTCTCTCTTTGACCCCCTCCTCAGGGTTCTCTCTTTGACCCCCTCCTCAGGGTTCTCTCTTTGACCCCCTCCTCAGGGGTCTCTCTTTGACCCCCTCCTCAGGGTTCTCTCTTTGACCCCCTCCTCAGGGGTCTCTCTTTGACCCCCTCCTCAGGGTTCTCTCTTTGACCCTCTCCTCGTGGTTCTCTCTTTGACCCCCTCTTCAGGGTTCTCTCTTTGACCCCCTCCTCAGGGGTCTCTCTCTGACCCCCTCCTCAGGGTTCTCTCTTTGACCCTCTCCTCAGGGTTCTCTCTTTGACCCCCTCCTCAGGGTTCTCTCTTTGACCCCCTCCTCAGGGTTCTCTCTTTGACCCCCTCCTCGGGGGTCTCTCGTTGACCCCCTCCTCTTTGACCCCCTCCTCAGGGTTCTCTCTTTGACCCCCTCCTCAGGGTTCTCTCTTTGACCCTCTCCTCAGGGTTATCTCTTTGACCCTCTCCTCAGGGTTCTCTCTTTGACTCCCTCCTCAGGGGTCTCTCTTTGACCCCCTCCTCAGGGTTCTCTCTTTGACCCCCTCCTCAGGGTTCTCTCTTTGACCCCCTCCTCAGGGTTCTCTCTTTGACCCCCTCCTCAGGGGTCTCTCTTTGACCCCCTCCTCAGGGTTCTCTCTTTGACCCCCTCCTCAGGGGTCTCTCTTTGACCCCCTCCTCAGGGTTCTCTCTTTGACCCTCTCCTCATGGTTCTCTCTTTGACCCCCTCCTCAGGGTTCTCTCTTTGACCCCCTCCTCAGGGGTCTCTCTTTGACCCCCTCCTCAGGGTTCTCTCTTTGACCCTCTCCTCAGGGTTCTCTCTTTGACCCCCTCCTCAGGGTTCTCTCTTTGACCCCCTCCTCAGGGTTCTCTCTTTGACCCCCTCCTCGGGGGTCTCTCTTTGACCCCCTCCTCTTTGACCCTCTCCTCAGGGTTCTCTCTTTGACCCCCTCCTCAGGGTTCTCTCTTTGACCCCCTCCTCAGGGGTCTCTCTTTTACCCCCTCCTCAGGGTTCTGTCTTTAACCCCCTCCTCAGGGTTTTCTCTTTGACCCTCTCCTCAGGGTTCTCTCTTTGACCCCCTCCTCAGGGTTCTCTCTTTGACCTCCTCCTCATGGTTCTCTCTTTGACCCCCTCCTCAGGGTTCTCTCTTTGACCCTCTCCTCAGGGTTATCTCTTTGACCCTCTCCTCAGGGTTCTCTCTTTGACTCCCTCCTCAGGGGTCTCTCTTTGACCCCCTCCTCAGGGTTCTCTCTTTGACCCCCTCCTCAGGGTTCTCTCTTTGACCCTCTCCTCAGGGTTCTCTCTTTGGCCCCCTCCTCATGGTTCTCTCTTTGACCCCCTCCTCAGGGGTCTCTCTTTGACCCCCTCCTCAGGGGTCTCTCTTTGACCCCCTCCTCAGGGGTCTCTTTTTGACCCCCTCCTCAGGGTTCTCTCTTTGACCCCCTCCTCAGGGGTCTCTCTTTGACCCCCTCCTCAGGGGTCTCTCTTTGACCCCCTTCTCAGGGTTCTCTCTTTGACCCCCTCCTCAGGGTTCTCTCTTTGACCCTCTCCTCATGGTTCTCTCTTTGACCCCCTCTTCAGGGTTCTCTCTTTGACCCCCTCCTCAGGGGTCTCTCTTTGACCCCCTCCTCAGGGTTCTCTCTTTGACCCTCTCCTCAGGGTTCTCTCTTTGACCCCCTCCTCAGGGTTCTCTCTTTGACCCCCTCCTCAGGGGGGTTCTCTCTTTGACCCCCTCCTCTTTGACCCTCTCCTCAGGGGTCTCTCTTTGACCCTCTCCTCATGGTTCTCTCTTTGACCCCCTCTTCAGGGTTCTCTCTTTGACCCCCTCCTCAGGGGTCTCTCTTTGACCCCCTCCTCAGGGTTCTCTCTTTGACCCTCTCCTCAGGGTTCTCTCTTTGACCCCCTCCTCAGGGTTCTCTCCTTGACCCCCTCCTCAGGGTTCTCTCTTTGACCCCCTCCTCGGGGGTCTCTCTTTGACCCCCTCCTCTTTGACCCCCTCCTCAGGGTTCTCTCTTTGACCCTCTCCTCATGGTTCTCTCTTTGACCCCCTCTTCAGGGTTCTCTCTTTGACCCCCTCCTCAGGGGTCTCTCTTTGACCCCCTCCTCAGGGTTCTCTCTTTGACCCTCTCCTCAGGGTTCTCTCTTTGACCCCCTCCTCAGGGTTCTCTCTTTGACCCCCTCCTCAGGGTTCTCTCTTTGACCCCCTCCTCGGGGGTCTCTCTTTGACCCCCTCCTCTTTGACCCCCTCTTCAGGGTTCTCTCTTTGACCCCCTCCTCAGGGGTCTCTCTTTGACCCCCTCCTCAGGGTTCTCTCTTTGACCCTCTCCTCAGGGTTCTCTCTTTGACCCCCTCCTCAGGGTTCTCGCTTTGACCCCCTCCTCGGGGTTCTCTCTTTGACCCCCTCCTCGGGGGTCTCTCTTTGACCCCCTCCTCTTTGACCCTCTCCTCAGGGGTCTCTCTTTGGCCCATTTGCTTACAATATATTCATTAATGATCTCGTCAAAAGTATCGAGGGTATGAGCAGAGTGACCTCTAACTATCCCGATCAGTAAAACAGTGGCAAGAGTTACCACACTTTGTTGAAAAATTAAACAGTGTCATTTCATATTATAAGCCGAGTGTCATGTCTTACCAATGAAACATTACAAAATTAAAATTAAAACAAAATTAAGCCTTCGTTGCCCCGTTTTACCCCATAGGCAACATGGGGCCATTGTTTAACGTGCAGCAATTCAAATAGGAGTTAAAGGCCATTCGGTCGTCGCTAGGTTCGCTTAGTGAATAAAACATGTTTCCCATGTCCTTGGGACTTCAAGATCAAGTTGCAAGCATGTTTTGTCATATAGCATCGAGACGAGCTGAGAAATTAGATCGAAACTGAGAAAAACCACAAATCTTGGTTCATACTCCCATGTTGTGTCCTACCGATTCCCCGCTTCGTGTTGCGCGTGCGAAATGACGTAAGCTGCTGGTATAAAAGTACTGCGCCAGGCGGTACCACGTAACTATGGAGATATCACCCCACCCCGTTATGCCCCGCGTCCCCATTTTACCCCACTTTCCCCTATTAAGGGCGTCACCAACAGTCTTGAAAACGTTTCGTCCAAACTGATGGACCGGTTTCAGGAAACTTTCACGAAAGCCAACCCATCTAAATTCCAGTATATATTATTTGGGACTAAGCCCACAAGTGAAACGCAACATGTCCACGTTGGGGATGATGTCATAAGTTCTGTCAGTTGTGTCGAGCTACTTTGGGTTACTATAGATTCTAAGCTTAACTTCAGTAATCATATTGCAGATATATGTAAAACGGCTGGCAGACAGATAAATACATTAGGCCGCTTGTCGACAACACTAAATACAGGTACCAAGCAAAGGTTATTTAACTGTTTCATTATATCAAATTTTAATTATTATTAAAAAATTCGTGCGAGCCTTAGGGTTTATTTACAGTGATTTCGCCTCGTCGTACAGTGTCGTAAGGCAAAAGGGGAACCGACCCTTACTTTATATAGAACGGTTACCGACAATTATGACCGATGTCTTTAAGATAGTTAACAAGATGAGCCCGCTCTACTTACATTGTTCCAAGGGAAAGAACAAGCATATTCTAGGCGAAACAAACAAGTGCTCGAACCACCCATAGTTAATACAGTCAAATATGGTCAGAACAGTTTTAGGAACCATGGTGCTATATTATGGATTCACTTAAGCAACAAGATCTAAGATGCTACCACTAAAATGTTTAATTTCTTCATGGAAAGGTCCAGTATGTGAATGTTCGCATTGTGCCATATGATCCTTAGCATTCATGTAATGTGAAATAATAGCTCTATATCGTTATAGCTCTATATCTTTATAGGTTAGTTCCTCCTAGTTGCCCACGATGTGCAATACGTTCTTTTTACGTTATATAGTACATAGTCAGCATGTTTCAGTTGTTTATTTGACCCAACGTTAAGCATTACTGTCGATTTGTTGTTTATTTGACACAATGTTAATCTCTGGTATCGATCGTACATAAGCCTAACCATAACGTTTCATCGGGATATCGTTGTCGGCTAATAGCACAAGTGCAAATGTTACCCCTTTAACCCCTTGTTCCGACGTTTAATAAAATTGTATCTTATCTTATCTTAAACTTTGGAAGAGGTGTGTGTGTGGGGGTGGGGGGGTGGGGGTGCAAGACCCTGGGCATGGTCGGCAGCCCCCAGTTCTCGCCAGTTCTCGCCAATTCTCGCCGTCTGCTCTCACGCACGATCATAACGTTGTCAATCATTGAGACTCACGTTGCGCTATGTGGTCAAGAAGCCTTCACGTATACTTGTCACCATGCCGGGTGGATTGGTGCGAGTGCCAGTGGTGTCTATGACAGGTGTAATGGCAGTATTAGCCCGTCAGACCATAGCGTCGTGCTGTAATCTCCATTACTACAAACCGCAAATAAGTGAGCCGCGCGTTTCCATTAGCAAAAAGACGCACTTAATTCATCGGGGCACGACACAAGTCAAATTACAACACGACACAGCTTGAACACGTATTCAAATTGCATCGTGTTGTCAATGGAATGAGTACAGTTATTTGCAGTATGTAGTTATAACAATTACGAAACGACGCTACTTGTTGACGGATTGTTGCTGCCATAAAGTGTCTGACATACTCAGTGACACAACAATCATTCTACAAACTGGGATAATCTGTCGAGCCGGTGGCTCCCCCTGCCGGGCAATATTGTTGTCGGACGGTAAGAGGTGAGTTTGAGGCGACGGTCAGTTAGTGTTGACTTCTATGTGGTAGAAACTTCCTGTGGATCATGAGTCCACAAGTGACATGGCCGTCAACCAATAAGGTAGGAGTATATTCGGAATTGAACCAGAAATGGGACTGCCACAGATCTTATTTACATAAAAAAAGGCTCTCTCACTAGTGTATTAATAATTGTCGGGGTTTAATCTTTATTATTGACGAAGGGACTATGCATGATAATCTGGTTCGAGTATTACACAAAATCAAAACAACAACGGATTTATCTCATTTTTATATATATCAGGATACATCTAAACAATTACCCACTGCTTTCAAAATACAGTAAAGCAGGAGAATAAACTATTTAATTATGATTAGTTTATTGTGATTTGTCATTATCACTGTGAATGAAGCACAATGCCTGGATAGGTGTTGACTATATACCCGATATTTAATATCAGTTATAGATGCGATATCGAAAGAAAGAAAGAAAAAACAATACATGATTTAATTAGAAGTTTAAAGCAGTTAATATGTACAACACATGTGTGATAAATGGTTGACCGCACAAAAAACAAGCTCAAAATATTCCCGTATTGATGGTAAATATTCATGCAGCAATACAAACATTGGGACACAGTTCACAGGACGACACGTGTATTATGGATATCCACACAAGGCTCGTGATCATAGCTCGGTAGTCACGTGCTCTCCTCCCTGGCTCGAGATGAACACACAGTAAGGGACATATTGGCAGACTTGTCCCAGATATATTCCACCTGATTAAGTCCTCATTACCTGATAAAGAAACCTGATTATTTGCACACGACTCCATCATTTGTATAGTTTTCAATCATCAACACATTGGCACTATATTTCCGGCGCATCAGCATTGTGCAGGCGGTTCGTCAGCATTTCGATGTATGTTTGCGCCATGAGCAGCGTCTCGTACTTGGAGAGCGACCCGCTGCGCACGTGACCCGGAACTACGTCTCGCAGGCGGTCGAAGGCCCGGTTGAGTCTCTGCATTCTGGATCGCTCCCTCTCACTGGCCACCGTCCGCTTGGACCGCCGCCTCAGGCAGTCCGGCGTGACGCCACGGAGGTCCGCGTTCCTGGGATTGACGCCACCGTTAATGACGTCACGAAGACTGACGTCACCGTTTGCAACGCCGCGAGCACTGACGTCATCATTAACGACGCCGCGAGCATTGACAGCACTGTTCATGACGCGATAACGACTGCCGTCACCGTTAATGACGTCATGGGTACCGGTGCCACCGGAACTGACGTCACGGTAACTGACGTGTTCGCCTTTCATGACGACACTTCCGGTCTCCATTGCCTTCCGGACGTGTGTTTTCTTCTCTCGCCTTACAATGCCGCTGCCGCCGCTGCCGCCGCTGCCGCCGCTGCCGCCGCTGCCGCCGCCAATGGCTGCGACCGAGGATAGTTCCACAAGAGCAATGACGCATTCTTCGCCCGTGTCCATTCTGTAGATGCCGCAATATATTGATCGCAAAGTTTCAAGATTGGTAGTTAGGCCAAATTACCAATCAATGTGCGCATAGAGCGGCATTTGTGTATTATTGTACCCGATATATATATCTTTACCCCTGTAAAGCAGACGTAACGATTGACACGACCAGGAGTAGCCATTCCCAAATGGCCTCTATAGTCAGGCAGACGACACCTCTTCCCGCCTTTTGCACACACTGGTGAAATGCGATGCCTTTATAACACGCCCAACGCATGCGCACTTTACGCTGCCTCTCCGCGCCCTGCCCCCCTCCGCCACAGCCACAAGTAGATGGATTAGCGCACTAACTAAGCGAGTGTGTCAGCACGGAAGTTGACACACAATGACTCATTTGACGATTTGCTCTGTTAGATCTTCCGCGCGGAGAGGGGCGCTGGTGTTTATTTGCTATAGCTTGAAGCGACTTAATTAATTTGTCATGGTCTGATGCTCAAGGCCTTCTCCACAAACAAGGCGCGGCGTCATGCCGACTCTAACACGGGTGTGACTTTTTCTGATAATCCGTGTTTCATCACAGCGTGTGTGCCAGTGTGTATCACTCCGCCAGCCGGGTGCCAGCGCGCTCCCCGCGCGTACGGGACATGAGGGCGCTCCGGTTCCCATGTTTACCCGAGCCATGCAAAGGCAGCGTAACGTTTAAGTTAGGTCTCGATCACGCGGAGGAGCCAGTAACTTTGATGTCACGTTACCCTCATCACTGGCGGCGGCCCGAGCCAGACTGGAGCAGAGCAGGCGGTGACGACGGCGTCAATGGGCGGTCGTACGACCAATGGAGGTGATTACTATACGACAAATCGGGTAATATCATATGCGAGATAAG
>OZ025251.1:5110423-5137929 GCA_964019135.1 Arenicola marina
CCCCGCCTCCCCCCCTCCCCCCCCCCACCCCCCGCCTCCCCCGCCTCTCCCGGCGATACGACAGCGCATATAAGGAGGACATCACCACCCTAGCCTGCCATTCAACGATAAATCACTCACCCCAGGCCAGCAGTTAATGGTCTAATCACCCAAACTCATTATACTAGCAACACATTCATCGACTTTCTCGCTAGCAAACATCATCGCAATTAGCAAACAATGGTGCGGCGAAAAATCTCATCAACGATTTGCGGAGTAAAAAGTCTGAATGTCTGTGAGGCACAAGTCACTTGAATGTGCTGGTTTAGTAATACTAGGCAGTGTGGGAGGAAGGGGGTCGAGGTGGGAGGGTGAGGGGGGTGGGGGGTGTAGGGCAGAGGGTGACACGGAGGGTTGACGCCGCCAGGGATGGGGTTACTATGTAGCAGAGGTGACGGCCCAGGTCGCACCCAGCAGATGAGGATGCGATGGGATGGTGAGGCTCGGGTGGGGTGGGGTTGCATGGCAGCCGAGGAGGGTGGGGAGAAGTTACGGGGTGGCCGGTGCCTGACTGCTTGCATGGACTGGACCGGCTTACGTGGATCTGGCTGGGTTGTAGTGGACAAGTCTAGGGGGATGCAAGTCTGGGGGGCAGGTCTAGGGGGGCAGGTCTGAGGAGAGGGGAGGTGCAGGTCTCGGGGGCAGGTCTGAGGGGGGGGGGGGTGGTGAGCCTGGGCAGGATGCAGGTCTGGGGGGGATGCAGGTCTGCGGGGGGGGGTGGGGAGATGCAGGTCTGGGGGGGATGCAGGTCTGCGGGGGGGGTGGGGAGATGCAGGTCTGGGGGGCAGGTCTGGGGGGGATGCAGGTCTGCGGGGGTGGGGAGATGCAGGTCTGGGGGAGCAGGTCTGGGGGTCTGGGGGGCAGGTCTGGGGGGAAGGTCTGGGGGGAGGGGGAGATGCAGGTTCTGGGGGATGTAGGTCTTGGGGTGGGGGTGCAGATGTGGGAGGCAGGTCTGGGAAGCACGGAGCGGCTCTCACAGGTACCCCTCCCCCTCCCCACCCCCCCCCCCCCCCCCGCCGCCCGCCTGGGTGGACAACAACGTCGCTGCTGCGAGACGTCAGCCCATAACTCAGGAGGTCAGTGGACCGTGAAGTGAGAGCGGAAGGGGGAGGTAGAAAGGGAGAGAGAGCGTGAGAGCTGGGGAGAGGGAGGGACAGGGAGGGAGCGAACGATAGAGGGGGGGGGGGGAGGGGGAGGAGAGAAAGAGAGGCGGAGGGGAGAAACGAGCTGGTGGTGTTGGGAGGAGGGGGGAGGGGTTCCGTATAATTTTCCCGCCGATTCTAGTTAAACGCCGTGCAGGTTCAAAGTAACTGTTTTAAATATAACCAGGGCTAAATGTGTGATTTATTGCAACAAGTAAGCATAGTTTACATGATGTATGACTGTTCACCTGGGCGTCAGAGCTCGGGGCGATATCTCGCGGCGAGATCTACCGTAGTATTTCTATCGCCGCGTCACGCAATGGATCACTCGACACATTCGTTGCTTCTTCGTCTCTTTTATTTCATTATTATGCAAACTCACATCGTTCGTGTGTCCTCTGCCTCTTCTCCCATTCTCTTCTTTCCGTCTATCCCACGTTCCCTCCACCCCTGCCTTCATGCTGGCTAGTTCTAAGAAACTCGCTACAGTACATTCCCATCCTGTTCCAGCTCGACAGGCGATGGCAATGTATACGCCTTTGGACAGTAAATTTTGCTGAAGCAGTCTCTGATTATTACTAAGGGGCCGGCCTAGTGGACTAGAGCGCAAGAGCATTGAGTGCTCAGGCTGCCTGATAGCCTAACGGCACGTGGATCGGTGGTTCGAGCCCCGCTGTGGCCATGTCTGTCTGGTTGCAGGATAAAGATCCCATGGCTTTCTTCGCAAAGAGTAGGGGGCTACCCCCCGGGGACATGGCTCCACTCTCCCTTCCTTCTCCCATTGACGCGATATGACCAAAAGTGGTTACAGGGTCCTGAATATACAACCAACCAATTATTACTAATCATCTCACCTGACAAGTACCATATAATCCTAAATTGTCACGTGCTATTAGGACAAAAATGCAGGCTGCATGCCACATTGCACATCTGCAACAGGTAGAGGGTTGGGAGGGTCATTTTCATGTTTTATTTTTGTCAATGACAAAGCGAAGAGTAAGAAATAGCGCATGTCGGCCCTCGGGGGTTCCGGCCCCCGGGTTCCGGCCCTCGGGGGTTCCGGCCCCCGGGTTCCGGCCCTCGGGGGTTCCGGCCCCCGGGTTCCGGCCCTCGGGGGTTCCGGCCCCCGGGTTCCGGCCCTCGGGGGTTCCGGCCCCCGGGTTCCGGCCCTCGGGGGTTCCGGCCCCCGGGTTCCGGCCCTCGGGGGTTCCGGCCCCCGGGTTCCGGCCCTCGGGGGTTCCGGCCCCCGGGTTCCGGCCCTCGGGGGTTCCGGCCCCCGGGTTCCGGCCTGGCTGTCTGGATTTTCTTAGCACTACCTGTATAACATCTTCGGTCCAATGTCAAACATTAGAAAATTAATTTAATACTCCTTTGAAAAGCTTAATAAATGTAGTAATAATAAAATTAGTGACCGCTAGATGACGCCTTAAAGGATCTCTCTTGCCATAGAGATTCGTTGAAGGTCAAAGTCATTAGTAAAAGTGCGAAAATGGCACTTTTTACATGTGTGTCTATTGCTGTGTTATTTAGGAAATACACCACCCTGCAAAATATTGATGTTCATTGTTTTATGCGCCAGAGCACTGAAACCCTTCTCTTGCCATTTGATGCCCCATTTGCCATAGCGGGTTATATAGCCTTCACTCCAGGTGGACTTATGTGGCATAAGCGCAAGGTATGCTTGATTCCTCAAATTACATTCGTTATAATAGTGTTAAGGTGCTGTATTCGCCAGCTGGTATATTATATTTTATGGTCGGCCGCTGGCCGCCGAGAAATCCCTGTCGATATCTACTGAAGGCCAAATTGAGATAATCCTTTGTCAACTGGCCATAAACTATGTGGTTTCGTTCAATCTTTTCGTTTAATGTTGGTCCAAATTCTGCCATTTAACTGTGAAAATGAAGATTTTAATTTTAGCCGATTGATTAGTTAAGCGATGCATGTAGGTATCCAAAGTTTATGGTCAATCTGCCAGCTATATCGCAGAAACACTCCAGGGGTTTGCACTTTGTCAATGTTATTTGTTTCCGATTTACTTGTTTTTGTCTCCATGCGGGGGCCTCAATGATTCAAGTTATAAAAGGGGGTTTACTTTACTTGATACCGCATACATAACCACGACCGCAAACATAACCACGACCGCAAACATAACCACGACCGCAAACATAATCACGACCGCAAACATAACCACGACCGCAAACATAACCACGACCGCAAACATAATCACGACCGCAAACATAACCACGATCGCACACATAACCACGACCGCAAACATAACCACGACCGCAAACATAATCACGACCGCAAACATAACCACGACCGCAAACATAACCACGACCGCACACATAACCACGACCGCAAACATAACCACGACCGCAAACATAACCACGACCGCAAACATAACCACGACCGCAAACATAACCACGACCGCATACATAACCACGACCGCAAACATAACCACGACCGCACGCATAACCACGACCGCACGCATAACCATGACCGCACGCATAACCACGACCGCAAACATAACCACGACCGCAAACATAACCACGACCGCAAACATAACCACGACCGCACACATAACCACGACCGCAAACATAACCACGACCGCAAACATAATCACGACCGCAAACATAACCACGACCGCACACATAACCACGACCGCACACATAACGACGACCGCAAACATAACGACGACCGCAAACATAACCACGACCGCAAACATAACCACGACCGCAAACATAACCACGACCGCATACATAACCACGACCGCACGCATAACCACGACCGCACGCATAACCATGACCGCACGCATAACCACGACCGCAAACATAACCACGACCGCAAACATAACCACGACCGCAAACATAACCACGACCGCACGCATAACCACGACCGCATACATAACCACGACCGCACGCATAACCACGACCGCATATATAACCACGACCGCAACATAACCACGACCGCATGCATAACCACGACCGCATACATAACCACGACCGCACGCATAACCACGACCGATATTTGCTAGCAGTCACGGTCGTCGGCAAACCGTACCTTCACTGTAAATACTTTGGGAACCACTTTCGCCTGTTTGCGTTTCATTTTCTTACAAAGGATGGTAAGTTTACGGCAGCCTTTTAGTCGTGCGATACCTTCCATATAGCGCTCGTTGATATAACCGTACAAGAAGGGGTTGACGGAGGCATTGGCCAGGGCCAGGCAGTTGGACAGGATAAAAATCGGTGACGTCATCATCAAATGGTTTGACGTCCCATCATACAGTATGAGGACGAAGCTGACGGAGAGCGGCGACCACGTCACGCAGAACAACGCCACCAGCAGGATGAGCATGCGCACAACGTTCATCTCACGCCTCTTCCGGAGGATGTTGTTCAATATCAGCGTCATGCGCAACTCGGCGTTTCCATGGCAACTGTCGTCTGAAGCGAGTCGCTCGCTCAGGGTACAAAATCGCCGCATCTTGCGGCGGAGTAGCCGCATGACCCGGATGTAGTTGACGGAGATGACCGCCAGGGGGAAGATGAACATGATGAGCACGGACGGGATGGTGAAAAGGTAGGACACACGGACGGCGCTGTTGGGCCAGACCAACGTGCAAATATAGACCGTGGCGCCATCCAGCGGGAAGTCCTGCACGACGAAGAAGAAGGCGAGGGGCAACGCGGCGGCGAGGCTGACCAGCCACATGGCGACCAGCAGGCGCGCGACGAGGGCGCCGCCTAGCGAGTGCCGCCGGGTCGTGCTCCGGTAGCGGTCGACGCTGATCAGAGTCATGGTCCAGATGGTGACGATGGCGCCAGAGTACTGCGTGAACACCAGGAACGAGCAGGGCACCCGGCCCAGGGTCCAGCTGTCCGTGACGCGAGTCGCGGCAATCAGGGGGGTGCCCGCAGAATAGAACAGCCCAGCGGCGGCCAGGTTGCCCACGAAGTAATTGCTGCTGGAGCTGAGGCGGCGAGTCTTGCCCAAGATCATCAGCACCAAGATGTTCCCCGCGAAGGTCGCCAGGAAGATGAGAGCTAAACACGTGACCTCAATGGCGGCCATCACGCGGTGGGAGGGCCGCTGGAACTGGCTGTAGAAGGTGAAGTAGTGACGACAGCCCCAGCCAAACTCGTCGTCGTAGGCGATGAAGTACGAACTGTTCACGTTCCACATGTTCTTTATAGGGTCCGTGTGTTCTGCGAAATGTCTAGAAGCAGAAAATAGTACCAACGATAGGCGATGGTGCGATAAGCGGCGATAACTACATCTCACAAAATCAAGCAAGATTTCATTTCATTCGCCCACTATATTCTATATCTATAAGGGAATGTTATGAACCATTTATATGCCGAAAGCTGACAATGCAAACCAACATAGCGCCAAGACAGCGACAATATAAACCAACGTAAAGCCAAAACAGCGACAATATAAACCAACGTAACGCCAACACAGCGACAATATAAACCAACGTAACGCCAACACAGCGACAATATAAACCAACGTAACGCCAATACAGCGACAATATAAACCAACGTAAAGCCAAAACAGCGACAATATAAACCAACGTAACGCCAACACAGCGACAATATAAACCAACGTAACGCCAACACAGCGACAATATAAACCAACGTAACGCCAACACAGCGACAATATAAACCAACGTAACGCCAATACAGCGACAATATAAACCAACGTAACGCCAACACAGCGACAATATAAACCAACGTAACGCCAACACAGCGACAATATAAACCAACGTAACGCCAATACAGCGACAATATAAACCAACGTAACGCCAACACAGCGACAATATAAACCAACGTAACACCAATACAGCGACAATATAAACCAACGTAACGCCAACACAGCGACAATATAAACCAACGTAACACCAATACAGCGACAATATAAACCAACGTAACACCAATACAGCGACAATATCAACCAACATAACGCCAAGACAGCGGACAATAAAAACCAATGTAGTAGCCGACAACAGAAAAAAAAAGCCGCAGATGTCAGCATGTAAATCAAATCTTTACTAATTGAAATTGTTCCCATCCGCGCAATGTGACGAAGGAAACAGAGACTGACGTTAAGCACCTCTTATACGTCCCGCGCCAAATACATAAACAAAGATCGAGCTAGCATTTAATAAAAAATATTATTTTTGCATGATTGCATTATAACTTATATCTTCCAGATATATATTTGCTATTTGACCTTCCATATAAGAACTTGTATTAAGTCCGGTACACACCTAAACAAGTTTCCGAATTTCGTTTCCGAAACTTTGTTTCCGTCGAAACACGCTGGTGTGTACCTGGATGTTCCCGAAACTTTGTGCCCGAGGTTCTAGCATGTTTGAATTTGGGAAACAATGTTTCCACATCATTAGTATTAGTCTGGTCCAGCTTTCGCACATTTGGCTCAGGAATAAATGTTGTAGGCATTTTGTGTTAAAAGTTGGCAGACAACTGATTTTGGACAATTAAGGTGTGCTGATTTCATATAAATTGTTTGCCAAGCTGTATTTTGAATTTTTATTACTCAAATATCAAAAACAAAATGGCGGCCGTGCAATTTAAAAAAATCTACTGAGATGTTGAACATCCGTTGAGATGAGTACAATTTGTGGTGAAATGTTACAGTATTTGCAATGACAATGGACTATACAGGTGTGCTGAGTTCATATAGTGTTTGCCAAACTGTATTTAGACATTTTATAGCCCATTAATCAAAAACAAAATGGCAGCCGTGAAATTAAAAAAATCTACTGTGATATTGCAAATCCGTTGTGATGACAACAATTACTAGCGAAAGGTTACAGTTTTTGCAATAACAATGGACTAAAGAGGTGTCCTGAGTTCAAATAAATTGTTTGCCAAGCAGTATTTTGATATTTTGTCACCGAAATATCAAAAACAAAATGGCGGCCGTGAAATAAATTTTTTTTTGCATTTTTTTTTTTTTTTTTTTACTTAGATGTTGAACATCCGTTGTGATGACTACAATTTATAGTGAAACGTTGCATGACATTGGACTATTACTTCTGCCAGGCTTCATTCAGCTCATGACTTTGACACTCTTAATACACATCACTGATTCCCTACGACAATAACGCCGGAAAATCGCACGCTAGAGCCAAACGGGTGCACGATAACATTGCAAGTCTTGTGGCAAATATTATTTCCCCAGCTGTACAGCTATATAGAAGACTGGTGGCAGTTCTGGTGGCAGTATATGGAGATGGTGGGCGTCCTCTTGCATTTCAATAGAGCACAGCGTGTTGGAATGTGAGTGTTGCACTTGATGCATTTCGAACGATGCTACCAACCTTTTAGGGTATGATCACGTACCTTACACTCGATAGCTGCACTGTGAACTTGGAGGATATGAAAAACTTACCACGAGAGGTAGTCCAGGAATTTTAAAATGGAAATTTCGTGGCCAAAGAATCAAATCACAAATTCAGCCAAGTAAATCCTGATCACAGCCAAGAGTGGTTCAATGGAACTGACAAGTAGAATGATGGGCATCACCACAACTACATCAGCATTAAGCAGATCTGTCGTACAACTTGAGGGCACATATAGCAGCGCAAACCAGAAATATGCTGTTAATAAGCAAATACATTGAGTACACACAAAAGGCGTCAACTCTGGCCCAGCAAAAGAAGGATACTACGAGAGATGAAGCGAAGCTGCTGGTGCAGTATGACCACCAATAATCTTGCAGATCATAACTACTATATCCACGACATCTCTGGCGACGAAAGCCATAGAAACTTCCTTGCTGAACGCAGTAAAATGGGCCCTGAACAGTTGGACACATGCGTTGAGCAGTGCCTCGTTATGCCAACTGGAGATGGGTCACGACATGAGCTTGATGCAAATATGATGAAACATAAGCCACTGACATTCTTCTCATAGTGTGGAAAAACACAAGATCAAAGATGTGACCATCAAGCTGGATAGACGTGTGTTACAAAGAATTCACTGCGTACCAGGCTGGACGCGAAGTTGATTTGGAAGCGATCCTTAGACATGAACTTCTGGCAGTCACTTGCTTCCATGAACGGCAGCCTTAACAGAAGCAGCCAGTCCCTGCTTATGGGTGAACTGACACACAACGTGACTATCAAATAAAGCGTGCACAAGGCTGTCAAGCAGTCCGACGAGTTATGATAACTGTATCAGTTCGCAGCAGCTAGTCGAATAGTCAAAAATGTCTTTGATGTCAAAAAACAAGCAGTAACTTGCTGCGTTTGTTTCTCCCTTCTTGCGTACCATTGGGATACATTACTTGCCGTATCTGGCGGCTTCATGGATGCAACCACCTTGAAACCTTCAGGTCCACAGCTTGATGAATCTCTTTTAAAATCAAATCACGAAGAGGCAGACACGCGTTTGTTGCAACACTGAACATGATGAGTCTGTCGTGGTCGTGACCCCGCATGTCCTGGCTCTCCTGCTGGCCCATGGTGTACGAATGCCTTGGGCACAGCACGAGGTCTGCGTGAAAGATCTTTCAGATTAATCACGAATTTTTACGACGCATTGGCATTGTCCAAATTATCGATGGAATCGTGAAATCGGTGGATCAATTTGTACCAGTCTGTACAATGTACCTAAAGTCGACACATGTGACAAAGCCCGAGTCATTTTATTCTGGAAATGTCGCTCCCAAGAATCACTGCTGCCATATAGTGATGCTGCCATCCCAGAACTCCCATCTGTAATGGATATGGGATGGTCATATGTCGATGGCCATTTGGTGGCCCCCTCCCGCTCCCTGTCATTTCGGATACGTGTGATCAAATTATCCCATCTGGGTGCACTATAAGGTGCCTAAATCATAGATGGAACTGTCGGAAAATAAACATGCCCTGTACGGGAGCGTGCAAGTGTGCTGGATCTCCATCGGACTGCAGAAATAAAATTGACTAAACAACTAGAATTAGGCCTAATTAAGGTAAAGCCTATTGCATATATCTATCCTCCATTGATTACTGTACAATATAATGTATATATATTATCATACTAACCTTCAGTGATTGCCCTAGACATTTTTAAATGGATGTCCCACACTATGGAATTTTGGGGGACATTTTGTATAATAGGAGGACCTGTCGGCAGCGAGGGCCGATTTCATGCAGCGGTCATCCAACGTAATCCAGCGACCAGAGCCATAGCCTGCGACCGGAGCCATAGCCTGCGACCGGAGCCATAGCCTGCGACCGGAGCCATAGCCTGCGACGGGAGCCATAGCCTGCGACCGGAGCCATAGCCCTCGACCGGAGCCATAGCCTGCGACCGGAGCCATAGCCTGCGACCGGAGCCATAGCCTGCGACGGGAGCCAAAGTCTGCGACGGGAGCCATAGCCCGCGACCGGAGCCATAGTCTGCGACCGGAACCATAGCCTGCGACCGGAACCATAGCCTGCGACCGGAGCCATAGCCTGCGACCGGAGCCATAGCCCGCGACCGGAGCAGTACGCCGCGACCGGAGCTATAGTCCAGCGCACAGAGTAATAGTCCAACGCACGGAGCCATAGCCGCGACCGGAGCCATAATCCTGAGCACAGAGCCATAACTCGCGACCGGAGCCATAGCCCGGCGCACGGAGGCATAGTCCAGCGTGGAGCCATAGTTCAGCGCACGAAGCCATACTCCAGCGCACGGAGTCATAGCCCGCGACAGGAGCCATTGCCCGTGACCGGAGCCATAGTCCGCGAGCGGAGCACTAGCCCACCACCAGAGCCATAGTCCGCGACCGGAGCCATAGCCCGGCGCCCTGAGCCATATCTTGGCGCACGGAGCCGTAGTTTGGCTCCCTGAGCGATAGCCCAGCGTCGGGAGCCGAGAACGCGAGAACCCGAGAATGCAACGGTGAGACCCATTTCGCGTTCCATATAAGGATGTCACCAAAGCCCGCAAAGGTATGATACCCGCTACAGTTGAAAATTCCATTCTCGGTGCAAGGAAATTATACAAGGGGTATGTAAGGACGCAGGCTCATCTAGATGCAATCAATCCCTATACAGTGATCGTGTTGTACTTTAATTAAATGGTCTGAGAGCACCCGGGACGGGTACGCATGTGTCGCAGTTTTACGGAACATTTGCTTTATTAGGGGGACAATGGCACAAGGCCGCGCTCTGCGGCGAACATTGTAACATCCCAGCTTAACCGCATCTCACGTAACATGCACTTACAGTTCTAGCCCCTATTGGTATATCTGAAAGATTCTATGGGCTTCACGGCCACCGTTTTGTTTTTCACAGTTTTAATAATAAAATACCAAAATACATTTTGGCAAACAATTAGATCGAAATTGGCACGCATTAATAGTCCACTTCAAATTGTAGTCATCACAACGGATGTTCCACATCTCAGTAGATTTGTTTTTATTTCACAGCCGCGATGTTGCTTTTATTTCACAGCCGCGATGTTGCTTTTGATATTGCAGTAATACACCTTTAAAATACAATGTGGCAAACAATTTATTTGAAATCAGCATTCCCTAGTAGTTCATTATCATGCCGAAAACTAACGTTTCACTTCAAATTGTAGTCATCACAACGGATGCTAAACATTTCAGTAAAAAAAACATTTATTTCATGGCCGCCATTTTGTTTTTGACATTTGGGTAATAAAATATCAAAATACAACTTGGCGAACAATTTATTTGAACTCGGTGCGCCTCTATAATCAATTGTCATTGCAAAAACTGTAACGTTTAACCACAAATTTTAGTCATCTCAACGGATGTTCAACTTCTTTTCCCGACCGCCATTTTGTTTTTGATATTTCAGAAGTAAAAATTCAAGTACAGTTCGGTAAACCATTGATTCGAAATTATCAAACATTAATAGCTCATTTTCATGCCCAAAACTGTAACGTTTTATCACAAATGGTAGCCCTCACAAGATATGTTCAACATCTCAGTAGATTTTTTTTTATTTCACGGCCGCCATTTTGTTTTTGATATTTGAGTATTAACAATTCAAAATACAGCTTGGCAAACAATTTATTCAAAATCAGCACACCTTAATTGTCTAAAATCAGTTGTTTGCCAACTTTTAACACGAAATGCCTACAACAAATACTTTTTGGAGAATATGGACCAGACTATTACAACCAATGAGTACTCGACTCACTGTTACGTACCATTAATACACGAGTTTACACTTTGCAGTGGACGTCACAACTAGCGGGCGCTCATTCATACTTGATGGCCTGGGGGGGCGGGGGGGGGGGGGCACTACCGTTATAATGGTGGGGGTGTGCCGCCCATACCATACAGGTCATATGCCAGCGAGAGAAATGCACTCGATTTGTTGGTGATCGCGAGAGCAAATTATGGTTTTAAAAGACATCCAAAATTGACACTGACAGTTATTCATTTCTTTGAGGATTGGAGACTTGTTCATTTTAAACATGGAGACATCGAGAGAAAATACAGGTTTCTGCTCTGGGGAAAGGGAAGAAAAGGGGGCCATTTGAGTGGTAGATATGTGCCTCTACCTAACTATATGTAGTGCCCCCCCACCCCCTCCTCTCCTCCCCCGGCTTGATGGCTGACGTTTGTATTTAGTGGAGCTTCATCATATGCCATATTTCTTTGGATATTGGACAACAAAATTATCGCACAAGCAAGGGAAGTAATGGTGATTTAACCACGACCTGTCCATTAATTTCGGGGAATCACTCCAATTGTATAGAATATATCTACTAGGCCAGGGTCCTCCTGGGGAAGGGGTGGTTAAACGCAGGCGCGGATCCAGGGGGTGAGGGGGGGGGGGTGGACACGAATGATGAGATGGCAAATATTCAATAAAACTTGATGCTACTTTCCCTTGGCCAAAGAAGTGACCTAATTAAAAATGCTCATACTTTGTGTCGCAGAAATCCAGTAAGTGGACTTTCCTCCAGAGAGAGGTAGAGGTAGAGATAAATACAACTCAAAGAAAAGTTTCGGGCACAAGGTTTCGGAAACAAACTTTCGGACACAAAGTTTTTGAAACTTTGTAGGTGTGTTTACAGCGCAAAACAACTAAACATATGGCATTCTCTAAGCGTAACTTTTATCAGTCAGAATTGTTTTACAAGGGATGTGTAGGCAGCAGTTTTGGAATATGCACATCACTCGAAAACATTATGTCACATTTTTCCAATTTATTATCTCCCTTTTTTAATAATTTATATTTCACCATTACTCTGATCATGATTTGGAATGCGTATTGTTCGTAAATCGTTGATTTGTTAAAACCCAGTACACACAAATAAATGCCACTCAAACCAGTCTAATGCCCGTAATATTACGACCAAACAACTTTATGTTGGGCATACAATACGAATATATATATAATTATTTTAATTTCATGTTTAACATGGTTCGAACATAGAAGAAAAAACGAAGTACATAAAATATTACTTACTTCTCGCATGCCATTTTGACTTATCGGAAGGTGCTGAAAGTCCATAATGCAGCAGAAAATAACATTAGATATAGAATAATAATTAGCGCATAAATAGGAATAACAAAAATGATAGGAATAAATAAATCATCAGAAATAAATATGTTAGAGTGAAGATATATACTGACCTGAGATACACGATGCAAAGGTGTCGCCAATTGCCAACTGCACTAATAGTTGTCCTTTCCATGTGTAAGTGGACAACTTTTATATTGTACTTGGAGAACGTTGGACTGGCATGCCGCTTCCTCGTCCCAGGTGTTGGACGCGACAGCCACCACAGCGTACGCGGGAGAGAAGCGGACGTTTGGGGCGATCGGAGTACACTTCCGGTTGGAGACGCGTGTCTCCGACAGGAGGCGCTAGTCACTCTCGCTGGCGTGAGGCCCGAGAGTGAAGGACGACCGACGAGCTGTGGCAGCCCTGTAGATGGCGCCAGTGGGCGGATATGGCGGCACATGCGGACTTACCGGAGACATAATCTCCTTCAGCTGTCACCTCGGCAGTCAGTTAAGCTTGATTGATGACGTCATCAGACGGACAGCGGTCTTGCCCGGTTGACGTATCACTGAACACCCTCTCGGCCCGTCATCAGCGCGCGAGTGGCGCACTCTCACTCCTCCAGCGTCACCTGGCGACAGAATTAATCACGAGACTGTGGCAAACAATTAACCTGGTTCCACTGCTGCAGCAGCCAACCAATCGCACCTGAGCACCCCGAGCGCTGGTCGTGAGCGAACTCACGTGGTTCGGTGTGTCACGGTTGGGGTTTAATTACTTTGGACAAGTAATAAGCCGACATTACTGAGTGGGTGCCGCTTCACCTCCACGCCGTGTCTGTGTGTGTTTCAGGCTCACCCACTGGCCCCACCACAGACGAGAGCAATAAGCGAGGGTGATCGATCCCACATACCGCGGTATGCGTAATTGGTACTTTTTAGTTGTCGAATTTATCAAACAAACCTAACCCAAGTGTAACCCAACTGTTTCCTTTGGTTCCTTGGTGTGTATAGTGAGATGTGTACTCCATACAATGAGATATACTCAATAAAGTGAGTTATATACTCCATAAAGTGAGTTATATACTCCATAAAGTGAGTTATATACTCCATAAAATGAGTTATATACTCCATTAAGTGAGGTGTACTCCATAAATTGAGGTGTGTTCTCCATGAAGTGAGGTGTGTACTCCATTAAGTGAGGTGTGTACTCCATAAAGAGAGTTGTGTACTCCATAAAGTGAGGTGTGTACCCCATAAAGTGAGGTGTGCACCCCATAACGTGAGGTGTGTACTCAATAAAGTGAGGTGTGTACTCCATAAAGTGAGGTGTGTTCTCTATAAAGTGAGGTGTTACCCCATAAAGTGAGGTGTGTACTCCATAAAGAGAGGTGTGTACTCCATAAAGTGAGGTGTGTTCTCCATAAAGTGAGGTGTGTACTCCATAAAGTGAGGTGTGTTCTCCATAAAGTGAGGTGTGTTCTCCATAAAGTGAGGTGTGTTCTCTATAAAGTGAGGTGTGTTCTCCATAAAGTGAGGCATGTACTCCATAAAGTGAGGTGTTACCCCATAAAGTGAGGTGTGTACTCCATAAAGAGAGGTGTGTACTCCATAAAGTGAGGTGTGTTCTCCATAAAGTGAGGTGTGTACTCCATAAAGTGAGGTGTGTTCTCCATAAAGTGAGGTGTGTACTCCATAAAGAGAGGTGTGTACTCCATAAAGTGAGGTGTGTTCTCCATAAAGTGAGGTGTGTACTCCATAAAGTGAGGTGTGTTCTCCATAAAGTGAGGTGTGTTCTCCATAAAGTGAGGTGTGTTCTCCATAAAGTGAGGTGTGTTCTCCATAAAGTGAGGTATGTACTCCATAAAGTGAGGCGTGTTCTCCATAAAGTGAGGTGTGTACTCCATAAAGTGAGGTGTGTACTCCATAAAGTGAGGTGTGTACTCCATAAAGTGAGGTGTGTACTCCATAAAGTGAGGTGTGTACTCCATAAAGTGAGGCGTGTACTCCATAAAGCAAAGTATGTACTCCATAAAGTGAGGTGTATTCTCCATAAAGTGAGGTGTGTTCTCCATAAAGTGAGGTGTGTTCTCCATAAAGTGAGGTGTGTTCTCCATAAAGTGAGGTGTGTTCTCCATAAAGTGAGGTGTGTACTCCATAAAGTGAGGTGTGTACTCCATAAAGTGAGGTGTTACCCCATAAAGTGAGGTGTGTTCTCCATAAAGTGAGGTGTGTACTCCATAAAGTGAGGTGTGTTCTCCATAAAGTGAGGTATGTACTCCATAAAGTGAGGTGTGTACTCCATAAAGTGAGGTGTATTCTCCATAAAGTGAGGTGTGTTCTCCATAAAGTGAGGTGTGTTCTCCATAAAGTGAGGTGTGTTCTCCATAAAGTGAGGTGTGTTCTCCATAAAGTGAGGTGTGTACTCCATAAAGTGAGGTGTGTACTCCATAAAGTGAGGTGTGTACTCCATAAAGTGAGGCGTGTACTCCATAAAGTGAGGTGTGTTCTCCATAAAGTGAGGTGTATTCTCCATAAAGTGAGGTGTTACCCCATAAAGTGAGGTGTGTTCTCCATAAAGTGAGGTGTGTACTCCATAAAGTGAGGTGTGTTCTCCATAAAGTGAGGTATGTACTCCATAAAGTGAGGTGTGTACTCCATAAAGCAAAGTATGTACTCCATAAAGTGAGGTGTATTCTCCATAAAGTGAGGTGTTACCCCATAAAGTGAGGTGTGTTCTCCATAAAGTGAGGTGTGTACTCCATAAAGTGAGGTGTGTTCTCCATAAAGTGAGGCATGTACTCCATAAAGTGAGGTGTGTTCTCCATAAAGTGAGGCATGTACTCCATAAAGTGAAGTGTGTTCTCCATAAAGTGAGGTGTTACCCCATAAAGTGAGGCGTGTATTCCATAAATTGAGGTGTTACCCCATAAAGTGAGGCATGTACTTCATAAAGTGAGGCATGTTCTCCATAAAGTGAGGCATGTACTCCATAAAGTGAGGTGTGTTCTCCATAAAGAGAGGTGTGTACTCCATAAAGTGAGGTGTGTTCTCCGTAAAGAGAGGTGTGTACTCCATAAAGTGAGGTGTGTTCTCCATAAAGTGAGGCATGTACTCCATAAAGTGAAGTGTGTTCTCCATAAAGTGAGGCATGTACTCCATAAAGTGAGGTGTTACCCCATAAAGTGAGGCGTGTACTCCATAAATTGAGGTGTTACCCCATACAGTGAGGTGTGTTCTCTATAAAGTAAGGTGTTACCCCATAAAGTGAGGTGTGTACTCCATAAAGAGAGGTGTGTACTCCATAAAGTGAGGTGTGTACTCCATAAAGTGAGGTGTGTTCTCCATAAAGTGAGGTGTGTTCTCCATAAAGTGAGGTGTGTTCTCCATAAAGTGAGGTGTGTTCTCCATAAAGTGAGGTGTGTTCTCTATAAAGTGAGGTGTTACCCCATAAAGTGAGATGTGTACTCCATAAAGTGAGGTGTGTTCTCCATAAAGCGAGGTGTGTACTCCATAAATTGAGGTGTGTTCTCCATAAAGTGAGGTGTGTTCTCCATAAAGTGAGGTGTGTTCTCCATAAAGTGAGGTGTGATCTCCATAAAGTGAGGTGTGTACTCCATAAAGTGAGGTGTGTACTCCATAAAGAAAGGTGTGTACTCCATAAAGTGAGGTGTGTACCCCGAAAAAGTGAGGTGTGTATCGCATAACGTGAGGTGTGTACTCCATAAAGTGAGGTGTGTTCTCCATAAAGTGAGGTGTGTACTCCATAAATTGAGGTGTGTTCTCCATAAAGTGAGGTGTGTTCTCCATAAAGTGAGGTGTGTACTCCATAAAGTAAGGTGTGTACTCCATAAAGAGAGGTGTGTACTCCATAAAGTGAGGTGTGTACCCCATAAAGTGAGGTGTGTACTCCATAAAGTGAGGTGTATTCTCCATAAAGTGAGGTGTGTACTCCATAAAGTGAGGTGTGTTCTCTATAAAGTGAGGTGTTACCCCATAAAGTGAGGTGTGTACTCCATAAAGAGAGGTGTGTACTCCATAAAGTGAGGTGTGTTCTCCATTAAGTGAGGTGTGTACTCCATAAAGTGAGGTGTGTTCTCCATAAAGTGAGGTGTGTTCTCCATAAAGTGAGGTGTGTTCTCTATAAAGTGAGGTGTGTTCTCCATAAAGTGAGGCATGTACTCCATAAATTGAGGTGTTACCCCATAAAGTAAGGCGTGTACTCCATAAATTGAGGTGTTACCCCATACAGTGAGGTGTGTACTCCATAAAGAGAGGTGTGTACTCCATAAAGTGAGGTGTGTTCTCCATAAAGTGAGGTGTGTACTCCATAAAGAGAGGTGTGTACTCCATAAAGTGAGGTGTGCACTCCATAAAGTGAGGTGTGTTCTCCATAAAGTGACGTGTTACCCCATAAAGTGAGGTGTGTATTCCATAAAGTGAGGTGTGTACTCCATAAAGTGAGGTGTGTTCTCCATAAAGTGAGGTGTGTACTCCATAAAGAGAGGTGTGTACTCCATAAAGTGAGGTGTGCACTCCATAAAGTGAGGTGTGTTCTCCATATAGTGAGGTGTTACCAAATAAATTGAGGTGTGTTCTCCATGAAGTGAGGCGTGTACTCCATAAAGTGAGGTGTGTACTCCATTAAGTGAGATGTGTTCTCCATAAAGTGAGGTGTGTACTCCATAAAGTGAGGTGTGTTCTCTATAAAGTGAGGTGTTACCCCATAAAGTGAGGTGTGTACTCCATAAAGAGAGGTGTGTACTCCATAAATTGAGGTGTGTTCTCCATAAAGTGAGGCGTGTACTCCATAAAGTGAGGTGTGTACTCCATAAAGTGAGGTGTTACCCCATAAAGTGAGGTGTGTACTCCATAAAGAGAGGTGTGTACTCCATAAATTGAGGTGTGTTCTCCATAAAGTGAGGCGTGTACTCCATAAAGTGAGGTGTGTTCTCTATAAAGTGAGGTGTTACCCCATAAAGTGAGGTGTGTACTCCATAAAGAGAGGTGTGTACTCCATAAAGTGAGGTGTGTTCTCCATAAAGTGAGGTGTGTACTCCATAAAGTGAGGTGTGTTCTCCATAAAGTGAGGTGTGTTCTCCATAAAGTGAGGTGTGTTCTCTATAAAGTGAGGTGTGTTCTCCATAAAGTGAGGCATGTACTCCATAAATTGAGGTGTTACCCCATAAAGTAAGGCGTGTACTCCATAAATTGAGGTGTTACCCCATACAGTGAGGTGTGTACTCCATAAAGAGAGGTGTGTACTCCATAAAGTGAGGTGTGTTCTCCATAAAGTGAGGTGTGTACTCCATAAAGAGAGGTGTGTACTCCATAAAGTGAGGTGTGCACTCCATAAAGTGAGGTGTGTTCTCCATATAGTGAGGTGTGTTCTCCATAAAGTGAGGTGTGTACTCCATAAAGTGAGGTGTGTACTCCATAAAGTGAGGTGTGTACTCCATAAAGTGAGGTGTGTTCTCCATAAAGTGAGGTGTGTTCTCCATATAGTGAGGTGTGTTCTCCATAAATTGAGGTGTGTTCTCCATAAAGTGAGGTGTGTTCTCCATAAAGTGAGGCGTGTACTCCATAAAGTGAGGTGTGTACTCCATAAAGTGAGGTGTGTACTCCATAAAGTGAGGTGTGTTCTCCATAAAGTGAGGCGTGTACTCCATAAAGTGAGGTGTGTTCTCCATATAGTGAGGTGTGTTCTCCATAAATTGAGGTGTGTTCTCCATAAAGTGAGGCGTGTACTCCATAAAGTGAGGTGTGTACTCCATAAAGTGAGGTGTTACCCCATAAAGTGAGGTGTGTACTCCATAAAGTGAGGTGTGTACTCCATAAAGTGAGGTGTGTTTTCCATAAAGTGAGGTGTGTACTCCATAAAGTGAGGTGTGTTCTCCATAAAGTGAGGCATGTACTCCATAAAGTGAGGTGTGTTCTCCATAAAGTGAGGTGTTACCCCATAAAGTGAGATGTGTACTCCATAAAGTAAGGTGTGTTCTCCATAAAGTGAAACATGTACTCCATAAAGTGAAGTGTGTTCTCCATAAAGTGAGGTGTTACCCCATAAAGTGAGGTGTGTTTTCCATAAAGTGAGGTGTGTACTCCATAAAGTGAGGTGTGTTCTCCATAAAGAGAGGTGTGTTCTCCATAAAGTGAGGCGTGTACTCCATAAAGTGAGGTGTGTTCTCCATATAGTGAGGTGTGTTCTCCATAAATTGAGGTGTGTTCTCCATAAATTGAGGTGTGTTCTCCATAAAGTGAGGTGTGTTCTCCATAAAGTGAGGTGTGTACTCCATAAAGTGAGGTGTGTTCTCCATAAAGTGAGGTGTGTACTCCATAAAGTGAGGTGTGTTTTCCATAAAGTGAGGTGTGTACTCCATAAAGTGAGGTGTGTTCTCCATAAAGAGAGGTGTGTTCTCCATAAAGTGAGGCGTGTACTCCATAAAGTGAGGTGTGTTCTCCATATAGTGAGGTGTGTTCTCCATAAATTGAGGTGTGTTCTCCATAAATTGAGGTGTGTTCTCCATAAAGTGAGGTGTGTTCTCCATAAAGTGAGGCGTGTACTCCATAAAGTGAGGTGTGTTCTCCATATAGTGAGGTGTGTTCTCCATAAATTGAGGTGTGTTCTCCATAAAGTGAGGCGTGTACTCCATAAAGTGAGGTGTGTTCTCCATATAGTGAGGTGTGTTCTCCATAAATTGAGGTGTGTTCTCCATAAAGTGAGATGTGTACTCCATAAAGTAAGGTGTGTTCTCCATAAAGTGAAACATGTACTCCATAAAGTGAAGTGTGTTCTCCATAAAGTGAGGTGTTACCCCATAAAGTGAGGTGTGTTTTCCATAAAGTGAGGTGTGTACTCCATAAAGTGAGGTGTGTTCTCCATAAAGTGAGGCGTGTACTCCATAAAGTGAGGTGTGTTCTCCATATAGTGAGGTGTGTTCTCCATAAATTGAGGTGTGTTCTCCATAAAGTGAGGCGTGTACTCCATAAAGTGAGGTGTGTTCTCCATAAAGTGAGGTGTTACCCCATAAAGTGAGGTGTTACCCCATAAAGTGAGGTGTGTACTCCATAAAGTGAGGCGTGTACTCCATAAAGTGAGGTGTGTTCCCCATAAAGTGAGGTGTGTACTCCATAAAGTGAGGTGTGTACTCCATAAAGTGAGGTGTGTTTTCCATAAAGTGAGGTGTGTACTCCATAAAGTGAGGTGTGTTCTCCATAAAGTGAGGCATGTACTCCATAAAGTGAGGTGTGTTCTCCATAAAGTGAGGTGTTACCCCATAAAGTGAGATGTGTACTCCATAAAGTAAGGTGTGTTCTCCATAAAGTGAAACATGTACTCCATAAAGTGAAGTGTGTTCTCCATAAAGTGAGGTGTTACCCCATAAAGTGAGGTGTGTTTTCCATAAAGTGAGGTGTGTACTCCATAAAGTGAGGCGTGTACTCCATAAAGCAAAGTATGTACTCCATAAAGTGAGGTGTATTCTCCATAAAGTGAGGTGTGTACTCCATAAAGTGAGGTGTGTTCTCCATAAAGTGAGGCATGTACTCCATAAAGAGAGGTGTGTACTCCATAAAGTGAGGTGTGTTCTCCATTAAGTGAGGTGTGTACTCCATAAAGTGAGGTGTGTTCTCCATAAAGTGAGGTGTGTTCTCCATAAAGTGAGGTGTGTTCTCTATAAAGTGAGGTGTGTTCTCCATAAAGTGAGGCATGTACTCCATAAATTGAGGTGTTACCCCATAAAGTAAGGCGTGTACTCCATAAATTGAGGTGTTACCCCATACAGTGAGGTGTGTACTCCATAAAGAGAGGTGTGTACTCCATAAAGTGAGGTGTGTTCTCCATAAAGTGAGGTGTGTACTCCATAAAGAGAGGTGTGTACTCCATAAAGTGAGGTGTGCACTCCATAAAGTGAGGTGTGTTCTCCATAAAGTGACGTGTTACCCCATAAAGTGAGGTGTGTATTCCATAAAGTGAGGTGTGTACTCCATAAAGTGAGGTGTGTTCTCCATAAAGTGAGGTGTGTACTCCATAAAGAGAGGTGTGTACTCCATAAAGTGAGGTGTGCACTCCATAAAGTGAGGTGTGTTCTCCATATAGTGAGGTGTTACCAAATAAATTGAGGTGTGTTCTCCATGAAGTGAGGCGTGTACTCCATAAAGTGAGGTGTGTACTCCATTAAGTGAGATGTGTTCTCCATAAAGTGAGGTGTGTACTCCATAAAGTGAGGTGTGTTCTCTATAAAGTGAGGTGTTACCCCATAAAGTGAGGTGTGTACTCCATAAAGAGAGGTGTGTACTCCATAAATTGAGGTGTGTTCTCCATAAAGTGAGGCGTGTACTCCATAAAGTGAGGTGTGTACTCCATAAAGTGAGGTGTTACCCCATAAAGTGAGGTGTGTACTCCATAAAGAGAGGTGTGTACTCCATAAATTGAGGTGTGTTCTCCATAAAGTGAGGCGTGTACTCCATAAAGTGAGGTGTGTTCTCTATAAAGTGAGGTGTTACCCCATAAAGTGAGGTGTGTACTCCATAAAGAGAGGTGTGTACTCCATAAAGTGAGGTGTGTTCTCCATAAAGTGAGGTGTGTACTCCATAAAGTGAGGTGTGTTCTCCATAAAGTGAGGTGTGTTCTCCATAAAGTGAGGTGTGTTCTCTATAAAGTGAGGTGTGTTCTCCATAAAGTGAGGCATGTACTCCATAAATTGAGGTGTTACCCCATAAAGTAAGGCGTGTACTCCATAAATTGAGGTGTTACCCCATACAGTGAGGTGTGTACTCCATAAAGAGAGGTGTGTACTCCATAAAGTGAGGTGTGTTCTCCATAAAGTGAGGTGTGTACTCCATAAAGAGAGGTGTGTACTCCATAAAGTGAGGTGTGCACTCCATAAAGTGAGGTGTGTTCTCCATATAGTGAGGTGTGTTCTCCATAAAGTGAGGTGTGTACTCCATAAAGTGAGGTGTGTACTCCATAAAGTGAGGTGTGTACTCCATAAAGTGAGGTGTGTTCTCCATAAAGTGAGGTGTGTTCTCCATATAGTGAGGTGTGTTCTCCATAAATTGAGGTGTGTTCTCCATAAAGTGAGGTGTGTTCTCCATAAAGTGAGGCGTGTACTCCATAAAGTGAGGTGTGTACTCCATAAAGTGAGGTGTGTACTCCATAAAGTGAGGTGTGTTCTCCATAAAGTGAGGCGTGTACTCCATAAAGTGAGGTGTGTTCTCCATATAGTGAGGTGTGTTCTCCATAAATTGAGGTGTGTTCTCCATAAAGTGAGGCGTGTACTCCATAAAGTGAGGTGTGTACTCCATAAAGTGAGGTGTTACCCCATAAAGTGAGGTGTGTACTCCATAAAGTGAGGTGTGTACTCCATAAAGTGAGGTGTGTTTTCCATAAAGTGAGGTGTGTACTCCATAAAGTGAGGTGTGTTCTCCATAAAGTGAGGCATGTACTCCATAAAGTGAGGTGTGTTCTCCATAAAGTGAGGTGTTACCCCATAAAGTGAGATGTGTACTCCATAAAGTAAGGTGTGTTCTCCATAAAGTGAAACATGTACTCCATAAAGTGAAGTGTGTTCTCCATAAAGTGAGGTGTTACCCCATAAAGTGAGGTGTGTTTTCCATAAAGTGAGGTGTGTACTCCATAAAGTGAGGTGTGTTCTCCATAAAGAGAGGTGTGTTCTCCATAAAGTGAGGCGTGTACTCCATAAAGTGAGGTGTGTTCTCCATATAGTGAGGTGTGTTCTCCATAAATTGAGGTGTGTTCTCCATAAATTGAGGTGTGTTCTCCATAAAGTGAGGTGTGTTCTCCATAAAGTGAGGTGTGTACTCCATAAAGTGAGGTGTGTTCTCCATAAAGTGAGGTGTGTACTCCATAAAGTGAGGTGTGTTTTCCATAAAGTGAGGTGTGTACTCCATAAAGTGAGGTGTGTTCTCCATAAAGAGAGGTGTGTTCTCCATAAAGTGAGGCGTGTACTCCATAAAGTGAGGTGTGTTCTCCATAAAGTGAGGTGTGTTCTCCATAAATTGAGGTGTGTTCTCCATAAAGTGAGGTGTGTTCTCCATAAAGTGAGGCGTGTACTCCATAAAGTGAGGTGTGTTCTCCATATAGTGAGGTGTGTTCTCCATAAATTGAGGTGTGTTCTCCATAAAGTGAGGCGTGTACTCCATAAAGTGAGGTGTGTTCTCCATATAGTGAGGTGTGTTCTCCATAAATTGAGGTGTGTTCTCCATAAAGTGAGATGTGTACTCCATAAAGTAAGGTGTGTTCTCCATAAAGTGAAACATGTACTCCATAAAGTGAAGTGTGTTCTCCATAAAGTGAGGTGTTACCCCATAAAGTGAGGTGTGTTTTCCATAAAGTGAGGTGTGTACTCCATAAAGTGAGGTGTGTTCTCCATAAAGTGAGGCGTGTACTCCATAAAGTGAGGTGTGTTCTCCATATAGTGAGGTGTGTTCTCCATAAATTGAGGTGTGTTCTCCATAAAGTGAGGCGTGTACTCCATAAAGTGAGGTGTGTTCTCCATAAAGTGAGGTGTTACCCCATAAAGTGAGGTGTTACCCCATAAAGTGAGGTGTGTACTCCATAAAGTGAGGCGTGTACTCCATAAAGTGAGGTGTGTTCCCCATAAAGTGAGGTGTGTACTCCATAAAGTGAGGTGTGTACTCCATAAAGTGAGGTGTTTTCCATAAAGTGAGGTGTGTACTCCATAAAGTGAGGTGTGTTCTCCATAAAGTGAGGCATGTACTCCATAAAGTGAGGTGTGTTCTCCATAAAGTGAGGTGTTACCCCATAAAGTGAGATGTGTACTCCATAAAGTAAGGTGTGTTCTCCATAAAGTGAAACATGTACTCCATAAAGTGAAGTGTGTTCTCCATAAAGTGAGGTGTTACCCCATAAAGTGAGGTGTGTTTTCCATAAAGTGAGGTGTGTACTCCATAAAGTGAGGCGTGTACTCCATAAAGCAAAGTATGTACTCCATAAAGTGAGGTGTATTCTCCATAAAGTGAGGTGTGTACTCCATAAAGTGAGGTGTGTTCTCCATAAAGTGAGGCATGTACTCCATAAAGTGAGGTGTGTTCTCCATACAGTGAGGCGTGTACTCCATAAAGTGAGGTGTGTACTCCATAAAGTGAGGTGTGTACTCCATAAAGTGAGGTGTGTACTCCATAAAGTGAGGTGTGTACTCCATAAAGTGAGGTGTGTACTCCATAAAGTGAGGTGTTACCCCATAAAGTGAGGTGTGTTCTCCATAAAGTGAGGTGTTACCCCATAAAGTGAGGTGTGTACTCCATAAAGTGAGGTGTGTTCTCCATAAAGTGAGGTGTGTACTCCATAAAGTGAGGTGTGTTCTCCATAAAGTGAGGCATGTACTCCATAAAGTGAGGTGTGTTCTCCATACAGTGAGGCGTGTACTCCATAAAGTGAGGTGTGTACTCCATAAAGTGAGGTGTGTACTCCATAAAGTGAGGTGTGTACTCCATAAAGTGAGGTGTGTACTCCATAAAGTGAGGTGTGTACTCCATAAAGTGAAGTGTGTTCTCCATAAAGTGAGGTGTTACCCCATAAAGTGAGGTGTGTTCTCCATAAAGTGAGGCATGTACTCCATAAAGTGAGGTGTGTTCTCCATAAAGTGAGGTGTGTACTCCATAAAGTGAGGTGTGTACTCCATAAAGTGAGGTGTGTTCTCCATAAAGTGAGGTGTGTACTCCATAAAGTGAGGTGTGTACTCCATAAAGTGAGGTGTGTACTCCATAAAGTGAGGTGTGTTCTCCATAAAGTGAGGCATGTACTCCATAAAGTGAGGTGTGTTCTCCATACAGTGAGGTGTGTACTCCATAAAGTGAGGTGTGTACTCCATAAAGTGAGGTGTTACCCCATAAAGTGAGGTGTGTTCTCCATAAAGTGAGGTGTTACCCCATAAAGTGAGGTGTGTACTCCATAAAGTGAGGTGTGTTCTCCATAAAGTGAGGTGTTACCCCATAAAGTGAGGTGTGTACTCCATAAATTGAGGTGTGTTCTCCATAAAGTGAGGTGTGTTCTCCATAAAGTGAGGTGTGTACTCCATAAAGTGAGGTGTGTACTCCATAAAGAGAGGTGTGTACTCCCTAAAGTGAGGTGTGTACCCCAAAAAGTGAGGTGTGTATCCCATAGCGTGAGGTGTGTACTCCATAAAGTGAGGTGTGTACTCCATAAAGTGAGGCGTGTACTCCATAAAGTGAGGTGTGTTCTCCATAAAGTGAGGTATGTACCCCATAAAGTGAGGTGTGTTCTCCATAAAGTGAGGTGTGTACTCCATAAAGTGAGGTATGTACCCCATAAAGTGAGGTGTGCACTCCATAAAGTGAAGTATGTATTACGCTTTGTTTGTGAGCCTCTAAGCTTATACTAGTCTGGGATTCGCCCATATACTTTTGACTTATCAAACAGCACGGCAATTCCATTTCTCGCACTCTATTGTTAGTGGCCAATGTTGAAACCAGTTCCGAGAAAAAACCCTCAAAGACTTGGTGTACTAATATGTGGTTACCGCCGTCTCAATGCGCGATATATATATATATACATGTATAGTTCCAACAAACCAACTGAACTTAATAACTAAAGACCTGAATCATATGAACTCCCAACTATAGAAATAATAGCTATAGCGACAAAGTGTCTGCTGCCAATGGAGTGTCAGCATAGAGAAATATTCTTTGTGTCTTAAAAAAGGATAACCTCGCAGTGCACACGTAAGTTTGGTACCATTAAAATTGCACGGTGTTGCTTTCTCACGTCAGTGATTTTCAGAGCGATCGCAACAAATTCGTGGAAAATATGGGCCGAAACGTGAGTCTACGGCATTTATGACTTTGATTTCTTTTTTTCAGTTACGCCGCTGTTATGATGATTTTGACCAACTATTTACATGCAGTCGTGCGTACTATTGTCATCCTTAGATCTCCGTGTTGACTTAATGGCAACGTTTGAAGTTCTATTCGAGCGAGAACATACATATGGCATTGCTTCTCGCGCGAGATGAATTTATCTCATTCTCAACACGCATCTCCGAATCGATGTAATCCCATATGCATATCTTCTGATGCTAAATGTTGGTGTTGAACATGTCGCGATAGCGGGGATAAAACACAGTCGTTATTTGTGTACTGTACGGTTGTCTTATGATAAGTCCGTGCGTGTGGGGCAATGGCGCTTGGGCCGGCGTCTTGTCAGCGGCGCTTATCAGCACGATCTGTCAGGTATTGGGCACTACTCGCCGGCGAACCTTGGACGGTAAACAGGTGGGTTTAACGGAAGTGAGGTCCCAGGAGATGCACAGGTACACCTCGAGCCAGACAGCCTCCGTGACTTTAATGTTTCGTGGTCAAAGTTGTGGACTTAATCAGACGTTTTCTTTGCAGACATATCGGTAAGTCCGCATGTTAGATCGTGCTGATGCAGGTATCACGGAGAGATGGCCGTAGTATTAACGCCGATAACCAATCATCCCATTAATACCTTTGTGATCGCTTCCTTCGCGAAGGTGTTGTTTGGTTAGTGGGTCAAAAGAAAGTGTCACTCATAGAACGTAGCCTACATAGTGGGTCAAAAGAAATTGTCACTCATAGAACGTAGCCTACATAGTGGGTCAAAAGAATTTGTCACTCATAGAACGTAGCCTACATAGTGCGTCAAAAGAAATTGTCACTCATAAAACGTGGCCTACATAGTGCGTCAAAAGAAATTGTCACTCATAGAACGTAGCCTATATAGTGGGTCAAACGAAATTGTCACTCATAGAACGTAGCCTAGATAGTGCGTCAAAAGAAATTGTCACTCATAAAACGTGGCCTACATAGTGGGTTAAAAGAAATTGTCACTCATCATAGAACGTAGCCTACATAGTGGGTCAAACGAAATTGTCACTCATAGAACGTAGCCTACATAGTGGGTCAAAATAAATTGTCACTCATAGAACGTAGCCTACATAGTGGGTCAGAAGAAATTGTCACTCATAGAACGTAGCCTACATAGTGGGTCAAAAGAAATTGTCACTCATAGAACGTAGCCTACATAGTGCGTCAAAAGAAATTGTCACTCATAGAACGTAGCCTACATAGTGGGTCAAAAGAAATTGTCATTCATAGAACGTAGCCTACATAGTGGGTCAAACGAAATTGTCACTCATAGAACGTAGCCTAGATAGTGCGTCAAAAGAAATTGTCACTCATAAAACGTGGCCTACATAGTGGGTTAAAAGAAATTGTCACTCATCATAGAACGTAGCCTACATAGTGGGTCAAACGAAATTGTCACTCATAGAACGTAGCCTACATAGTGGGTCAAAATAAATTGTCACTCATAGAACGTAGCCTACATAGTGGGTCAGAAGAAATTGTCACTCATAGAACGTAGCCTACATAGTGGGTCAGAAGAAATTGTCACTCATAGAACGTAGCCTACATAGTGCGTCAAAAGAAATTGTCACTCATAGAACGTAGCCTACATAGTGGGTCAAAAGAAATTGTCATTCATAGAACGTAGCCTACATAGTGGGTCAAACGAAATTGTCACTCATAGAACGTAGCCTATATAGTGCGTGAAAAGAAATTGTCACTCATAGAACGTAGCCTACATAGTGGGTCAAAAGAAATTGTCATTCATAGAACGTAGCCTACATAGTGGGTCAAACGAAATTGTCACTCATAGAACGTAGCCTATATAGTGCGTGAAAAGAAATTGTCACTCATAGAACGTAGCCTACATAGTGGGTCAAAATTAATTGTCACTCATAGAACCTACATACCATAAAAAAAAGTCCCATTTCATGGATCATAAACACATATCCTAAAGAT